>VXBQ01004457.1:0-78362 GCA_013400175.1 Phainopepla nitens
ACTGAGGAACATGCATTCAAGGATGCAGGAAGCTAGGAACTGCCTGGAGTGGGTGAAAAGAGTGCAACACCTAGTTCTGCAATGTCAGCATCACCATGACATATAAGAGTGAATTCCAATGCTCAAATTGACAGCAAATGATGCCTACTCTTTTCAAAACCATGCTCATTATCTCTGATAAGAAATCCTCTCCCCAGGGAGAGGACAGACGACTCAAAGGACTTTCTTCCCCATGAGTTCACTTTTAGCCAGAAAACTTGCAAACAAACATGCCTAAATCTCAGGGAGGTGGGTAGATGAAAGGAAACAAATTTACTGACAACAACCAGCAGCACTGAATGAACTGCAAAGATCTGCCCTAACGGAAAAAAGGAAGGCAAGAGTAATGAAGATATTGTAAAACTTCTGGAGTTATGACTAAACCTCCCCCTCCTCTCACATCATGGAGACCATCCACTGCTAATATCCAAGATATTAGTATGCCAATTACAGGTTAGGTACCTGATTAGAACATAGTGGGTTTTTAACACCTTCTCACTTCACTGAAATCCTTTCATCTTCCACAGCCTTTTTTAATTTTCTAGAATTCATAAGATTATTCCTTTAATTTTATTTTTAAAGAAATATGAGCTAGAAAACAAAATTATTGTAGTAATATGCATAACGTGTTGGAAGTTTATTATATGGTGAAATATATAACAGTATCTTGTGTTGAAAAATGAACAATTAAGTAGTAGTGTGAATGGCACATCTATTATTGCTTTATTGGTTTGACACTTCATCAATTTTGGCCAGCTTACAAGAAAAAGCATTTTCTTCTTCATAAGGCAATTTGTCAGCTCAGGATGTGGTTTAACTTCTTTTTTGGTCTTTGCATCAGCTTCAGTACCAAAGATTTCAAAACACACCAAGCACTTCCCTTGAAAACAAATGGGCCAGAGTAGATTTTAACTCATTTGCCCATAGCTGTGTCAAGGCTCTAGTGCTGGCCAGATAAGTATTTCTTTAATATAATCATCAAAATTGCAATGTAAATTTAATGGACTACTAAAATCCCACAATCCAATGTTAAATATGTAGCAAGATGTTGTCCACTTGATTTGATTATACTGGCTCACTAGCTCAGTGTTTTACATAAAGGTATGACATTCATTTCTGTAGAAATGAGATGCTGAACCACACAGCAGAATCTGAACTTTGCTCAGGTAGAAACCTCTTTACTTTAGCCAGAATTTTCTTATTGCTTCAGCTATCTGACTCTTCATGGGAACAGGAGATCTCAGTCAAATGCTGCCAGCCTGTCTGTGTACCTGAGATGATAACCTTCAACCAGCTTAATCCTCACCTCACTGACTCCAGTAATCTATATATTATATTGTTCCAGCACCCTCACAAAGCATTTCTTGCTTTTTATCTTTATTTTCTTACAGTTTCACCCAAGTCCTTTCTCTGTTGGTAATGCTTTTTATTTCGAATAAGAGGTTAATTCTCTCTGGCAATGACAATAAGTATGCAAACAGATTGCATTTGTCTGCTTAAAGCAAGAAACACGTATGATGGTAAGATGGAAATGAGAAAGATGATCTCAAAATCCAGAAATAGACTTGAGTTGCTGGAAACATTTTAAGGTTGGTTTTACTATGGACTTGTGTATACATCTCTGGTTGAATAACTATTTAATTTCAAAAAATGAAGCTTTGGCTTTGCCCTCTCTTGCAAGTAAATGGAATGTCTGAGTGTGTATATAACATAATCTAGCATCAGTTTTGGAACATAAACTTCATAACCATTGACATAATTCTTTATTACTTAAAGAAACCTCATCGACAAAATCCCTGTGAACTGCTGGATCCCAAGCAATCTGAATTTGACTTCCTGCTTTCATGCTGAATATTTGTGTACGACCTTAGTCAAACAATGCTCACTGTGCCTAAGGTAGAGAGGGGATACCAACAGCTCCTGCTCTGCTACTGCTGGTCAGCTGGAGCAAAGCTCTACAATTCTTTCTGTGTGTGAGATCAGGGTCACTGGAATTCCTTATCTCCTAAGATTTTCTGGGTGAAGGGTTTGTCTGTACTCCTGACTGTTACCATGTTGTTCTGAGTAGGTAAAGGCACTAGAAGCAATCTGTTTACTGATGCTTTGGAGGAAAATGTGTGCTGGTTTTGATCCAGACACATTTATTTTGTGAATGAACAAGGATTCCAGGACTATCAATCACTTGTCTTCTGAAAAATCCTAAAATCTTCTCATCTTTTAAAACAGTACGAAAAAACATTCACAAGCTAACCTGTCTCTTCCCATAACTGAACTACTGTAATCCAGTGTGCACTGTGGTATCACCACCATGGAAGTGTGAAATCAATAACTAAACTGTCATATTCCTAAGAAAGGAAGTCCTGGACTTGTATTGGGAGCAATGCAGAAGGCCCTTGAAAGACTATACTAAAATGGTCTAGCAAATATCTTCAACGACCTAATAGCCACTTGCATCCAGTGCCAAAAGCTGTGTTTGGCACATGCTGTGGCTTTAATCATTCTGAATACTGCCTCCAGGAGTTAAAATGAGAAAATACAAACTAACTACAAACTCTCATCAATGAACAATTCATGGAAGGAAAAAAGTCTTCTTCAAGAGAATCTGTTCATTGTGAGCTTTGTTATTTCTCACAAAAGTTAATTCTCTTAACTCTGGCTGTCAGTCACTACTGTGGTAGCCTTCTTTCCCCTCCCTCCAATACATTTCCATGTTGTCACAAGCTCAGCAGGGCAGCACAAGTACGACCCACTGCTTCTCAGCCAGCACGGCCCCCACCCCCCTGCGCTGATGGATCTCACACTCCTCAAGGAGAGCCAGCCCGCAGCCTGTGCTGCGGGTTAACCCAGTCCTGCAGTGCCAGCAGGTGGGAAGGATGCTGCACAGGGAAAAGGCTCTTTGTTGCAAAGAGTCTCTCTTCAAAGCCTCTATTCTCTCCCCAATGGATACAGATCATGATCCAAACCAGGGAGCCTTGCCCTGGACTGTGGCTCCTGCTGCAGCCTCTCGGCAGACTCTTGTACAGGAAGGTCTCTGGCTCCTCAGGACCTGATGGATCAGACACTCTAAGTTCTGCCTGCTGGCCCACGAACGTGACATATATCCTGTATCAGCGAGAGCGTGTGTACCTTTGCACAGCTCCGTGAGCCCTGACAACTTCCCTTTGATTTCCCTTACAGTTCTGCGGTGGGCTAATCTCGGCCGGCTGCCAGGCATTCCCCCAGCCTCTCTCACTCCCTCTCCTCAACAGGACAGCGGGAGAAAATGAGATGAGAAAACTCACAGGTCAGGACAAGGACACAGAGATTGTTAATTATCAATTACCATTAGAGGCAAAACAGACTTGACTTGGGGAAAATTAATTTAATTTATTGTCAAAAATCAAGTTAGAAAGGGAAAAAAAATTACAAAACTTAACCCACCTTTCCATCACCCATCTTTTTTATAGGCCCAACTTCACTCCTTCATTCTCCACTCCTCTATCTCACCATTCCCCTGAGTGGCACAGGGAAACAGGAGACTGTGGTCAGTTCATACCAGCTCCTCTCTGCTGCTCCTGTCTTATCGTGTTCTGCTGCAGTGTGGAGTTCTCTCCACAGTATCCAGCCCTTCAGAAACAAACTCCTCCGCTGCGGGTTCCCTGTATGCTGTGGCTCCTGCCAGGAGCCTGCTCCTGTGTGGGCTTGCCTTCACAGCCTGCAGTTTCCTTCAGGGCAACATGTACCTGCTCTGGCACAGGGCCCTCCATTGCCTGCAGTGTGGGTATTTGCTCCACCATGGTGTTCCATGGGCAGATACCTGCTCCATCATGGCCTCCTCTGCACAGGTTGCAGCTTCCTTGGGAGAGAGCCACCTGCTCTGCCCAGGGTTCTCCAGGGGAATCTGGAGGCTGGAGCCCCTCCTCCTGCTCTTCCCTTGGGGCTGACGAGGCCATTTCATCCCCCTTTTCCCCTCACCCCTCCCTGCCTGGGCTGAGGGGCTCAGCTGTGCCTGTCCTGGACACCCAGGCACTCCACCAGCACCTGGGCACACAAACTCGATAGCTCATTACTATGCCTGTTTCTCTAGAAGGTTCAGATGAAGAGAAGATGTGTATTTCCTTTCCCACCACAACTTCATGTGGTTCTGTTTCAGCTCTTGCTCAGATGCTGGTCCAGGACCCTTGGAAAGCCCACAAAGGAAGCCAAACAAACCCATGATATTGTGAATCAATGGGATAGAATTTCTGTAGCCAAGGGGATCCATATGAAACACTCTGCCAGCTGCCCACAGGCACTTACATCCCCATGAATGGGAGGAGAGGAGGGGGTCAACACTATTGAGAGCTGAGACCTTTTCCTGTGACTTCCTAGACCAGGTGTATCTTTTCTTTAAAACTAACTTTCTGCCTGGTTTTGTTTTCAATTTTGTCATATTAAGTTTAGGTGTCAAATCTTAAGGAAAGAATCACATGTTTTTTAAGGGAAAACATTCCATACAAAATACAGAACAGAAACTTAAAGACTCTCAATTTATATATATATCTGTGTGTGTGTATATATATATATACACAATTTTTTTTTTGTTTTATCTGAGTTAAGAGTAACATCTCAGGCACATTCCATTGTAATATTTAGCAGTGAAGTATGTATAAAAGATGTCACAAGTAAGGCAGAGCTTTGGAGGATCTTCACTCTCCCACAGCAGCATCACAGAAGACATAACAGCCTGAGGCACTTGTGCCCAGCTAGGGCGAGGCATTAGCTCTGCTATTTAAAATGTTTAAACTTGGGTTCACACAGGTCTGAAGATCTCCCAATAGGTCCCAACAGAACAGTAATATTTTCAGCTGGTCTGAACATTAATCTTCATGATGAACAAGGGGATAATAACCTGTCCTATTATACTCCAGGGACAGATATAAGACCTGAAACTAAAGATGGAAAATTTTTTCTGTGTCTCTCAGGCCCTATTCTATGAATGGTTCCTCTTTTGAGTGATTTCACTGAATACCTGGGCAGTACACAAGGACTTTTTTTTCTAAGAGAGTGCAGACTTGCAGAAAGAAGTCTTGGATTTACACATTTGTTTCAAAGAAGCTGGACATATTTTTATACTGAAGGAAGTACATTACGATCTGGATGTCAATTTTCCTTTTCAGAGTAGATTCAGTATTTATAGCAGGTAGGTTAACCATAGCCTGAGTAATTACAGAATGTATTTTATTTTTCTACACTGTCCTTTAGACTGTATAAATTAAGCCACACGCTTAAAAAGAAATGAGGCATGATTTCTTAAACTGGAGGCACTTGTGAAGCTGTAAACATTTTATGTTCACATTTAATTTGCAGAAAATATTGAGCTTTAATTGTTCAGTACTTAGTTGTTCAGTTGTTTAAAAGGGAAACTCGATGGGCTGTTTAGACAAGTTGAAGAGACCATCCCCTGTCAGTGGCAAAGTAAAAGGTAGGTGATTTAATAAGGAATAGTATGAGCATCAGAACTAGCAAAGCCTGGTTGCCAGGGCAGCTCTGCTATGCAGACCCTCAGTCCCTATTTTTGTTGAGCTTGTGCTACTGCCTTTTTTCACTGTGGGAATACTGTAGGGGCCTTTCATATGTTACCAGGCTGCCTCATTTTCTCAGTATTTGTTAAGAGTTAAATTATTTTGTACCCCTCTGCCCCTTCTTGAACAGCATTGGTATCAGCAAAGAGGTGCGGAGTTAAATGTCAGGAAAAGCCAAAGGATTGCAGAAAACAATGAGGCGTCAGGAGTACAGGCTAAAACATTTCTGTGTAGCACCAGCCACGCACTTTTACTTTCCAATGGTCTTAATACCTTCCTCTCCCCTCTGCCCCAATACTCCTTTCTAGGAAAGGAAAAGAAAAAAGAGGAAGAGCCACCACCACTTCAAAAGCTTTTATCAATATCACAATTTTACTGTTTCTCTGGCTATTCAAAGGCCATACACTACAAAAAGAGGGAATATGTCGAGGCATAAAAACCCCTAAGCAATCCAAAACCAGTAAGAAAGCATTCTTATATATACGCTACTTAGGTTAAAGAAGTTTCTTAGAATAGGATAAAAAAGAAGCCACAGGAGAAGTTAATTTGTTGACTGAATCACCCTCTGCCTTAAGACCAGATCACTGCAACTCATGAAGTTATGAAAGTGTGCTCTCTAAAGTCAGTATTTCTCACACTCAGGAATGCAGAAAATTGCTAAAAGTTTTTATGAAACTATCTCTACAACAGTCAAAAAACCTGTAATTTTTACAGGCATCTCAATTTAGTAAGAAGAAACCATATTTGAGATGTAAAAAATGCTCTATTATAATCTGCAGTTAAAATCTTTCATACTAGCTCAAATTTCTTAATATGCTTAACAATAAACTTACATTTCATTAACTAAATAGAATCTAATAAAAACAGCTGCAACTTATGGGAGATTTCACAACACCACAGCATTCACGTGTCAAGCAAAAAGAAAAAAAAAAAACCCAACCCAAGTTATTTATGAAAAATCTCAGGCAACAAACTGAGCTCTCAGTCCTGGAACAGCCAAACAGTTCCTGGTGTCAAAAAATATGGCTGTTCAAGATCTCCCACTACAATATCCACGTCCAAGACTGTGTCAGTGCAAGTATGACAATCTTTTGAGGATAATGATGTATCCTTGTAGGCCGACCACTTTCCCAGCATGGGGGCAGCCACATCAGCAAGAGCTGCTCTCAGGGAAGCTGTGCTCCTGCAGAGCAGAAGGGGCTGGAAGGCGGAGGAGAATCACATCTCCTGTGACAAAGTTACAAACAGAGCAAAATTGGTGCTTGCAAAGGGAACAGCACATCGCCTGTAGTAACCTCACGCTTTCTCTTTCAAATATATTTAGCCTTTCACTAAGTTGAGAGAACAGCTGCTGGCCTCCTTATTAGCTTCTGCAGTCCTGCTAATGAGCATATCCTTGATCTCTCAAATCTCTTGAACTGCCTAAATAAACAGTATTTTCCCCCTTGTTCTTCCTCTCCCCAAAGCTCGATACGGGATTTTACTTTTTAAAAAAAAACAAACTGAAATCAATGTGTTCCAGAATCCCTGCCCTTTTTGTGTCTTAAAAAAATTATCATCATAGGTCCAATACAAGCCCCACTAGAGCATACAAAGATTATGTAAGAAAATGTCTTGGTATGTGATGCACTGGGCTCTTGCAGACATCTATACTGCATAAAATTATTTGAAGGCAAAGATACTCAGTGTGTCTTGATGCTCACAGCTATAGTGGAACAGGAAGACACCTTACATGATAGTAGGGTTTCTCTTTGGGAACTGGCAAGTTCTGATATCCTGCATTATAAGAAATGCATTTTGCCATGCCTTTACAATGGCAAGTATTGTAAATAATTCAGCAGTAGGAAAGATGGATTAGATACTGCATTCCTTGAAGGTAGACTTGGACCTTAAGAGTTAAAATAGTCTTCAAGGATATGTCTGAACACCCTACAGGAGGGATTTACTCCTGTTGAAAAGTATTATGAAATCCTACATTTTAAAAGTTGGAATTAACAGGAAACACTTCAGATTCATTTGTTTCTTTTGGACAGGAAAGGTTTATGAAGAAGATTACTATTAATAACTCATGAGAAATCTTTTGATGCAGCACTTGACAGAATAAGAACCTTTTCATTACACATATTTAACTTCCCCTAAAATATATCTCATTTGCATTTTTATTCTCCTTCTGTGAAGCATTAAGAAGAAAAACTCAGTAGTGCCACCAAAATCGAAGTTTTATTCTCAGTCCTTCCTTCTATATTGGATTTGGTGAAAAATCCACAAACTTCAATGTTCTTATGGTCCTTCAGGTCCAGTGGTGAGGCACTGGAACTGGTTCCAGGGAGAAGTTTTATGGATGCCCCATCCTTGGTAGTGTTCCAGGACAGGCTAGATGGGGTCCTGAGCAGTCTGGTCTAGCTGAACGTGTCCCTGCCTGTGGGTTGGAATTAATGATCCTTAAGGTCCCTTCTAACCCAAACCATTCTGTGATTCTTATAAAAGCTTCACATTCAGCTCCATGTCAGCTTTGGGATTTTTCCAGTCTGACTCTCCCCACTATTTTGATATTTAGTAACTTCCCTGTTCTCAAATCCCAGTAACAGACTATCCTCCTTCCTAGGCCTTGTTTTTAGAGCCATTCCCACCACTATTCTGCATACCCAAAAGTCTTCACAAATGAAAACAAGTAGTATTCTATCTTGAAATTACCAACTACCAACATGAGCAGCAAAATTATGGTTTAGTCAGGAAATGAAATCAATCTATTTACTGTTAACAAAGACACATCATCAGGAATAACCTCAACTGATAGACAAAACTAAATCCAAAACTAAAGCCAAATAGAACCCAGTATTTGCAATAATTATACCCTTTCTCTGTGGGACTCCGCTTTATGTAAAAAAATATTCTCTTTTTTATCTTCTGATTTTTGCTTTAGAGTACTTTGGGTTTTCCTTCACGGCCTTTTTTTCTCATGTAAAGTCAAACCAGAGAGCGCTTAGTAAGCTGTTTGAACACTGCACAGCTGAAGGTGATATATGAACATCATTGTCTTCTTTTTGGCACTTTATAAACACATGATTTCACTAACTTGTTTAGCCTTGCTCAACATAAAAGAAATTGGACTGATTTGACACTTAAAAGTAAAAAGGGAAAAATGCTTGCATTCACTTAAAAGAATTAATACCCTAGACTGCAGACTGATTGAATCTCTGAAGTGTAATTTTAGAATGGAAGTGTTAGTAGAGTATGCCTTTATTGCCAAGGGTTTTTAGGAGGAGTTGGTTTGGATATTTTCCCTTTTTCATATTGACACTGGTGCTTTTATCAGTTTAAACACACTAACAGTAAACCACTAAAAGGCATGTAGGTTTCAATAAAACTAATTTTTTATATCTTCAGCCCATATAACCAAATGAGCTGCTTTAACTTTTTTTTTAAGCAGAAAAGATAATAAAGCTAAATGAAAAGTCCCAGAGCTTAGTTTTAAGACTAAATGGTATTTCAGATGAAACAGTTAAGGAAAGCACAGTTTGTAACTCTGAGATAAAGATAATGACTTAAATCTATCTTTATATTATGAGTATTCTTCTTGGAGCTGCAAAATTGATAAACATGCTTTCAGTTCTCATTGGCATGAACTGCTACAAGCTGAGTGAGACCAGAGATGCTGTTATTGAAAGAGCATTTGATGAATACTGGGAATTGGAGGATCCTTCCCAACTATACCACTAGCATGCTGGTAGACTGTGGACAAATTGCTTCTGTACTTCTGCTTTCCAATCTGCAAATCAAAGATAATAGCATACACTTCTAATGCAAGATCTGTTGATCCCTGAATAAGAGATAATGTAAGCTTGCCTATCATTTTCCCACTTCAGTTGGTTTCTTGAAATAGCTTATGTTAAGATGAAAGAAAATTAAGAACAGAAAGGAGTATCAGACAGAAATAACTTTATTTGAAGGTCTTGTAATGAAGAAAGGAAAATACTCACATAACTACAGAATGAATAAAATAGTGATTAAAGCAGCAAAGTAAAATGTACACACCTAATAGACCATAAACAACGTGAAAGACACACACAGCAGCAATAAAGGCAGAGTTATTAAGACATTTAAAAAGCACCAATTAGGGCCAGGAAGGAACACTGCCAGAAAAGGTGTGCATTTATATACATACTTGCACGTGCATGTGTGTGCATGCATACTCACAGTCATGCAGAAAGAGAAAGAGAAATATCTAACAGCCTTTAGGTTGGAAAGAAACTTCAGGAGTCAGATTCTCTTGGTGGTACTTCATTGCTTCACCCATCCAACAGAATGCAATTCCCAAATGAATTAGGGCTGTGGAGAGGGAAGATTAAGACTGATTCTAGCTTACACACATAAAGGGGACTGCTTTTTCTAAAATTCACTGCAGTATGTAATTATAAATACATCTAATTAGGTGACTTAGATCTCACAAAATGACTGCAATGCTGCTTTCTGCATGACTTGGCTATGCAACCAAATATGCAATGTAAATCAGAAATTAATTACCCTGAGGATTCAGAAACTATTCTAAGAATGTTTATTTGAGAAATAAGGAAAAAGCAGCCATGAATTTGGTTAATTATTCCAGAAGACAGAACTACTGCTCTTTATACTGAACAAGGAGTTCAAGAACTAATGAGGTGTTTTTCCTCCCAGATTTGTATCTCAGCTGACCATCAACTCTAACTGCATATTTCCTTGTGGTAAAGACATTTCTAAGGCTCTTCTCAAACTATCTACCAGTAAAAATTTAAGCTAACTTTCTTTGCATCCTTCTTTACAAGTAGGGGCACTGAGCGTCTACCTCACCTGCATTCTCACTCAGCTGACCTCCAAGAAAGCTGTTTGACACGGTTATCTTTCAATATGCTATTCCTCCATTCAAAAGTTTATGGTTCAAAAGCTGTTTGGATGAGCAGGAAGAAAGCAAAAGAGGAGGATAAAGGCACAGAGACATGGAAAGTAAATTACACAAACTTAATCCCTTTGGAACAAAATATTGCCTGCATATGTTCAAGTGAGCTCAAAAACTTCCATGACACAGAACTTCCACAGAGGTGACTGATAAATCAGAGCAGAAATTTTATCCATTCAGTATAGCAGATAAATGCTAACTTATTCTCTGACCCATGGAGGGATGCTTGCTTTAAATACCTGAGCTACTCACACTTGAATTTCATCCATCCAAACTACCTCGCTGGATTGTGGATCCATGGCATACATCGAATGCAATTCACCTCCCAGCTCAACATACTGCAAACAGAAACAGCAGCAAACACAGCACGTGGCATAAATTTTTAAAAGATACTAAAGAGATACTTTCCTTGTTTTGTAACTTCAGCTATAAATCAGGGGGAAAAAAATTGTAGTGTCTCTTTGTCTTATTCCTCTTTGACAAGTACTTTAGACTGAGTGGGGAAAAATCAAAACTGGAGACAAACATATTTTTTCTGGCACCGGGAAGACATATTCCACCTAGTTAATACTCTCAGTTAAAATGAAAGCTTTTATGATATTTTACAGAAGGAAAAGAACTCCACTTTGTGACATGCAAGTTTGTCCTTGAGGGCAAAAACCAGAAATGCAGATGAAGAATCCCTTCTTTATCCACTTCTAATTTTCAGACCCTGGACCTCCATTTCTTCTCAGCTGTGTGTATCTCTCAAGTGACCACAGAATTCAATGGCAGCTTTCTTCGCTGAAAAAATTTGCATTCTCCTCAAAGATTTTAGGTCTATGGCTGGAACAGTCTGTTGTCTTACCACTTGACATTTTTTACAGCAGGATGTTACCCATAAAGAAACCTAAATTATGTGCAAATTTAGGTATTTAAAGAGGCTAGAGTTTCAGAAGAGCCAAGAGGTTGCATCCATAAACTGAGGCCAGTGTATTTTGCAAGCACTGAGAATCTCTGTGTCATTTGGGACCAGGCATCAAGCCACTCTCTGCTTTATCAGAACATTCTGAAGAACCACCAGACCTTCTACTAAAGAATTATATCCAATGCTTCCGAACAAAGGACAAATTAGAAACTGAACTAATAATTTATAGAGTTGTGATACAGTTTTATCTTACCTTTGCTTAAGTTTCACATTTTATCTCCCTAAGTGGAGTCAATGACTTCTTCCAAATCCTTAGTCAGAGAAGACCAAAAGTGGAAATGCATTATGTTTTATATAGTATGCATGAATAAGATAGCATCTTATTATGTTTCATGGAACAGGCACAGCAAACAAGAAGTAGCTAGCATTTAATGAACATGGTGCTTAGTTTTAGAAAATTTATCTGTGTTACTTCTTGAACCTCTGAAAAACTCAGATCGTATTTAAAGCACATCTCTTGCATGTAACAGCATAGAATTATAACTGAACTGAAATCTTAGGTTTAGTGCATTGGCATGAACACTACACAATTATTGCAATTACGCTCAGGTTTGTGCTTTACAAAATATCCTCAAAGAGTGCAGTGTGGTATCCTTTAGCCAACTTAACACAGCTTTACTGTGAGAGTGATCACAGAACTCAAACTTTTAGAAATAGACTACTTATTGTTGAAGCGCACCTGCTCTAGCTGTCACGTTCCCATTGCTCTTATTTTAACCACACATTAATTATTCATTATAAAACCTCTTGTAATAGCTTAAAAAAATTACATCTCTAGCAATAGCTGGGATTGGATAATGAACTGAATCTAGGAAACATTTAAGTTCTTCCTCATTGTAAGGGCATTTCTATTAAGAGGAAAGCACCTTGCCAAATTCAAAACAAATCCTAGGCATTGGTAGCTAATCTATGTTCCAATGGCACTCATTACCATTCCTGTCCTAGATGGAAAGCCACCCCTCTGAGCTTTTGTGATGATAAACTACAGGGGGAAAGAAAATAAACTGTTTTATAAAGTTTCCTAGCTCACAGCCAGACAGATAAGAGAAGTGTAAGGTGAAACCATCCCATCTCTGTCCATAATGATGGGGAAAAAATCCTGATGAACAACAGTGTTGTACTGAGATGCAATTGCAGATGGGCATTGTGTGACAGCACTCCAAAGTGTCCCATCAACATTTATTGTCTTTGGAAAAACAAGGAGTTTTAAAACAGCTTAAGCAAAAACTGGTGCATTTTTTATCAGCTTGGAGTGGGGAGGGAAGAAGGAGAGAAGGATATTGGCATTTCAATCCCCTGCTGTTTTGTTGCAGTATAGATCTCAGGAAATCAGGCAACTTTCTTATCCTGCTACAACGAAAATGGGAAAAGAGGTTTACACATTTCTTTCCATGTTGTGCTATTGTTTCAATTTTCTTACGCGCCTCTTGTTCTCACTGTGGGTAAAGGACGCGGCAGCTGCTCCCTCTCCTCACTCACACATGAGGAGCAGAAAAGAGAGAGATCAGCTCTTATGAATGACTGTTCCACGGGGAGGAAAGGGCAGACATCCCAAGAGCGCATCTGCCGCCGACTCATCACATTTGAAATTCCCAAGGAATTTTAACAGTGCATCTCAGAGACAAAACTAACAGGCCTCCAAAACTACACTGTGGAAGGGGAGGGGGAATGTTGCCTCCCTTGCCTTTCCAATGAAATGAGCTGGACAACTCCATGTGGCTTCTTTTAAGTTTAGTGCACTGGTTGCTCTGAAAAGTCTGCCTTTGGTTCCAGAGGAACATTTTGCAGAAAGAGGTATTGCTTACCATTTGTTATGTTGGTAGGGTAAGATTTCCCCTCTCCATTTAACCTTTGGAAGGAGAGAGAAAGGGGATGAACATCAAGGCTTAGTGTGCCAAGATTTGAAAATATATTTACATGCCGAAGCGGGCCTCTTGCTTTGAACACCAGCCACAACAGCCTTCTGCACTTTGGGCAGTTCATTAACAGAAATCAATACATGCTGCCTTTTAAGAAAGCCAACACTTGTTCATCGACACACTTTGTAATTCCTTTTAGCAGAAGCATCAATGCTTACAAGGTGTGAAGTAAATCAAGGCAAAACTGTAGAATGTCAAGGCTACTGAAAATAGTTTCATTTCAGCGCAAACTTAAAAGATAAACCCAATTACAATGAGAAAAAGAGTAATTACTAAGAAACACAGAAAGAAGACGTGTTGTCTTTACCTGGAGGCCCTTCTTCTCTATCTTTTTCTGGAGTATTTGAAGGCACTTGGTGAAATCTGTGAGGTCCTGATCCATGGTCTCAATTAACTCACACCCCTAGTGAAGAAGCAACAAAACAGAGAGAGAGAAAAAAAAGGTCAGCAATTTTTCAATTTGGAGAACTAATGATGTCTTTGGTGAAATTAAATGCAGACAATCACTCAGAGTCTCTGGATGGAGATGCAGGATTAAGTAAAAGACCCTTACAGAGCCCAGTAACCATAGGTCCCGGTTGAATAGTTACTATGAATCCACAATTTGATGGGTCCAGGAGTATATATTCAAAGTGCTTTGTGTACATCTGAGAATTTGGATAAGCATGTTTTACAGCAGTCTGCTGGATGGACAAGTTCTCGTGTAGTGAGCCCTGCATGACCAGTAATTTTCAGGAAAATGACTGTCCTCTCTGCACTTATTGTGTCTCTGCTACAGACATTCAAACCTGTATAAATGTGAGCACACAAAAGTGTTCAAGCATCCCAGAAACAGTGCAGCTGTACTGCAGTCATTTTGCAGTGATTCAACAACAATTTCCTTGCACTGGGGTATTATGGCAGAAGAGCAGGAATTCAGATTTCTTAACTGAGAGCTAAAGCAATTTCTAAGCCTCTGATAAAAAGCTGAGTAAGGAAAAGTGAAGTGTATCTACCACATAAAGTCACTGTTCAAAGAGGTTTAAAGAATAAAAAATACCCAATACAGCATTGTGAACTAAAGTAAGAATCATACACATTTGATTTAGAAGTTCCCTCTCCTACCACTTCAAGGTCCCCTTAAAAGCCTCCTAGCTTTGTCTTACTTGACAGATTTTATATTTCTGCTATACACAATAACAACTGATAAGAGAAGAGCATTAGAATACAGAATCTTTGTATGTGTGCCCCTGTGTATAAAGTACATTACTCTGTTACATCAGAAAAAAACTCTGAACAACAAAGCCAGCATAAAAATGTTGAAGTTGCCCTTACCTTGATGGTAAAAATAAAGGTACAGAAGACAAAATTTGCCAGATTAGTGAGGGCACGGAGTTTAGTGAATTGCATGCAACAAACTACCAAGCCTCTAACAGGAAAATATACACTACCACTGAAATGCTTCCCTGCATAGCCAGAATGCATATAAAACCAAATAAAGTTATCAGGTAGTAGGAGATTTGGATAAAGTAGAGTAGAAAAGTGACAAGATAAAAACAGATTTTCTATTACACTTCTCTTCTCAAAAACTTCTGAAAGAAAATTGGTCCAGAGTAGCAGCCTTCCTGAGACCTGACATTGCACTAAATATTTTTTCAAATAGTAATAATAGGCTTGCCAAGATGCAGCATCGTGGAGCTGCAACAGCACATGTAATCAGAGACCTCCATTGCAGAAGTGATGCTGCTTCCCCTGCAAAGCGGTGAGGGAAAAGGTAGCTGGATTTTCTGCGCTCAGTGCTAAGCACAAAACTCTTGGAAGAGCAGCCATATCTCCTTTCTTCTCTAGAAAGGGCCAAAACGTAAAATTGGCAGGAGCAGAAGTGACACAGGCCATCTGGAGCCTGTAATGAACCTGTGAGTTTGGCAACACCAGCCAGAGACACCCAGGGAGCCCAGGAAAGGTATAGGGTTGTTCAGTCCCACTCACGAAAGCTCACAGTCAGACCTGAAAACTACTGAAGGGAACTTGTTTCTCAAAGCCAGTCTAAATGAAAAGGTGTCTCATTCACTAAGGATAGGGCGCTCTCACACAGTCCTGATATCAACACGGATAGTGGGAAGACAGACCAAGCTGTGAGAAACCATGAACAGAAAGGACCTCAGTATTTCTCAGACAGCCTCTGAGCAGCTGGAAACATGACAGATGAAGACTAAATCAGTGGCAGGGACAGCTACTGCTGAGTATGGGAGAAGACACAACCTCAGCTGCTAGCTTTTAAAGTAGCAGTAGAGAAGTTAAGCCTTTCATCTTTAGCCAGGACCATTCCTTGGCTTCATAGCTCTGGCAGAAGTAAGCGGTTTATAGATACCAATTTATGAACAAAAAATTTAACCCCCACTCTCCCTCAGTGCTTCAAATTGCTCCTTCCTGCAGTCATTAACAAGCCTGATCTTGAACAGGCAGGTTTGTCAGCAGAAGGTAGGCTGTGATTCTACTTTCCACACAGGGACTACCAAGGTGTCAAAGTTTGTTTTTTTTTTTTTGGTTGTGGTTGGTTTTTATTTATTTGTGGTTTGGTTTTTATTTATTTTTTTTAAACGATGGTCTACAACAGCTTAAATTAAAATTTATTATTTTATGCTATTACTAGAAACATTTCTCTTGAGTTTAATTCTTGCCTAGCTTCTCAGGATGTTCTTTAACAAAAAAAAATATTCTAGAGGAACTGCAAGGTACTACCAAGGCAAGATAACATTAGCAAGGTGATTGGAGGGCACTGAAAATCATTCAGCTCCAGGAGAAATCTGTGATACACTACGCATAGACAACGTATGTTCAGCCCTGCTACTGTCTTCTGTGTATATTCACAATAAAAGGCCTCAAACACATATAACTGGAATGCAGTGTATATATGTGAATGGGATGTCAAATGCACATTAATGGCAGGTTACTGTACCTGTGAGTACAATAAGAGGGTACTGGGGCTTATAAGTGCCTGGAACTGTTTGCTCACTGCCTCTACCTTTAATGCTTTACACAAGTACTGCTGTGGATGATCATATCAAAAAATGTTGATAGAATGCTACCATTAAAGGCACCATTTTCTTCAAATTAAACTGTGATTTCTCATTCTCTTTCCACATCAAACAGATAACCAGTTGTCGAATTGGCAGAGATTTTAGTACTGCTCCTTTTGCCACAATGTCAAAGAGACTGGCATGGTCAGACTGAACTGGGGGAGGGGACAAGCAGCAGAACTGGAACCTTCCTGCATCCTCTTTACATTCTTGCTGAAATTAACGTCTGTGCAGTTCATGTTCGCTGATGGTGTAAGAGCCTCAGATAAATCTGTTGCTCCTGACATATCAAATCCAATATTTTATGCCACAGAATTGGATGACAATTGTAATGCAGTTCCTTTCAACCTTCACCGCATTATTCTGGAATGACAAAAATCTTCAAGACAGGGCTATCCAATGCAGTCAGAGTTTAATGAAAGGACAGGATAACAATGGTGAGATAGGCAATAACACTTGTAGTTTTATAGATATCTGCTCAACTTAATAACATTAACCTTTGGTAAGAAACTTAAAAAGCCAAACAAATTTAACATTAGGAAAGGTTAGAAAAATCAATAGCACACAGCAGGAAAGAAAACAATAGACTGCATCTGATGAGAATATAGCTTTGGTGAGTGATAGGATGAGGCACAGGGTATAAGGCTTTCGCTGTTCTGTCTTACTATAGCAGCTATGAGAGGCACTTTGCTAAGGAAGGAGGAGTGTGTCAGACACACATAATAGGATTGTTGAACCCTATATTTCAGACAGACATGGAATTCAGACAGGCACTGAAATGTCAGTCTGAACATCTCGGCATTTCTCCATTTTTAGAAATGTTACACATCACAGGACATTGTGTGTTTGCAGAAAGCAGTGCGTAATTGCCCATTCTCCCATGTTCTTCTTAATCTTTTATTAAGAGAATGTAATGTTTTTTTCTTTCTGTAATCTTTCTGAGTATGAGAACATAATTAGAACAGAATACATAAAATATCCTAAAGTGTACTCTATCTTCCAGGTCTTCCTATGGCAAACCATTTGAGACTATCTTTTGAAGCCTGTATCTGGCTTCACAAGTGCTCAGTGGGTGCTCCAGTGACATTCAGTTCAGTCCTTTAACAATTCCTGAGCACAGAGGCTCAATTTTGAGCTATCAATCTCAAACAGATGTGCTTATGCATAGTGTTAATGGCACACACCCTCAAGTAAAAAGAGGAGAAAGGAGACAGCCTGCAGAGACTCTCAAAATCACAGCACTGGCAAATAAATTTTAAGAAATCTATATAAATTAAATGTTATCTCCAAACATTCTCCTTCTCCTCGACTTCACCTGCACAAACAGTAATGTACCCACTTTATCCTAATATATCACTGACCCACTGAGTAAGAGCTATAGATTCTCAGAACTATTTCATTTGAAACGGACTTTTCAAAGTCATTTGGTCCAATCACTTGCTAAAAGTAATGTTAGATTTGCTCAGGTTTGTCAAAGCCCTTTCCAGTCCAGATTTATCTGGAAAGGGAGTCACATCTCCCATGACAGAGATGCCACTTCCCTGGGCAACTTCTTCCAAGAGTGCTTGACCACTCTTGTGAAATTTTCTTTCCCAGTGTCAAACAGGCATCTCTTGTATTGCAAATTGTAGTTGCTTCTTTTCCTATCTCAACTTGAATAACAATATCTTTCTGTTTTCCCTCTGCCCTCCCACTAGGAAGTTTAAGACAGCAATATGATCTGCTGCTCACTTTTTCTTCTAGAGGTTTGAACAAGACAAGTTCATATCAGCCTTTTCTCATGTCATATATTCTAGACTTCTCTAAAATATATTTCCCTCACTTATACTGTATTGGCATGCAGTATTTCTACCTCGGAGAGCCTGAAGAGGTCATTTAAAAGCAAGGAAGCAGAGGGTTCCCAGATCTCTCTTTCTTTTAATGTAAATTTCTGGCCACAGGGAATTTCATTTTGCCCCTCTGTTATCCTCTTCCTCTTCAGTCCACTCAGAGACTAACTCCAACCTTCACATTCCTCATACACTAGCTGCAGCCACCTGAAAGTTTTGACCTCCCCAACATCTTCACAAAAATGTGAAGCACACAAGCATTTACATCCTGAATTGGACTCAATGCAATTGATAGTGAAAACAACTCTAGGAAAAAGCACCCATGGACTGAAGCAAAGTAATGCTCTGGATACAGAAAGATGAACAGAAATGGACTGCAGGATCTGACTGTGGGTCTTGGACCAGGCCTAGCAAAGATAAAACATGTGGATGCACAACCCTTCAAGTTCAACAGATGACAGACATTATGTTCTACCACCTCTGTAATAGGAGGGTGGTTTTTCAGGCCAGAGCATTCAGTCAGTATCGGAAGGGAAAAAAAAAAAAAATTGGGGGAGATTTGTTTGCAGAGATGGCAGAAACCCAGACAGTGGTTGTTGGCCCAGTATTCCACAGCTGATCCAAAACATCTGTACCAGAATCGAAACTAAGCCTAGCATGGGATGAAGATGAGGCAGGCCAGAATGTCACAAGACACTTCTGAAAACGTTTTAAAAGACAGGATTGTAGAGAGACAGGTAGAACAAGAACCTCTAATTTGAGCTACTTATAGCCATAAAATTGCACAGATTTCGTATAGGTGGTAAGTTGCTGGAGATTGAGTTAACATGATGGCACCAAACTAACATGGCTGGTTTATCTCTATAAATTAAAACCAGCAACAAATTAGTGAATTTAAGCCTTTTGCATCTGGGGAGTAGGATGCAAGTAGGGAAGGCAAAGCAGTTAAGTTCACTGACTTATTTTGGGAATTTCAAATATTGTTGAACAAAAGTGTTGTGCAGCTTCTCTTTAACTCAGTTTAATTGTATGAATTGTCTTTTCATTTCTGAAATGGAGAACAAACCAAGTATGTGCAATTGCTGAAAATTATTTTTGATTTTTAAATAGCCAAAATACTTAATTAAGTGAAAATAATTTTCTTGTTTTTGGACTCAAATTTGGCTGACTGCCTGGCATTAGTACAAACCTAATACTGTATAGATTGCTTGGCCCTCAGTCCTAGGGTTCATGCTGTTTCCACTAATCACACTGCACATTAAGTGACGCTGTCATTCAGATTGACTAAAATAATTTATTAATCATATTGAAGCCTACGCTCTGAAAGCCAAATAACTGAAATTTACACTCAGGTGAAAGCCCCATTACTGAAAAGCGACCTAAGAATGTTCAGGTTTGACCATCACTTCTAACCTTATATAACATCACTTGATTTATTAAACAAGTACTATGTGGTGGCAGAAACAAAATAATGTAAATCATCTAAATTTATGTAAACATATGCACAGTTCCACAACCCAGAAGCTACATGAACTTGTCAGATTTGACAAGCATTTAAAACAACAACAAAAAAAGCGCTCTGTAGCTGAAACTGACTGCAACAGCTGCAACCTCTCCTCCCTTTCCCTATTTCTATTTTGATGTGATCTTTTCCATGGTAAATAAAATGCTTCCTGCTTTTTTTTTTTTTTTAATGAGGCAGCACGTGTCCTCTGGTGGAGGATTTTTTTTGATAACACGCACTTAATGTTGAGAAAATAGCAATAAAAGAGTTCATCTGCATTAATTAGGTTGCCCTCTTTCAAAAGAAAAGCCTATTGTTATGAAATAACAATTATTTAAATGAACAGAATATGAGTCTGTTTAGTCGGTGTCTGACCAATACCAAAGAGAGCCACCACGCCTTCTTCGCTGCCTATTAGACACCAAAAAGCAGAAACCCAAATCTTTCTAAATCTAAAACACCAAATGGAAGCAATCTGCCTGCCTACTCCACAAATTAAAAAAAAAAAAAAAAAAAAGAAAACCAAAAAAAACCGCAAGCAGACAAAAAAAACCAAAAAAAAAACCCAAAACAAAAAACCCTCCAGAACAGTTTATATTCCATTTGCTAGAAAAATTCTCAGTATTTATCGGTATTGGAGCAAATTCTTCTGATGTATTAAGTTTGCTGAATGAAAGCAAACAAATGCTCACAGGTCAGAAAATGCAGTAATATACACATGACTGCAACATCTTTATCAGGAGGCCACTAACATCTTTTAAAACTTTTAAACAACTGAGCAGAGAAGCAAGAGTGTTGCGTGAGAAAGGTCTGTCAGGAGTTGCAGTCTCATATTAAACCCATATCTCTCCATACCCATTTCTGGCATTTAAACAGTAGACCTACTTCTGTACATCCCTGTGCAACCCAAACATGTTATTTTTCCAATCTGATGATTAAAATTGAGCACAGTACAGCAGTGACAGCCACCTGCTATTTTTGGATCTTCTCTGAAATTACCGTTATGTGCCTTTCCTTGTCTGAAAAAAAGGGTTCAGAGAGAGGAGTTTTAATTGATGGTCACTCTCTCTCTGTAATCAGCACTGTGAAAAGCTTTTGTCTACCAAGACAGTTAGGCCCTTTGGATCCTAACCTAGTGATGGGTCTGACTACAGTACCTTGCTCTTCTTGGAAAATAACTTGAAAATAGTAATTGCTCCTCTGTGTGCATTTACGTACTAGGATATGAGGTAGCTCTTGGAAGGGAAATCAGAGTGCTGGAATAGTACCAGTGTCTGACAAAAGGGAAGCACGTGCCACTGACTGTAGACAGCAAGAGCCACTACTGAGTTGTGCTGATGACAGTCTTTTCTATTGACTTGTATGGACTTTGAACCAAGACAAAGAGCTGTATCATTTTCAAAAATTAGGTAACGACACTTAAACATGTACGAAAACTATCTCGGTACTCACACCAATGCAAATAAGAGTCAAGCACCCTTCTGAAATGGAGCAAGAAAGAGAAAAGCTGCCTTAACCAAAAATCCTATCTGTGCCCCACAAAGCTGAAGAAATGGGGCATGCAGTATTCCTTGCAATTCAACCATTTGAGCTGGGAGGGAGCGAGAGAGGCCATCTATATTTCAAATATCCCACACCAACTTAACTGCAGTAACCAAACAGCTTTTTGTTTTGGCTTTTGTGATTTTGTTGTTGTTGTGGTGGTGGAGTTTTTTTGTTTGTTTTGTTTTGTTTTAATTAAAAGGGCTTCAGGTTAACAACTCTTGCTTTTTATCACATGGGATGACAGACACTCTAAAGAAATAAAGTTAATAAGCAGACTGTATTTGAATCGACTTCAGTTTCCAGACTAATTGCCAATTCTCAAGAACATCTCAAGGTAAGAAAAACAAGGAAAAAACAGCAAGGCTTGTTCTGAGGTGTTTTCAAAGATCTGGGCTGACAAATTTTAAACATCCTAAACACTATCTTAACATGTCCCTTTGCCAGCAGCCAAGAAACTCAAGAGTACTGTGACTGTGGAAAATGCATAAAAAATAGCCAAAGAGTTGTTAACCTGGATGGCATAAAATTCCCTGCAAGGCATTTCTAATCATTAATCTTATTTAAATATATATAACTAGTACACCTAGTCCCTCTCTCTCGCATTTGGACAGACTTTATGCAACAGAATTTTTGTTCCTTAACTTGTATTTCCCAGTATGTCCTTAATTTCAGAGATATGTAATTGCTCTGAAAAGAATTTGTATTGTGCGAGTAGAGCTGCATTTTAAATATTGATTACTGGACAGATTTTTTTGAGACTGGATTCCAAATGTGTGCTAAGGACAAAAGAAAGGGTATTCTTAGATAACTCTGTCTATGAGTACAAGAGGAGTACAAAGGGATTTGAAGATTTTGATTATCTGAAGACAGCAAATTGAAAGGAGAAATATCCTACTATTGTGGATGAAACTCCAAAAATTATGTTATCAATACAATTCAGTAGCTCCTTTTTTTCTTTTTTGGTACTGGGATATTAATAAAAACAGCAAAATTAGTCTCAAGACTGATCCTTCAGGAAAGACATTGATTACTTCCCACTGCCTGTTAGTTTTCTTATGAATTGCTGCCTGCCTTTAATTTGCGTCTTAAGTTCTAACTTGACTAGATATGTGACTAGATAATACTCTTTCTTTCCTTCTTATTGTTCTGTCTGACAGTTTCTAAAACCTCTCAGCCTCAGTGTAAGAGCTGTACATCACAAGGAATAGAAGAAACCTTCTGTGGAGAGAGTTTATTCATTGTCTATAATACTCCGTCGTTTCAGGACCATTTAATATAGATCAAAAGGAGAATACCAAACTATACAAATCCTCAGCACAATGCAGGTCAGGCTTTGTGTTCCAAATTTTAAATGATATGCCCGTCCTTTCTTTCTCCAGTTTTTCTTTCTAGTCATATTTCTCTTTCTCAATGAAGGGAATGGCTAATTTAAACCTATGGAAGTCTCTCTTGCTTTCTCTAGGCAGATCATCTACGACAGACAGATTATATAACAAACATTTCCAATATGTGCTGATGCCTGAGAGAGGCAGGAGCTTTACATTGCTGAAAACTGGATATCTCCCCATACTGCCACACCAGGCCTACATTCTGCTTATATATTTATAGGATGCTTTTATATTTACCAGAAACAGAAAGGCAGAATGAAGCAAATATTTGTTGATAGAAAATTAACACATAAAAGAGATGTTGCTTTTAGGAAATAATTGGAGGAAATGTCCTAGCCATACCTCAACAGCTTCAAGTCAGAAGTAGCAATGTTGTAAAGAGTGCCAAACTCAAAGGCACATGACTATTAATTTAGTTACTACACCTTCTCTACTGAAGAGAATTTTGTGGCTCCAAGAATGAGAATGGCTGCATAGGTCTTGCAAACACCCAATCTTAATGTAGACCAGTGAAAATAGGTTTCACAAACTCAAAATAAAATTAAATTGTTCAGTACTTTAACAACCGATATTGCAAAGCTAACAGCAATGAAAATATGTAACAATAATAATTATAATAACAACAGCAGCAGCAACTACGACCACTCAGCTTTCCTTTTCCATCAAAGATGACCAAGTTATCTATCAGCAATGAACAGAAATAATTGATATGCTGACATTTTGACAGACATAAGGGAAAGCTTGGGAAATGAAAGTACTGCCCAGCAGAGCAGTTCTGACTTCATCACTAGCAAGCGTTCCAATGAATATGAACACATTTCCAAGTGAAATATAGGCTATTTGCTCTATTTCCACAAAACTGAGGTCAATTATTGAATAATAATAGGTCACACATCATATTCATGCAGTTGCTGCATTTTCTATTTGTGGAGGATTTCAAATCTCAAGTGAAATTGCTGAACAAACATTCAGTCCTTAGATCTGAGAGCACCTGATTACTTGCTAAGCTGGACACCAGTTTTATTTTCAAGGTCTGCTTTTTGATAAGTAGATGTTGTGGGTTTAAAAACAGAGAACACCTTGAAATTGGGCTGTATATCCTTCTCTCCATCTCTCTTTTCCACATGAAATATAAATAACTTCTCAGGGGATTGTTCAATTAGAAATCAGAAAATCCAGGCTTACTGTACTGAAAATACTTCCATTACACGCGACATGCTTCAAGCTTTCAACAGGTGATAAATATGACATCAAATAAAATAAATAACACATATCTAACTAACTGCAATTACTCTGCAAGTAATACAGAGCTTTGCAACACAAGATTTTGCATTGGTATACCCTACATCTCTCCTAGTGGGATATTCCTTTGCTACATATAGAAACAGTGATTCCTGAAGTGTCACTTCTAGCTCTTCTCACAGATAGCTATGATCCCTGGCAAAAGCAAGCTAACACAACATAATGGGTATAAGCATTACAAAGGCACTACATAGTCAACTGCTTGTTCTAAGAGGTGTCTGTTCAGAACCCACTCCACTAACTATTCTGTGAGCACTGATCACAGTCCCCTGGATAGGCCCTGGATAGGCTATATATCAAAGGGATAAATCACAGAACAACAGAATGTTCACCTCCAGAAAGCAGGGTATTAATGCTTATATTATGCTTAAAATATTTATTAATGCTATAGGGTATACCTAAAGTGAATTACACCAAACTGAAATCTACATGAAAAATCAGATCCCATGATCTTCCCCCACATGACTGAGAACAGGATTAGGTCTCCTACATCTTCTGTAAACAAAGGGCAATGGAACTGTCAGGGCATATTCAAAATACAAAATGCAAGCCACTGTTGTTTGTGCAAAGAGGGTTTGCAGAAACTGAACACAGCAAAAAAGCTGAGTGTCATATTGTGCTAAAACAGAAATGCAAGTATATTAAAAGGAGCTGGGTGCACTCACAGAGGCTGACTGGTCTAACAGACTACCTGTTAGATGCAAGGACGCAAGACATTCCCTTGACAACTGCCTAGACAAAGAAGGCTGCAGAGCATCCAGCTGTGCTTTGACCTTCTCATCAGCTACCCAGGCTAACACAACTGCTGAGTGAACTGACCTAACACTCATTGATACCAGTACTCAAGACAGTAAGGCACAATATAAAATTTCCATAATGCACTACTCTAACACATAATCAGATCTCTAGGGATCTGGGAGCTTCTCCTATTCTGCTTTCCTTCATTCTACCCGTACTCTATTTTAAACTACTGCTGTTAGAAAGAAAAGAAAAAAAAATAGGAAGACCTGCTTGTGCATTTTGATCAGAGGCCTAGAAAAATCTTACAGCTTCAAAAAGCTGTAAGAAGATGCATCAGAAGCTCAGCAAGGCTACAGTTGTGCATTTTGAAGGCGCAATTTTAAAATTTTGTTTTAGCTCAATCAAGTCTTCCAAACATATTATTTTCACTAAATTTTGCCTGAATGGTAAGTCTGAAGCACATACACACAGAGATATCGAGACATGAAGATACACAGTCCCCCAAATGCTGAAGTTTTCAGAGCATTTGGCACTTTACTAACTGGGGTTTGTAGACAATGGTTATATCTCTACCATAGCCAGTGCTGGGACTGGAAACCCTAGTGGACCTAACCAAGCTTTAGTGGGCAACAGAGCTCAGTCTAGACTGAGCTCTTCAGGCATACCTGAAAGCCTCTTGTCTTCTCTGGTGGGTCTCACAGTCTGAACAGGTCTAAATCCTGCCACTGCTCCTTGGGAGGCCAACTAGCTTGTTCAGAGCCAGGAAGGTTGACCTAGTTCACTGCAAGGCAGGTTATACCTGCACTGAGCAGGCACAGAACAGACCTATGAGCACATCAATACCACACCTTATTCTGCCACTCAAAAAGTTCTCTGTGCACAGCAGTTTTAAACAAAGATGAACATTAGTGACTGCCCTTTAACCCATTCTGTTAAAGATTTGTCAGACACTTCTGAAGGTATGAGGACAGTTGCAAGCAAAACTCTTCCTAACATTATCCAGGCTGGATTTGCTGTGAGAAGGCAGTATATATATGCTAATCAGATGATAAAATATGGAGATTAAACTAAGCTTTAAGTTATCCTGTCCACACCTCTAAAGAGAAAGTTTTTCTCCGTTCTTTCTCAAGTGTTGTGTTCAGTTTAATTAAAAGATTTTTTAAAGCCTCAGAAGTTTTATTTCTTTACAGAAAAAGCTACCAAAACTACCACACCACAACTGATGTCTCTAGGTATTTTTCCTGATATTTACTAAAAAATCTTTTATTCACCCATATCCCTCTTTGCACACAGGCATTATATACCTCCCCAGTCCATGTGATGCCTAGTTATACTTTCTTTCCTAACCTTCCTTCAAAACTCATGCTTTAAAATCCATAGCATCTACACAAAATATAAAGGTAAAGCAAATACACAAGCGATACCTTCTGTATAGAAAGCAGCCTTTCTCTACTGACAAAATGCATTAGAGCTGCTTTCCTTTCTGCAGGAACTCATTGTGCTTTTCCTGACATAATGTAATGGCAATCCTATGCCTGAATTGGACCACAAAAATTATTTTTTAAGAGGCTTTGCTTTTCAAGCTGCAGATCACATTCTAAAATGCCAACAGATTGCAGCACATCCATACACTTAATATTTTTCTCTTATACATGCAAAACTCACCCAATACCTCTCATTCTATATCTAATTAGTAGACGTCCACACACAGCTGATGTAGATAATGCCCTGCTTTTACTACATATTGCAGCCTGCAGCTTTATAATCCACATCTGAAACACAAGGAATCTGTCCTGAGACCAAGGCACCAACAAAATATTCATCAAGTAAGGGATCAACCACTTATGCTGCCACGAGAATCTGGTGTGATGTGACCTGGGCAAGTAGTTGGTGATATTTGGGCACTAAATAGTTCCCAGCTTCTGTGGGTCTTAGGTTTGATTTCAGCCTCTCATCACCTCAGTTCTGCAAGGTCTGGTCTCTCTCCATCTCAGTCTTGCAGGTTTTGGTCTATCTCAGTCCTGCAAGTGTGCAATAGATTAATACTTTTGGCATGTATGGTGAAAATAAGTGAATAAGCACTCAAGAGGCAACCTATGGCACACACATGTAAAGTGGCCATTTCCTAATCAGATAAACAACTACTTAAGGCAAACATCTACCTCTTCTCCAAAAGTTTTGAAGACATAGCCAAGCAGATATGTTTGTGCTTTTGCTATATTAAAATTCTTTAAATATTTAATTTCTTTACCTTGACTTTCACAAAAAGAAGTTAGCCAAAAAAGGCAGCAGTCGTCATCTGCTCTGCCTCCCTGTTTTAGCTATCACAGAAGCTTTTCCTTCCTTTGGAAATTCAAAAACTAAGCATTCTAGAATTACGTGCTGCATCAAGTAAAAATAAAAATATCACAACAGAGGAAGTATGCAACACACTTATTTCTTCATTTGAATGAATCACACTGGAGATACACAGTGGAAATGATTTTGCAGCAGATTTAAAGCAAAAGCTGAGCTTTTCTGTTTAAAATATATTATTACTAAGTAAAAGAAGACAGTTACTTAATAGCTTCTTGATGTATACTTCACAAACTACTGTTACATTTCCAGACATTGTATGTGGTCAGTATTTTTATTCTCTAGATACTTTAACTCTCTTCAACTCTAGTGCATGTAACACAAATGAAATTCAAATCAGCAGCTTTTGATCAGATATTTTTTTGAATGCGGTAGTCTAACACTAAAATTGGTATCTGAATGCAGTCTAGTGGAACATAAAACACATTGTTTTTAATGGATTCACTGGAAAAAAACTAAAACCACTGTGATCACTTCATTCAAATTATTATTAAGCAAGTAAAGATTTGGCTAGATTGTTAGAATGAAAGTAGAAGAGAACAACCACAGATTTAAGTAAGACTATAGCATTAAGAAAAAACTTTGTGTTCAGTATGTTTTGCTAAAGACCATAACACATCACTTCTGACAGTAGAGCATTTTTCCTTTATTCTCAGCAGACTCAGCAAAAATTTAGGTAATATTAAACATCAGGCACAGTTATAGTTCCAGACATTTTAATTAATGACTTATTTGTTCCTAATAATTTGGCTGAGAGTGAACAGAGCTCATTTTTAAAGGAGCCAAGATCATCATGTGTAAGAAGAAATAAAATTCCTCATTCAAAGAGAAATAGTAGGTCACCATAAATAACATCTGCACACTTACTGTAAATCATTTTGGTGACAGAAGGTACTGCCATGCAGTCTGATTAACATTACCAATGAAGCACAGCCAATTTTGATATGTTTGTATGACAAATTGCTATTATTAGTCAACATTAGGATGTTTGATGGAGTCTCAGGCCTCAAAATTCTTGTTTTGTATTCTCTGAAAAGCACCTCTGTAAAAAAGTTAAATTGACATAAGAAATGGAGATGAGGATTTTATTTCACTTGCATACTATAAAGTTCAACTTCAAGCCACATCTTTTGTAACTAATCTTGAAAATCAAGTTCTTGTGCCATACACTGAGTGCCTGCCATCATCACTGCAGTCTGCAATCAGAACTCAACCAACACCTATGCTTTGACTGATGCAACATTGAACTGAGCACTATTCCTGCTGAGCTGGAATAACTAAGAGCAAGATCCCTCTTTGCTTCAGGAATATATTCCATTTTCTCCAAGTTTCTTAGCTAACAGATCATTGCAAGCAGGGCACAATAATTCTGGTCCCATTCTGTTTCTGGTCTTACACCAACACTATGTAAGAAGCAGGTTCTGGTCTGGGAGGCAGGAGGAATCCATGTTCTTTGAAAGACCCACTTAGACTTAAAGGCCAAATAGCTATATTTCAAGGAATTCACCTGCTTCTTTCTGAAGACCTGCAAGATTAGAAACAGTGTATATAAATAAAGAATTTGTGAGTCAATAAGCACGAAATAGCTATATGCACTGGAAGGCATTGCTGTGCAGACTTTTCCAGGGCTGGCAAAGCAGGGGACATAACCAAGAAAGTCCAAAGGCAGTATGAGTCCTGAACACTACAGCTGGATTTGCTACCAAGATTTGCATCATTCCACATTCTTCTTCCAATTAATTTTTCATGTATCTCACCTGCTTTGAATAAATAATGAACTATTACCTCAGATAATTATTTTTACATATCATATTCCTCTCAATAAGAGTCCTGCAAGTGCTCCCAATCACTGTACAGCCCATATCTGAGAAGACTGATATACTGCCTGCTTCTCTTACACAAATTCCTTTTCTTTAAAAGCCATGAACCTAATAGCTATTTAATATTGTTCAATACCCACTATTGTCCTGGAAATCTCCAGTGACTCAGACAGACAAAAATGATCTGAGTGGATATTCCTGCCACACCACCCAGCTCTTGCTTTTTCCTCTTCTGTTCCAAATATTCAGTTATTTGATTCCTTTTGTTTTAACTCACTAACCACTCTCCTAGATTTCTAGTTCAGAAGAGGATAAAAGACAGTATAAAACACAAATTGTTAAGAAAGTAGCAACCTGTGTAATTGTTCCCAATGATGGCCTTTCCCTATTCACTAGCAGCTCATTTCTGTTCTTCATAATTGAGTTTCTTGGCCTAAACCTTTTCGTCAAGGGCTGCTGCAGACAGGATTCAATGGCAGTACCTCAGTCCTCCAACCAGGTTGTGGAAAAGGCCAGCCCCTTTGTTAACAACTAGTTCCAAAGAAAAACAAAACAACATTGCAATGACATCCATCCTCTGCCCTGGCTTCCAGCTGAAAGGTGTCCTTCCACCTTTCTGAGTTTCCCATGTTGGTGCTCTTGGCCCGACAAGCAACTGGGATAACCTTCCCACTGCCAGCTTGCTCTGTCCCCAACAGCAGGAGAGTCACCCATCTTCACAGTCAGCTCTGAAACAAGACCATGCTTTTTAACACTTGGAAGATGCCTCCAGCCTCTGGCTTGGCTTAAGAAGAGACAACTGGATGGAGCAGATAGAGTCAGATGCTGATTAGTCTGGTACTGAACCTGTACAGGGAGGGGGAAAGGGAAGAACATGTACAGACAGATACACTCTACCTAAGCCCTTAGGATCTCCTTTACTCAGTTTGTTCAGTGACTGTGAGAGAACATCAATGTGTGAATTGCATCTCAAGAAGCACTCAGCGAGGCAAACAAATGGTAACAATACAGGGAAGGCACAGTGTTTGACCAATCTTTCTAAACCTCCTCACAAGACATCTTGTGCTGGAAGCCAGAGCCTTCACCTGTATGAGTGAGGAAGAGGGGAGAGGCAGGGAATAAAACCTAAACATAGGGGGCTTACAGGTACTGTGACAGCACAAATAATTACAAAAACATACATCGACTCCTAAAGTGCAGGATGCACAGAGAAATCATTAAAGCAAAATGGATGAGAGAAACAAAGTATTCGGAAACACATGGACATCAATGAGTTAATAAATTGGCCTTGGAATGTTGGGTAAGGGTTTTTTGCAAGGCATCTCTGATAAACTGAAATGCTAGTGAGAATCTGTTCTATCCCATTTCCTTAAACTGTGCCTTATCCCTAAACTAACATCATCCCATCCTCTGTTACTGATTTTTCTTGGGCCATCCTTCTTCTGTACAGAGATGCAAAATAGCACTGACAAGATTAAATCAAGCATCTGCTTTTAAGTAAGCTATTAGTAACACACAAGGGAGGCAGGGGGCAGGGAGCATAAACACTGTCTGTTTGATTGTAGTACAACAATAGCTTTTCTTCTCAGTAGCACACTTACAGAGATGGCTTTTCCGGATGAAAAATTAGACACAGCAGATTTTATTACTTCCCATACTACAGAGTGATAAAGACGACTATTGGAATAATTACATTATGCTATAATTACATATAGTAACCAATTGTCAAGGGCACGGTAATGCTCTGGAAGTACTTTGAATTCTAAACACTGTGTGTATTTCTCATGCAGCTGTTAAGGGTTTTCCTTTATCGGTAATTCTAAGCCTAGGACTTATCAGCATATGATAAGTGAAACCCAAGCACACAGGCATGATCCCTCCATGACAAGTCTGTGGAGAATTGTTCCAGAGACCTTCACATCATTCTCAAGGTGTGGAGCACCCTGAGTCATGCTGCAAAGGCATTCAGGGCAATCAGGATAAAGACATCCCAGGAGACACCTCATCAAGGTGGCCTCAAAGTTGGAAAGGAAGCCTGTGCTGGTAGCAGAAGAGGAGTCAGGAGGAAAGACAAAACATCAAGACAAAACATCGTTGTGTCTTCCAGGGAATTTAGCCAGAGGCACTGCAACCTGCAATTCAACCAGAAACCAGATACATCAGACAGACCTAGTTCTGGAACAAGCTTGGCAAGGAAACTTTGTATTTGATTGGGTAGAAATAAAAAGAAACAAAAGTAAAAATCAATATTTCTGTCATTGTCTTTCTTATCCTACTTACAACTCTTTAAGCAATTCCTGCCTTAGTTAAGGAAAACCAAATCCCTCTTTTTTCACTGTGTTTCTACAGTGGAGAAAAGTTAACATCAATTATAAATAGCATTAAAATATCAGTCACAACTACAGGCTTGTAACCCACTCCATAACTACAAACTGGACGTTTGATGTGAAAGCTGCTTGATATAGAAGGACACAAGAGAGCAGATAAAAATCTGCATCTGTTTACACCAAAGATGCATCTCCACTTACTTTTGAGTACAGTCCACTCAGGATACTTATCCAGACTAATCAGATTAACAGATCTGTGTACTGTCCTGTATGATGGATTGTTTGAATTTCTTACCTAACATTTGCATGAAATGTAGTGGCTGGTTTGTCTGGAGGTCAAACAGGAGATTTGATCTGAAATTTTGTTTGCACTTTTTGTAGCTCAAAGTCACAACTGAAGTTCCTCTGAAAAGAACACATTCACTGTAGTAGTTGCTCACCTGGATTGGTACATATAGCTAAGTGAAAAGCAAGTTCCAGCTCTGTAAGTATGAAGATTGTTATTTGCCTTGAAAAATATAATGTTACATCTTGCAATGCACGCATCAGGAGTAAGGAAAATGCAGGATAAATAATTAAAAAGAGAATATAGTGTCAAGTTTGAAATAGTCAGTTTATTGAATAAATAGAAAGCAATGCCTAAGATCAGAATCTATGAATTAGATATATGTTGATGGAAAATATTAGGACATATTGCTTTTCCCCCACTACTTTCAGTTTTTGCTGTGTTTTTTAGAAATCACCAAGAGAATGATAATACGGTTTGGGCTGGAAAGAACCTTAAGGACCATCAAGTTCCAACGCCTCTGTCACAGGCAGGGACACCTTCCATTACACCAGGTTGCTCAAACTCTCATCTAACCTGGCTTTAACATTTTCAGGGATGGAACATCCACAACTTCTTTGGACAACCTATTCATGTGCTTCACCATCGTCACAGAAAATAATTTCTTCCCAATATCTAACCTAAACCTGCCATCTTTAAAGCCATTTCTCTTGTCCTATCCATACACACCCTCTCCCTCTGGAGAGGAACTTTTTATTTTAGATTCTCAAGAGGCCTATCTGATTTGGGGGAAAAATTCCTGGAACAGTATTAGTGGCAACAATCAACTCAATATGCCAATACTGAAGGAGGAATGTTGGTATCAAGATTCAAATTAGGCCCATTCTTATACCATGTTTTTAAACAAGATTTAGTCTATCAATTGTCAAATTTACCAATAAAATCATTAAAATGAAATACAAGCACTTTCCACAATAGATGCAAATCACATCAGGTCATATTAAACTGGCTATTAAAAACATGCAGAAGAAAAATAACCCAATGATTGTAAAATCCAGTTTTGCTTCTAGACTATTTATTATTGCAGATTAAGCAGGTTTAAAAAGGAAGCAAACAAAACAATCACCTGTGCTGTTTATGTCTAATGATTATAGATTACAACTTGAAAACCATATGCCTGGATTCTTTCTTCAGAGTCAAGCTGGTTTCATCAAGTTTACAGAAGCATCTAAACTGATCATCCAAAAAGGAAAACAAAAAATTATCTTCTAAAAGAAAATCTTTTTCTCAGTAGGTACTCAGCATGACCTCAACCCAGGAAACAATTTTGTTATTATTATTAAATGACATATTTACCTTCCTAGAAAACTCTATCTAAATATGATTCTAGTTAGTTTATTAATTTTATGTATCTTTTTATTCTTTAAGAAAACAGTGAATGATGCTTCTCAGTTTTTGGAGGTTTTTTTAATTTTTTTTTTTAAATTGAGCTGCTTTCAGATGGAAACTAGAATAAGAATAAAATGCCATAACCACTATTTACCAATTTTAAAAGCAGTCAAAGATTTTAGTTAAAATCTAGGACAGGTAGGATTCTCCTGTCTCATCAAATTTAATCCAGTGCCATCACTGGAAGCATGTCATGATATACTTCTCACAAACTTTCTAGCATCCACTTAAAACCACTTCTGTCCCAACTACAATCCATGGATAATAGCACACATAATTTGCAGCCTGATTTTATTTGAATGGATCTAAAATGAAGACCTTTTTTATAACTTCTCCCCTGTGTTTAGCCCTTTATATATTTATTTTATTTTTATTTCAGTAGGTTAAACAATACAAGCTCTCTGAGTATTTTCTCATGAAACAGGCTGTTGAGCCCCTTGCTCATTTTAGCAGGTATTTTTTGAGCCGGTTACAGGCTCATGTTCACGTGTTTTGGAGACAGGTTTTCAGAGATGCATGAGGTGTTCCAGGGATGGCATAAAACCTACAGTGGCCCTGAGAGAAATCCTGCTGCTGCCTGTGAAGCCTTCCTTCATCAGGGGATCACCTCTGCTGCTGCTGCTGTCAAACCGTGAAATGACACATCTGCAGCGTCATTAAGGCTGAATCTTCTCCCACACAAGGGACTGTGAGCCGAAGCTCTGTGTGATAGGTGGATATTGAGCCTCCTGACCCAGATTTTGTGTTCAAAGTAGGATGGTAACAGGAGGTGGAGCAGGTTTATTGTCCAGTGTATGGCTGGCACTTTCTGATAACAGTGATTTTCACTTCCATGTGCTTCTTCCTGTTAGCCAGTGTGCTTTTCCCCAACTTCCCCTCCTGTCCTCTTTCCCAAAGCTTTAGGCAGGTATTGCTTTGCCATGTAGTGTTATCTTCAATAACCATGTTGCCCTCCTGGGTCAGTTTGACTTCACCTTTCTGCATTTCCTAGGTAGCTAAAGTACCCATTTCTACACGTGGAGCTGACAGAAGAGCTGTATTTTCACTCAACATCCCTTCTCTTCTTCAATGCTTCACACTTCTTAATTTCCTTTCAGAGTTCACATGGTTATAATTGAAGTCTTCCTTGCCTTTTATCTTTTACTTACAAAAGGTAACATTTGCTTACATTTCCAGGTAGAAGTTGTTAAGACAAAAGGGATGAAAATTTGCCTACTTTTTGTTTAGTGCAAAAGCTCCTCTACAGATGACCTCCTGTTTTCTCAAGGCATTTTCCTTTTGAAATACAGTTACATAAGGTTTATAAATAAACCCCCAAAACTGAAGTATAGTACAGACCTCACAAACTTACTGTTCATCTCCTCAGTTCACAAGTCAACTTCTGATCATTCCATACAGAAATGACTTTTGCCCCCCAGTGTACCAGAAATGTTTTACTGTCTACCAGAACAATACTGAAAATACCACATAATTTCATTTCTTCAGAGATTGCATGCTGAAATATTATCTGCCATCCACCAATCAGGTATACCTGGGTTTTACCATTTAAATTGCATTTTTTCCCCTCATGCCCAAAAATATAAGTACAAACCAGCTGACCTTATTTTTAGTTCATGGAAAACATATAAAGTAATTTCAAATTAAACTTCTTTTCTTTTTAATAACATAATATTTCTATTTAATCCTTGCCTGCCACTTTGCTATATTTCCAGTAAAGATGTAAAAATCTATCTGTATAGCAATAATAATTGTCTTAGTACTTCTATTTTGCTGCCAAGTTTCTTGTACAATAGTCAACAAAGCATTTTAGTTAGTCCTTACTGACTTCATCCAATTTTCTAGCTGGGTTACATATGTTGACCAACTATCACACCAATCCACATATTACTGTACTTCTCTCTGTTCCATGCTCTAGCCTCCAGTTTGTGTCTTTACCTTTTACCAAATAAAGCAATTTTATACCCTACAGAGACATAAATATGCTACAGGGACACAAATATGATTATCTAACCACATTTTGCATTTAGAAATTAACTGATTTACTGGTTGAACTCAGGAGCTAGAGATAATGTTTATCACTTCTCATCGCCAAGCCCTTCTGTACTTTATCATCATCTCATAACTCATTTTTATTCATACACTGAAAGAGAAAATAAATAATTTTACTTTTTTTTCAAATCTAAACATTGAACTGAAGTTAAATGACTACAATAGAATAATAATAATAAAAAAACCTTTGACTCTACAGTAACCTCCTATCAAAAGCTTCTTTAGCTTACTCTAGATTCAAATGCTGAGCTAGTAAGGTGGCCAGCTCTGTCTGTTCCCCTTGATGTTCAGCAGTTCATGTTTTAAAAAGCTTTTTTATTTACTTTGTATGATTTTAAACCAAACTGAGAAATTTCTTAAGAAAATGCCACATTATTAATTTCCATTAGATCTACTTTTCAGGAGAAATGTATGAATTTTGTAGAATATAAAACCTGTGGTTTTATCTTTCAAATCAGCTTTGTTGTTTTAAATTTGTGATAGTGATACAAAAGGTAGTTGCTAAATATTTATTAACTGCTGAAAAGTAGGTAGATGGCACTGTATGTTTCTAAATCAGATACTCACACAAGAGTCTGACAAGCAGACTTCAACAATTGTTTTATCTGCCAACACAGCAACTGGAAGAGACCACCTGTCTCATCACACTTGCTGCCTGCAGTCCCAGTTAACTACATCCTAAACACCCTTCCACTAAATCATCAAAGACCAAAACTGGGCTCCCTACACTCAGGCACATAATTTGGGGTTGAAATGTCCGGGGTTCCATAGCCTTGTCAATATAATTTTCAAGGATAGGAGACATTCAGAAAGCATGTCTGTGTACTGCTCCACTCATTATTACACAAATACATTCAATGAATGCATTTTTGAGGGTGCAATTTCAAAGTCTGGCTCTCCTCTGATGTTTTAAATCAGATTTTTTCTGCAACTATAGTGCTCTTACTTTATTCATACCTCAGACAAAGCTCTCAGCAAGAGGGCTCAGGAGCCATTATTTAAAACTAGTGAATCATTGGAAGTAGCGAGGAAAAAAAACAGATAGGAGAGTGGGATGGCCTGTAGTGAAAAGGAATAGTCAATCTACTAAGAGATAACAGGATTGGAAGGCATTGGACCTTACAGTATCTTTTGTGCAACTTCTTTAAAAGTGAATTTAACTAAAAGAGAGGCAGTGTAAGCATCCGTTATATGATATGGGGACAGCTCATCATTACAAAATTTCCCAGAATTTATCAAACTATATCAGATTTAACCTAACCCTTCAAAACATCTTGAGTTTGCCACTAAAAGTACATCACATAAGTGATAAATAGTGCTCCCTAAGGGACCTTAAACTTTTCACACTATTTCATTTCCAAATCTAACCAGTCCACCACACTTTCCTCCTGCCACAGGGAGTTCTGAGTTATCCCAAAGCATCTATAAGCTGTCAACCCACACTTACATTTTTCACACTATAAAGAATCAAGTTCAAGAAGAACTTGTCAAAAAATGTCAAATGCAATTATTCTCTCTTTCTCATATCACTTTCATTCTCTACCTATGAATCTGCTCAAACTTCAGGTCTGCAAGGCATTCAGACATAGCACTGACAGATCAAAACTTTACACAGGGCTATCCTGTATTCTGTACAGGAGAACACAACCACTGGAGAATCGCTGACTTTCACTCCTAGTGCCATGAAGTCTATTTCCCGCTACAAAATCCCAAAACTCTCACCACTTGTCATAAATCCGTCTTAAATAATTTCTCCTAAATCAGCTAAAAATTTATGAATTACTTCCTTTTATTAACTCAAAGAGATGAACTGAAATCTTACCATGGCTTTTGGCCTTCTCTCTGCATATGGCTGGCTTGGGGAAGACCCATCCTGAAAATCCTGTCATAATCAAGAACTGGCATTGACTTGGATGGGAACAGCACTTCACACCAGGATGCTGCTGCGTGGCATTACACTTTATTTGGAAGCCTGATGCTAAGGACTACAATAAACACTTCATCACAAGCTGCAGTCAATTGGAACAAAACAATTATTTTTGATGAAAAAGTGTTCAGAAAGACTTTCCAGTGAGGCAAGAAGGTTGTTTTGCATTTAAGGTTCACAGCTAGAAGGGTGCTCTTCTACAGAAGGGGAGCAAAGCAGAAAGAAACTGAGCCTGGCCACAATCAGCTATTTGCACTTCAGGGTATGGGAAGAGCTGCAAACCAGGGCAGGGCAGTCCAGTGAGGGTGGCAGAAGGACTAAAGCATATAGAAACTCAATAAGTAAAGGATGTGCTTGAGTCTGTAACTGCCTGGGGAGAGGAGAAATTGGCTTGTCCAAACACTCAACAAATTACAAGAAGTATTTGCACGCTTCCCCTACCCCTGTCCAAGATCAAGCCAACACATTTTTAAGCTGGAATGTGGGTCTCTTGATTTCACTGCTGTTGAGAAAAATGTCCCCTGCAACACCCTGCCCCTCAGAGGCAGGTCAATGTCGGTCAGGTGGGATTAGAGGTCTTTTGGAATCTCAGTGGAGCTCTTAAGAAGGAAAAACACCCAAAGGAGTGTCAGACCTCCTCAACCCTCTCTCTTGTTTTATCTTACGAGTGAGAGAATATAACAGAAGTTGAGGTGTGGTATTCAGAATTTCCTCCTCCCATACGGCCCACTTCTAGTCTAGGTTGAGCTCAAGATAGCAAGAATATAACCTTACTGAGGAAAAGATTTTGTTGAATCATTCTAGAGACCCTCCCCACATTCAGCTGTGAAAGTTGTTGGTGCCAGATCAGAAATGCATTTCTGCAGGTATGTTAGGTATTCATGAGTACATTTATTTGCTCCAAAAAACCTGCAAAAAATACAGGATATAGAACATGCTCTGAGGTCTGAGTGTGCTCCACTACTGTAACTGTTAATATTTCCACTACGAAACATATCCTGAGTTCTGGTAATGTTATCCAGGAACTTCCTTGCTGGATAATAATTCCTTACTTGAAGGGTTATTATCAATTAACTGCAAAGTAAATGCTTACTGAATTGTTTCAATTGGGTTAAGGATTGTTTGGACAAATTATACATTACAACAGGACCTGCTGCAGAATTTGGACAAAATAGTCTCAACACCTGTAAATTTACAGTAAATACATTCAAACTTTCATTGTAGTTTGCTACATTTTTAGCTCCTTGTAGAATTTTTTATTCTTCCCAGATGACTCTCCCATCAAAGCTTAGTCAAGGAGGGAATAAACGTATTTAACATCCTATTTTACCTTCAAACAAAAAGATTAAAAAACCCCCCCAAAAACTAACAACAAAGAAAACCTCCAAAATCAACCACTCTGCACTCCTTCCTAATAAACTGAAAATCTTACTTTTCAATTAAAAAAAAATATGGTGTCCATGTGTGTGTGATTATTTTATCCCAGAAACTTCTTCACAACAGCAAAAAAGTGACAGCAGATCGAATTTGCTGATGTGTCTGGGAAATTTTTCTGTTTCTATCCAGTTCTCTTTCTTGCTTTCTGCTCCTACTTTTATTTTTCTCTCTTAAAATGCTTACCTTCTCCTAACCTTTTAAAGAGTCCCTGTTTTTTTCTTCAGTTTTCATTCTTTATTTTCCTCTCCCCAATATTTCATTTTTTTCTCCAACTCATGTCATCACATAGGGGACCGTTTCTATTTCTAATTATAGCTTCAAATCTATTTTGCTTAGGGAACTTTTTCTCAAAGACCATCATAGCTTCTTCAGCTGAAGGGAATCCAGCAGCACACCAGAATGCAAACTAACTCAGTCCTAAGACTGGCCAGATTTCAGCTGATTTTCCTGCACATCAGCTTATCATAGCTTCATCCAAGGCCTGTTGGCTGGACTCTGCTGAGCACTCAAGGAAAACAATAGAATTGAAAAAGAAAAACAGAGCTTCAAATGAGCTTGCTGATGACAGGGAAAACAGCAAGGGTCCAAAAGTATATTATAGTCGGAAAAATAAAAGGAGAAAGTACCAAGAAAGGTAAGTATGAGAAATACTCCAATTTGCAGGAATTTCCCTGCCCAGCTGTAATTAAGGCTGCCAGAACTGGAGTTCTTTCATTCCCCTCCACCCCCTGCAATGGTATTTTTCTGCCACTAACATCTTCTTTCAAAAATTACATCCTAATCAAGTTTCTTCCTGGTATATCTGAATGTAACTTACCATCTTGCACTGAGTGCAGCTATAAAAAAAGACCTTGTATTTTGCAGGTTTTTGACCAACTCAAAATTCAATTAGTAAAAATAACTATCTGTGCTTCAGAAGCTGAATTTTCCTCTTGGACTCTACCTCTGTCTTGGTTTATAAATAACCTTACACTTCCATGGTTTGGTGAACTAACACAGGCAAGTGCAAATTTGGCAGCTTTAGCACACTCTTTGTCTCATTGTAAAGCTACAAAGCATTTAACTTCTCTACTTAGACAACACACATAAAATTATCTCTTTTCTATTTGGTGGCTGGTAGAGCACTCATCTATCTGTCTGAACACAAACAGAACAAATCCAACCTTATTCCTTCTGGATTGTCATCCTTGAGGTTCTGTAACTGTGTTTCTGTATGTGAAGCATAAGCACCATAAGGGCAACTTTATGGAAAGCTAAGACATGCCATCCCTGGGTCACGTGTGCCTTTTTAAGTTCATGGTTGTATCAAAGATGAAGAAGCAAAAGCTATGGTGATCTTGGTGAATCTGCCTCTGGAATCTGGAGATGAGGGAGAATGATCCTGAGTAGCCCACACACTCCTTTTAAAGCAAAGGAACTCCCTCCCCAACACAGGTCCCTCAAAGCATGTCAGAAGCATTCCTCCTCCTCTTCCTCCTCCTTCTCCTCCAGCCCATCTGCAAACCTTCCTACTTCAAAATGAGCAATAGATTGCATCTCTTGACTCTGCTTCAGAAATGAGAGCTGACTGCTCTTTGACAAGAAGTACAATAGAATCATTTGCACAGGCTGACAAGCTGCTTAAAAGACTTAAAAACTGTAACATCAGGATTTTAGGGATCTCTTTTCTTGGTTGATGATCATGTTTGAGTACCTGTTTCAGGCCAGACTTGTGCTGTGGCTAGCTCATGAACTGCCACACAACAGAATCAAGCTTATAAATCCCACAGGACATTTGGACTGAACTTAAGTTTGCAGCAACATTTGATGAGCCATGAGGTTGTGGGTTTTGCAGCTTTGCCGGAGTCTGTTCTAATTAGGAGTCCACAAGCAAGACCACTGAGCCTTGTGCTCTGGGAACAATTTTCTCTTAAATTCTCTAAAAAAAAAAGAGGATGGATGTATAAATCCCATTTACATCTAAAATTACCTATAATCTGAGTCTTCAGCCTCTAGTACCATATCAAAGTTGTCTCTTTTGTGTGAAGAGGCTAAATAACAAAATAACTGTTCAATTTCCTTCTCCAGATTAAGCTGTCATTGTTTAAAATATCTTTTTTGTTCCTTGCACTGGAAATGAAGTTAATTCAATGCATTTCTATTTTTTAAGCTTTTCTGTTATTTTCTCCATCACAGGCTGACAGATCAGAGTAATGACTTCTTTCAGAGATTAACACCAGATTAAATTTTTTAAAACTCTTGAAAGTAACTCAAATGCCTAATGCAATATAGATTCTACCCTTTTCCTTCCTTGGACCATAACCAATGGAACGGACAAATAAATCTTATGTTGCAACATCATATTAAACTGAAATTGGGTGCAAGACTAAAATACTGCCACCATCATTTTTGTTATATGGTGCACTGTTTTCTTGCATATTCTACTGTCAAGCAGTTGAGCTTCAGGTAAAGCACTTGCAAGAAGAAAGCAAGCAACTCGTAACGTGAAAATTGTCATTTCAAACCTAAGCAAAAGAAAGACAAGCCATCTCTAATAAAAGTTTGATCTCTTAATTTCTACATAGTGTCTCCAAAAGCTAAATTACAAGCTGCAGCAAAATACTGCAAAGGAAAATAGAGTAATACTTCTTTTAAAGAATGAGAATTTGGCCAAATTCAATTCTCAAACCTCCTGGGTAAATTAGGGACTGACTCAGGCTCTAATATACATAGTAGCTCTCAAAACTCTCAGATCTCAATGATATTACATTGAATTTACAACAGAAGTAGGACTTAGCTGTTTCTTCAGGTTCAAAAGGAGTGATGTGCAACTCAGATAGAAAGAACACACATTACTTAGCAAGATGCAGGCCTGCATAAATGAACTTGTTTTCACTTCCCTGCCCTCTCCTCCCAAATCTCATCTGCATTTAAACAGATACAGTTCTTTGTAAGCTGCTACCTTAGTGAAAGTGTAAACAGTGATCTAGAACCGGACAGAGATTTTTTGGGGATTGTTTTTTAAAGGCACCTAAAGAACAGCACAGTACAACCTCAGAGTCCTGAAATCCTTTGCTTTAAGAAAGATTCTTTTCAACAGTACATTCCAGATATTTTACATATATTAACTCAGCAAGACATAAAACATCTGTTCAGGCTGTACTTAATTTTAGGCTGTAAATTTGATGGCATATGCCATATTTCACTGGCTTAGTTGTGCACACACCCCTACATACCTATGGGAATGCCAGTCACTAGGCACAATCATTCCAATACAAGCAGAACAGTACTGAAAAGGTGGTTGATATGTATTTATCCACTTTTCATCACAATACAAGAATTCAGGAGACTCAAATATAACTACCAAAAAGTAAAGCTCAAAGCCAAGAAAACATCCAAAAGACAGATTTTTTAAACTGTAAACAAACTAGGGAACACATTGCCAAGGGTTTTTTTAAATGGTTGGGGGTTTTTTTTGGCTTGTGGGTTTTTTTTTTTTTTGGATACTTGCATTCTCATCAATGTAGTGTGAAGGAAAGGGAGTAGACTAATTTTAGGGAAGATTAAATCATTCTATGAAGCTACTAAACACAAAGACACCACCTCTGACGTAGGAAATCTTTAAGCAATACATTAGAGGGTGATGAAAAAGTGTATCAAAGAAGCCCTACTGTGCATACTTTTGCTTTCAACAGTATTCTGTTCTGGCACAGCTGAAGGAACCTTTGATCTGACCTAGTGTGGCTGTCTGTCATGTACACCTTTACAAAAGTGCTACTATGCACAGTATCTCTTACAAATTTATGACATATCTGGAACACTGAGATATTGCTACTTTCATTTAGCATGAATAAGAAATCCACATAACCAGATTCACCTAAACAAGTCACTTGGAAACACAGTCTTGACAAGACCTCTGACATACTATTCAAGAATGGAAACATTTGTGAAAGCTCCTGTTGAATAATTTCATGATTGAGGCATACAGACAGCTTCCAGTCTAAAATCCTAATTTGCATATACAGTAATATACTGTTTGAACTATTAGTAGCAGGACCATACCAGATTTATAAATCGTTTTGACTTGAAGAACCTCTATCTATGTTAAGACACTAGGCTCTATCAATAAATGCACATCAGTAGAAAAAAACTACAACTTGGATCTAAACTCAGGTGGCACTAGGCACCCTCAGCACATCAGAAGCAGAGCTGAGGTAGACACAGCACTTTTTATACTTGTCAAAGACGTCATCAGCAGAACATATTAAACAAGGCATTGCTTGGAAGCTTTAGTGAATATCAAGCAGAAGTAGCCAGTCCAAGAGCAAGACTGAATTGTTTCAGATCTACCTGCACGAATTTTAGAGTTCTTTCTGAAACCTTAAAACTTTTCACAAAAGAATCAGGCCCTGAAAGGAACCATGTTTTTCTTAGAAAACTGTCCAGTCTAACAAGAATGCTGTAAATGGGTGAAGCATTTTATTATCTAAGTCTCATCCTGTATTAAAAATTAATACTAGAAAGAAATGTAACATGAAGGGATAAAAAATAAATTAAAACAGTCACATAAAAACTTAATGGTTTTCTTCATTTTAAATTATAGTAATATAACTGAGGCAAATCAATTAACACTGTGATTTCATAAAATTATTAAAAAGTTTGGCCTTAGAAAGCAAGCAAGGAACACGGCCTAAAACATGCAGTTTATCCAGAAAGTATAGAAGTTACAGAGACATTAAAGCACTACATCAGTGTTACCAATACATTTCGTAAATCTAATTATAGGTGCATCATCACAGAACTAAAATACAATACTCACACCCTACCTATTAAACCTTTTTACAGCCCTGATAACCATTAGCCCTGGAAATGAAAATAGGAAAGAGAAAGTGCTACAACTGCAGATCTGCCTGCAAAAATAAGCAGCTCTACAGGACTTAAAAAGAAAAAAGAATAGGAAAAGAAGCGGATTTGTAAATAAGTTCACAGCATTTAATTACAGATCCGAACTAGAGCCTGCTAAGTCTACAGCAGCCTTTCAAGGCACGTGAAGTTTGCTTGGCAGGAAAGCCAAATCGGATTTTTTAATAAATAGCATCGCCTGGATTTCAAAGGGCATTGGATTCAACCTTCTGCTTCTAAGCGTAAGCACAGATTTGGTGTAATTTTAGATAATGTCTCTGGATTTAAGACTTCAGAAACAGAACCTTATTTGAGGCATAACAATACAAATGGCTGCTTTAACTTCAAAGCAATGTTTAAAAGGTTTCAATAATAGAAACATTCAGCTAAAGCAAGAAAAGGATGAAACTGCAATGACAGAAATATCACCACAAATCCTGCCTGCTTTGTGCGGTGTCATTTCCAATGCACTTCAGACTGCACAGAGAATGCCAGTGCATCTATTACGCGATCACATGAACATGCATATTTATCATGAAAGTACAAAGTCTCTTCTCAATTTCTATTTTAACAGTGACAGAAAATACACAGAATAAAGAAAAATAAATTGCTATTCTTTATCCTTCATTTATAGTGCAATATGATTTTTAAAAGAAATTTTAAACATGACATTTCACTTTCACTTGTGGTGCAGTTTTATTCGCTTTCAATATTATTTAACTCTAAGAAATGGGAGAAATAATCTCTAATATTTTAATAAATTTTAATAGAAGTCTACAAGTACATCCTTGACAAGCCAATGAGGCAAAACCAAGACCACAGAAAATAAAAAGTAAAGCTGAATAACCTCTGACACATGCTTACTTATTCTCTCCCAAATGGAATGCCTAACTCCTCACTTACACATCCCACTCAGAAGTCTGTTACACAGTTACTTTCCAAAACAGAACTTCTGCCTTTAGATCTCTTCACTATGGCATACTACACCTAACAGACAAAATGGATTTATTTGCTTCATGCTTATGAGCTTTACTTAAATAAGGTTCTCCAATACAATAGTGATTGTCCTCCTAAAGGGAAAATAGAAACACTTGTCTTGTAATCCCTGCTCAAATAAAAACACTGGAGCAACTGGCTTAAATATATCCCATTCAGTAAAAACCCGTGTCTTCGGGAATCTGTATGTCATGACTTCCTCTAGTGACAAAAATCTTACTTGCTTTTGTCACTTAAAAGAAATAGAAAACCTTGCGAGTCCACACAAAGCTGGTGTCAGGCTGTTACTGTGTCGTGGTGGTGATACAACTGCTACAGACAATGCTTCCCACAACCATTAGTTTCATGCACTGAGTTTAACACATCCCACTACTTGCCCAGCTCTACACTGGGCTGTCTTTGCCACAAAAACTTGCATATGATTATGTTTTATAGCTCAATAATTAACATCTGTAAGCTTTACTATAAAAAATTAACTCTTCTTAAGCAGTGGCACAATATCTTCAGATAGGTAAAAAATATCACAATGCATTAGTTTCTGCCAATATAGGTAGCTTTTATAAAATGATAAAAATAATTGATAAAAGTAAATACTTGAAACAATACAGTAATATTATTTAATGATAGTGGCTTACCTTGTCTCTGGGTACAATTTGCATGTGGGTAAGGAAGGATGGTATGGGAAGCAACCCTAACTGGCAATATGCTCCTTTCTTAAAGTCAATAGTGCTACTCTGACCTACTCACCTGAAGCTCCCTCACAGCCTGTTTTAAGCAGCTCTCATATATTTTGGGTCATGAACACATACAGCATTTCCAAAAGACAGTGACTTTGGAAATTGTCTGGACTAAAGAGGGTGCTTTAATGAACAAGATGCTTTACAAGAGAAGAAATAAACGCCTCTCTCCAATTTCTTTGTTTTATTACTTTTTTTGCTCAATATCTCCTTAGACACTCACTCATATTTACCATTCTAATTTTCTGACTATGGGAAGTTAATTTAAAAATGTAAAAAATTATTTTTCCTACCATGTACACCCAAACTTAAAATTCCAAAGTCTATCTGCACTTTCCTCAGTCTTTTATGAAGACCCCAGGCAAGGATTCTGTAGGCTAGATGATGCTGTTCATTACACCTTTAAAATTCTGATGAATTGCTTCTTCCTTTACAGCCTATCAGCTCAGTCTTTGCATAGATGTATTAACTCTGTAAGCAGAATGATTCACTATGTGTTCATAGAGAAGATGTAAACTCTGCATCACCAGTAAGATGCAACTGAGTTGACTAAAAGGATGCTATGGCCCGAAAAGTAATCCCTTTAAAAAGGGTAGTGTCTACTGTCTTCTTCCACCTCCTACCTCTTCCATCTCCCCTTTCTCTGTTGAATGATCCTTAACTTGCATTCTTTGGTAGGACTTACCCACCCACCTGCCTGCTGTTCGTATAAGCATTAATTGGAGAATCATAGAATGGTTCAGGTTGGAAGAGACCCTAAAGAACCTCAAGTTCCAACCCCTGTGCCATGGGCAGAAACACCTCTCACTAGGCCAGGTTGCTTAGAGCCCCATCCAGCCTGGCCTTGAACACTCCCAGGGGTGGGGCAACCACAGCCTCTCTGGGCAATCTGTTTCAGTGTCTCACCACCCTCAGAGTAAAGAATTTCTTCCTAATATCTAATCTATTTGAAGTCATTCCCACCAGCCCTGTCACTATATACTCTTTTAAAAAGTCTCCATCTTTCTTTTAGGCTCCCTTCAGGTGGTGAAAGGTTGCAATTAGGTCACTCTGAAACCTTCTGTTTTCCAGGTAGAACCATCCCAATTCTCTCAGCCCCTCCTCATCTCCTGATTCCTTCACCCCACTAATCACCTTGGTGTCCTCCTCTGGGCTCTCTCCAACAGGTCCATGTCTCTCCTGTGCTGGGACCCCAGAGCTGATGCAGCACTGCAGTGGGGTCTCACCAGAGAGGAGCAGAGGGACAGAATCCCCTCCCTCCCCTGCTGCCCACGCTGCTTTGGATGCAGCCCAGGACCCGTTTGTCTCTCTGGGCTGTGAGTGCCCATGGCTGGGCCATGTCCAATCTCCTCCACCAGCACCCCCAGGTCCTTCTCCCCAGGGCTGCTCTGGATCTGCTCATCTCCCAGCCCGTGCTGGTACTGGGGGTTGCCCATGTCCATGCCAAACAGAGTAGTGCATTTTGCAGTTCCCCCTTTTGCAGACTCACAGAATCACAGAAGAAGCTGAGTTGGAAGGGACCCACAAGGATCAGTTAGTCTAACTTCCAGCCCTGCATTGCATCATCCCCAGGAGTCACACCATGAGCTCAAGAGTGTTGTTCAAATACTTCTTGAATTCATTTATTTACAGATTATGAATTTTCAGTCTGTAGTGAATAGTATTATTCCAAAGCTTTTTATTTTATTTTCACTTCCCAAGATGTAATTTAAAGATTCCTGAGCATTTTTCTTGAGCAGCTCTCCTAAAGATGAACAGCCATCACACATTTCTACATTCTAAAAAAAAGGGATAGAATATGGAAATAAAACCCCACAGTGCCCAGAGAGAGACTAAAACCCCACTCTACACACTCCTCCAGCCCTCCCACCATAGTTTGAAACCTTTTGTTTTAACCACTTGATCCCAAGTCCATCAGAGAAGATTTTTGGTAAATTTCATTCTTATACATGAATAAGCAGCAGACTAAGTCCATTACCTCAGAAGGATCAAACACTTACTCCTCTGGTAAGTGCAGCCTGATGCAGAGGTAAAGAACTGTGATCATCACAAGAGCCTAAACAAGTAGGCAGGTGAAGTGTTAAATACCAGAGAGTCAGGTAAGGGCACAACTTTGAGCCCTACGACCTGAGAAAAGTGAATTCACCTTTATGCTGCTCACTGGAAATAAATTAACACAGGCAGGAATTTACCCAATAACTCTTTAAGGAGGGCACTCCAGCAGTGTAGCAGAAGTAGTTGACGGTAATTCAATGCTTCAGTGGGTGAGGAAAGAGACAGATTTCTCCATCTGAAGCTTTCCTCTAAAAAGGTAAGTCATATCCTACAAATAGCACACTGAGAAACTCTCTCTAGAAAGTCTGTGGGTACCCACCAGGTGGGAATCAAGTTAATCTTTATTTCTCTGTATCTCACCATGCAAAAGGAGCCAAAGATTTTACAGGAAGCTTTATTCTAGTTTCTAGATGATGTAATCTCCTCCAACATATGATGTATTTCATCACTGATACTATGAAAACTCACCCTGTGCAGGATTTGGGCAGTACTGCACCTCCTATGTTTATTTTAAGCATTAGGAGAGTGCCACAAAGCTCCACTTCTGAGCTTCTCAAGTGTTTACGACTGAAGCCCCAAAGGAAGCAACAAAGCCAGAATCACTTCATGACCAACAGAAGCACTAATGGCTTGGATCTTACAATGCTCTATCACACAAAAACTCAAAGGGATTTAATTTACCTTGACCTTGTAGTACTCCTTGACTTCAGGCTGAATGGAATCAAAATCACCGCTGATGTAATCAGGCAAGAAGCTGAAAGGAAAGCAGTGAGCAGTGAAATGAAAAATTAATCCATCTTACTATACTTAATATTTATTTTCTCAAGAGTACTGAGGGGTACAAGCATTGATCTTCTAAAAGGAATATGAGTTCCTTAAAAGCATGTTAAAATAAGTTGATGTGAGATGATACAAAATAAGGTAACAAACAAAATGTAAAACTGGTAAATCTATTGTCCCTTTGCTGAGGGAGCTGCACATTGCCTAGAAGCTTATATATCTCTCTGGGTTGGTAAGACTTGCAATTGCATGATCCTAGAAAGAAAACTTTCAAATATCTTTCAAATGTATCATCCAGTCAGCAAAGCGATTGAAATAGCATATCTGAGTGCTGTACATCAAGCCTCAGAGGATATCATTTGTCAGAAGATGATGATGATGATGCTTCTTGGACAGCTGGTGTGCCATAAATGTTTCAAGGATTTGTATTTCAGTTGTTAGTGATGTCATCTCATTTCTACTCTTCTCGATAATTAAAAACACTCCCAAAATATGGAAGCCAAATGCTTAATGAGTTTAAACTCACATGAACTTAATTTCAACTCCAAACTATCATTTGTACAGTAATATTGCTGCAAAGCACATGGAAATAATTTTTTGATATTTATCTTAACTTGCCACATGTAGTTTCTTAATTGCACAATGCTTAAAAATATTTATTGTATAAATTCGTGTCAAATTCCTAATGAATCTTCCCCTATGCTATAGCAAGAACGGTAAGAATATCTTTTGAAAAAGCCCACAATGCCCCCCAAAACACTCAACACAGCTTTCCATCTTGCACAATTTCTTGAGTTTTAAGAAACAGCTAACAGGTGAGAGTGTTTCCACTGTTTCAACAGATAAGGCTGCACTGAGTTTTGAAAGTACAGCTGTGATTTTAGTTAACTCCATGGCTACCATACTTTACAACAGGGATGAGAGTTCATCAGCAAATCAGTTTCCAGCTTAAACTGTGTTACAAGGAATGGAGCAGAGTATATTGGGACATATTTTTTTCTGCCACATAAAATTTCAAAAGAATGCTGCAAGGTCTAAAAACTCATATCAGTAAAATTGATAAAAATCTCGTGTTCTGTAGCCGTTCAAAGATTTCAAAACAGAAGCATGGTCACTGGCCACCATTTTCTTTGAAAACTGAAAGCTGGTCCAGTAGAAGTGTTAAGTCAATTGCTGTGAGTTAGGTTATTTGCAGCTATGGCATTTCAAATTCCCTGCTCTCCACTATTACTATGGTTGTTATAAAAGGATACGTTCTAAAAATAATCCCTCCAGAAGTGATGGTCCAACACTCGCTGCAGTGAGCAGTTCCTGCTGCACTGGGTTTGACTGAGGACACAGGAACCAAGCAGGAGAAATGCAAATGCTTCAGTGCTCTGTTTCATATGGCTCCATCAGTATGGTTTAAAGCTAAACAGAAAATTAGGTTTGCTCCTTCATTGTAAAGACTGATCTTTCCAATGTACAAAAATTACCACATTTTCAAAATTCAAAATTTAAATAGTTGTTTTTTCCCTTCCATGAGTTTCCTAATGAAATATTTACTGAATATAACAAGCCTAAGAACCTGCAGGTATTCTCTTTCAATTTGTTATTTTATAATTATTTCTTCCTGATTGAAACAGAGCCATTAAAAGTAAACTCACTCTAGGCATTTCAGTGGTGCCCTGAATGCAAGCCCTAGAGGTGTTCCAGCTGGTTGAGCAGGAAGAATAGCAGCTAATTGTCATGGAAAACCAGCTTAGTATGACATGGACATCCACTGTCATGAAAAAGCTGTTTATCTTACTGAAATGCTGTATATAAATCCAGAAGTGTCTTTTTTTTTCTTTTTTTTTTTTTCTCTACAGCAGCTACAAATCACAGAGCTTTTAAATAATCAACTATTTCTCCTGAATGCTTCAAGAGACATAAGTGGGAGAAGAATTAGCAAATGTGTCTTCTAAGAATCAAGTGCTCATTCACAGCTTTTGTTCTCATCCAAAGTAAAACAATTTCCAATCAAAAAGCTAGTCTGAATTTTTCCAAGCAGAAGGAACAGGCATTTCAGTTGCACCTCCCGTGGGCTATGCTGGGGCTCCTGGCTGTGCTTCCTGAACACATCTCCTCTGCCAGAAAGCTCTATGTCCATTTTCAACATACTCTCTCTAAATCACTCACTTGGAGCAATAACAAAACCAGAAGTGACTAAAGGGAATAAGGAATTGTGGCTGTGGACTTCAAAATTTTGAGATGTCTAGGCCTCGCATCAACAATCATGAAGAGAAGAATTCCTTCTTCTTTTCTCCTTCCCTTTTAGAAGCACCAGAAACAAGGAAAGTTCAGAAAATTGTGCCTGATAAATTAAAGAAAAATTACTAAATCTCAACTCCACTGTCTGCCTTACAGACATGAAAAAATATGTCTGCTTTATCTTCAGAGGGAGAATGGCTCTGTAGCTCATTGCCTATGCAAACCAACAAAAGTAAGGCAACACAGTATAGAGTCAGAGGCTGCATTTGACACAGCCCTTTTTGAGTTCTGTGGAACAAATTGTCTGATCCAGGCGAGCAGATCTGAGTCAAGGTTCTTTCCAATTAACACAAGTGAACAAAGTTTATTGTGTGAAGAATTCTCCTTGACTGATTAACCTCAGAGATAAGCACTGTATGGAAAAAAACCTCTTCATACTAAAGTAACTCAAGAATATTTTGCAATAATTGGGTTTCACTTTATTTGCTTTCATATAGTTTTGTATAGTTTTGTATTTACTCCTGAGCATAGACTGGTGAAGGAGAGCAGACTTGGGAGAATCACACACCAAGCTTACTCCTATTGAGTAGAAGAAATTATGTCAGGAGAAAAGTAACAAGAAAGGCCTCTCCATAAATGTTGAAACAGATGCCCTTATTTAAAGTACAGATTAAAACCAGGTATTATATTAGTCTAACCCATGTTTTCCTGCCCTCTGAACCCAAATTAATGAATAATTCTTATTCTGATGCACAACTGTATTGAAGATGACATATTTCAGTGACATATCTGACACACATCCTTTAGTGAAGGAGTTTAACTTTTTGCCCATGATGACAAAATAAATTCCTAGTGCAATTTAAAATTTTAATTTCTAAACAGTCTAGATGATGCAGTCTAGTGCATTTCAGAACCATATTTTATCAGTCTCATCAGCTATTAATTATCACTATGCATATAAGGTCATGACCAGCTCAGCTGGCTTGATTCTCTGCTGCTTTATATTGACATTTATCAGGAGAGAGCCAAATCCTTAATCCTAAGGGGACTGTAAGTATAAAATTCATGTGAGATCAGCCTAGTCTACCAAGTCTTTTCTAGAGCTGTCAAGAAGCATAACACCAGGCACTGGGCAACAAAAAATCTTCAGAGGTTTGGGCCAAGTGGAGTTTTTCTTACTCTTTTCAATCTCTTTGGGTTTTTCTGGACGTTGAGGGGTTTATTTTGTTTGGATTCAGGTAGTTGCTTTTTGTTGCTGTTTATACTTGCCCTTTTTTTCCCCTCATCAGAGTATTTTAGAATCATACTGCATCCATCTAAAATGAGTACGGAATCAGGGGGGGCAGGATTACTTTCAGATAAGGACCCAAAGACACTTCCATAACAGATTTCTTATCTTTTATCTATGTAGCTTTTTTAAAAAATAAAATCCCAATAGTTTTCATATGAAACCTTTAAAGGTTTAGCTAGATTATGAAGAAAAAACCACTATTTCTCAGCAGTTTGGAGATGGATCTCAGCTAGATGATTTATATAAATTGGATAAAGGATGAATGTTGACTGAACAACTTTATGAACTCCCAGGATGCTGGGCTGGAAAGCAGGGGGGAAGAAACAAAAGAGATTCCAGCAAGTTTACACAGTTTCCAGATATCCCAATAAATTTTTAGACACCAGAACCATAAAGCAACAACAGATTCTTTCATAGACACATTACAAAATAAATAGAAGCTATTTAAACTCGGAGGTTCTTATGCTAAACAAGCACAACTGTGTCTTTTGCCTTGAAGTAATACATCTAATAGACACAGTAACATTGTTTTAAAATATTCAACACTAATGAACAGTGTGTTAAGTTTAAAACATCAGAATATTTGCTTCTTTATTCACTCACTTTAAGAATTCACTGTGAAGTATTAAATACGCACTTTCACACAGTTATGAAAAAAAACCCCACAAAAACCCCCACAAAACCATCACACGGTAGCAGTTTAAACAAAAAAACCTCACACTGCCTTCTTAAATAAAATGCTTGGGCATAACTGCTCAGCTCTATCATTAATTCAAAGTTACAGTTTCCTAGTACTATTGACTTTTCTTGTGATGTAGCTCCTTTAGCACATAATTGCATGCAATTAACCTTTTTTAAACAAATGTTAACACCAGAGACATGAGCATTTAAAGGCAGTATCTGCATAGCCTTTGATTCCTCCAGCTACAGCACAGAAAATAATCCCATGCAGACAAACCACGTGTCCCTAGCTGTATCCTCTGAGGGCACAGAGTGGGTTCCCCATGTTTTTTCTTCACTACTAAAAATAAATTTCAAAATGGGTGTCTTTTACTTTGGACTAATAGGCACACACAAGCTACATCCCTGTGCAAAAAATATCAGTGACAATAAAATGCTGCAGACTGCACATGAAGTAAAGTCAGCTCTGACTTTTGTAAGCATCTAGTACTTGGGAATACAGAAGCTAAAATTCTCTAGCCCTACTTCAGGATAAGCATTAAAATCACAATTTAACAAAAAAACCCTCAACAAACAAAAATTAATGCTCTCAACCCTATGTTTGCTAACTGTAAAGGTGCACTTTCAGCTTGCCCTCCTGACGTCTCGACAGGAAGAGTAAGTGAGGCCTGTTCTCATCAGAAAGGTGTTAAGTCTGTTTAAATCTGCCAAAAGTACACTGTTATCTGCTGTGAAGATCAAAGTGCCTTTTTAACTCTCAGAGACATGTACAGCACAAGCAGGTGCCTTTTATATATTGTCTCACAGCAGTATATTCAGATGCTCCAAGCAGTTGTACAGAGGTGAGCTCCTGGGTAAAGGAGAAATGTGAGATAGTGAGATATATTCAGAGTTAATGTCTATTCAATCTATAAATACCTTCATACATTACCTGCAAGGTTAACACAAGAAAGGGTCACACCTGCAGCTCAGAAGCCCAACACTAAAATACCAATACAATTAATGAATTCAAACTGACCATAGAAAAGAATTTTGGTTTGATCTATCTTGAACAGATGCCACAAATGATTCCACAATTTATTATTATCATGAGGCCTTCAAAAAACAGCTAAACCCCAGTCCTTAGCTTGTCCACCCTCTACTTCGCAATAAAGACTCTCTTGAAGACAGTAAGCTTAGTTTTTCTGACTCCATGGTTCCCACCACTGCTGTTTCGATCCCCAAAGCCTCCCTTATCACTATACAATATTTGTAGTAGGGTGGCACTGACAATGATGTGCTAGTTCTGTATGAATTTGGAAAGAAAAAACAACATCAACCAAAAAAACTCCAACTATTTCCCACGCCTTCTTCAAAGGCCTTAATAAACCCTAATGTTCATTATGCAATTGCTTATACAAAACAATTACTGAACAGCATTTTGCACACTACAATAAATCCAGATGTGATTTAATAAAACATAAGAAAGAAAAAAAAAAAAGGGAAGTGGTACAACACCAGCACCAATTTAACAAAGAAAGCAAGTATATGCATACATCAAGCTATACACAGATAACCTAAATTCTCTGCACAGACTGTTAGCATATCTGCATATTACAGTCAGATAGTTATGTGATTAAAAGTACTTGGAATATCAGGCAACTTTGAAAAACAGCCTCTTTTTTCCTTACTTTTTAAAGAGTTTAGTGTTAAAGAGCATATAAGTATTATTTCATTTGCAAACCCTACGATTTAAAGAAAAAGATAAAAGTGTGTGAAGATACGAAGGCAATAATGCATTCATTTATGCTTGTCTGGTATGCAGTGTCACCTTGCAAATAATAAAAAAGTATCTAAAATAAATTGAAGAACATACTACCTTCAGCTCAAACTGCTACGCAAAGCACACATCAGGGGGACATCTTCCACAGGAGAGAGCCAACTTTCTCCCATTATCATTACAAATCTGAAGAAGCTTACACCCTGCCTCAAAACCTTGTCCCTCAGTGACAAAGATGAGTTTTAATGACAGCTACAACTGTTCCATTTTTCTTTTTAATAGTCAATATTTGAAACATTTCTCTAGTTGCAATTGATACAGTATGAAATTAAGTCATGCTCTGAGATTTAAGAACTACTCACTTGTTTTGCCATGGTGCTAAACATCCTCCTGTGTTCAGGTAAGAATATGTACTTAATGAAAAACTCAGTGTGCTCAGAACAAGCAACTCCCAGGGACTGCTGCTAAGTACCTGTGGTTTTGTTTTTATTACTCATAGACTGAAGTATTTCTTAAAAAAAAGGATAGCTGACTGATATATGATCTCAGAGCAAATTAAAGCTGAAGCTATTCAGCACAACTCAGCATTGCACAGGCTCAAGCACCATGCCTTGCTGTCGGATCCTTGGCAAAAGGAGTTTAAAGAAAGGAAGCTGAACTGTGAGTTTTCATCCTTACACAGGGCAGCATGGCTCAGGGCAGCACATTAACTCAGTGGCAGAAAATGCTCCAGTGCCTCAGCATGAGTCACCCACAAGCACATGACTTTGAATGCTAGCAAAGCATAAATATTTGTCTAGAAGAGCCAGACTCCAGTCTTCTAGGACTCAAAGCTAGAGGAAAGGGGGGAGAAGATAAGCACTGCAGCCTCTGACAGGTGATGGTATCTGACTCACTGAGGAGATAGAGGCTGACAAGACCCCCAAAACAGTTTTCCCTCTTCATGTCGAAGCAACAGATGGCAGAATTTGCTCAAAAATTGAGAAAAATCAGCCATTACACTAAAGAAATGTAAATTATTTATTAACATTTTATACTGCATGTGAAGAATGTCATCTAAAATGTGATAAGCTTAGAGCAGTCACAAACTACACAAACAGATTTAGAAACCAGTCTCAAAAAGGTGGCACTAGAAGCCACAGCAGGCTCAGGGCTTCATCGAGCGCCACCCAAGTTAGATGTCGCTGCTACAAGGCAACGCATTTTTCCAAGACAAGATAAACAATTCCTTTTCTATCCCAGAAATGCTACAAACACAGATGTTATAATTTCCCACCTAATCAGACAGTTACTAACAATGTCTACAGTGTGGCTTGAAAACTGAACTATACAATTTCAAAAGCCAGTTTGAATGACTAGTATTTAAACTCAAGGTATCCTTACCGTGAACTTTCACACAACTAAGAACACTTAAAAGTCAAGCACCATCAAACACTAAGAAGTTACATGTGAAAGATGTTCACTGGGATGTCCTTGCTTCCATTACTTAACCTACTCTCACTGGAGTACCTTAAGTACCTGCCCCGAGTTTAGCATCTGTTTACATATTTACAAAACCAGGGACGCACATCTTTGCAGGCGAGGTTGAGCTTGAAGAAGCCCTTTGCTTCTTCAGGGATAGAAACTGAAGTAAGTAGCTTGCAGCAGAAATCCTTTAGAGCCCTTTCTACATAGTCAGTCATGAGTGCAATGAGAAGAGATTTATCCCCTTACTGAGCGACTTGTTCCAAGCAGACAAGAGGAAATCTGCAGGTTTTCAAAAGTCTATATTATGCTTCTCTTGTTTGGGCCTGCATCTTCTTTTATTTTCTGATTTTCAATTACACATCATTTTATAGATGGATGTTCTATTTTGTGCCCACAAAAGAGACACCTCTACACTTAGCTATAAGTAGGATGACCAGCCATGAAAAGTGAATTGTCATATAAAAATTTATTTAAAGAACACCTACACAGAAAATAAGTCTTCAGGAGAAAACCAGAACATCTGATTACAACACAGTTATTGAAAGGCAACATTGATTCTGTACAGTTATTGAATATGCTTCTTATTCTAGGCTCTGATTGCCTGTAGAGCAGCTACTGAGCAAATGATTTATATTTTTGGTGAAGATGTGCTTGAGTACCTTAAACATATTAATATAATTCCTTCTAAAGTTTCAAGCCCTTAAACTGATAAGGTATATAATATTTTGCAGAGAAACAATGCATTGAGGATCCTGAAAACACCTGGACTATACAGAGGAACAAAATGTATCACTTAGTGTTTTTAGGGGGTGTGAGTTCACGTGGCAAGGAATGGAGAAAAGACACAGAACTGCAGACAGCTGTTTGAAGTCTGTTGTCTCTGTATGGCTGGGTAAGTCACTAGGAGGCAGAAGTTTTATTAAACCTTTTGCTGCTGACCTCTGCTGCAGCTTCTCCAGAGCTGACAGAGAACCAGGATATTCCAGCAGAGCATTAGCATTTCAAAAGGTACCTGCACCTCTTGCCTAGCACAGCACAGCAGCATTAATTAGAGAGACAGCAGAAGATAAATGCGCATACAAAATGAGAGCTGGGCTCTATTCGATGCTGAGTAACCTCTACCAAAAAGCACCCTCCCTTTCATCAGATAAACTCAAGGGAGCATTCTCCCATTTCTACACAATTTAGCTGTACAATGGATGACCCTATTTCGTATTCTGGAACCTGTGATTTAGACAACAACATATTGCAAAGTTTAATAGAAATTCCTTTAAGGTTTGTACTAACTGAAAAGATGAAAGGTAGGCTTAGGGCTCTGAAGGAATTGGTGGAAAACTGTTTAGTATACCAGTGTTTCTGTCTTCAGTGGGCTGGAGCATCACAGCTGGGTAAAGTTCCTGCAGCTGGCAGACATCCTACTCACTTTAATCCTTGTTTTAGTCTTCTGACTGTGTCACTGCCTCTACAGAGTCAAGGTACCAGTGTCATATTTTAGTTAGCAAAGTCAGCAGGTTTACAGTTGTGAATACACACAAGCAGCTCTCTCTTTCACAAGATTAAAAGTGTTCCTAACAACCATTTTCATGAGCACAGCTGCAATTAAAATGCCTCTGATGAAGCTCTAATTAAAGAATAAAACCACCTTTTATAGTTACTTGACATATGGATGAAATTAAGAAACAAAATAAAGCTGCTACTCTCATGTATCAATAAATCTGCCTTCTGATCACAGCCTGATGTACTCAATTGAAATCGTTTTTCTAACAGGGTTTTATTTGTTAAACTTTTTGTAACAGATAAAGAATGAGGGACTGACAAAATGTGTTCATCTAGGGAAAAATCAGCTCTCTTAACATTTCCTTCTGTAAAACATTTAAACTGATATACCGAACAGGTAAATTCATACCTATGCTCTGCACCTTAATAGATGCAAAAGAACGTCTGGTTTACAGTGACTTGCTAGAAGAAATTCTTATTTCTTTTCATTGCTCATTAGTGAACAAACCTACCTGTAATGAAATACAGTAATGTGAGGAAACCTGCTGCAGTGTCATCCTGGCCACTATAAGCACTGTCTGCTTTCCCAAAGACTCCCAAGGACAAGGAAATGCTACTCTAGCTGTTAAAATTCTCCTTTAACTTAGCTGCAGTCAGGTTCCTTTTCCTGGTAGTCAGCACAGCTTCCAAAACATGCTGAAAAAAAAGCCCGTTTTAGAAGTCAGCCATTACCACTGCCAACACCACAGGGAAGCTCCCTGCAGCTCCCCGGGTGGCTAATCTGAAAAAAAAGACAATGTAATTACACAGCCATGGTATCCAGTGCAAGGGTGAGAAATACTCCTTAAGAGAAAAAAAACCCTAAGTTTTGCACTGGCCAAAGTACCACGTCAAAACCTGAAGTCCTTCTTGCTTCTTAGAACTTCCTGCCCACTTGAAAGCACCAGCTGTCACAGAGATTTTTAGAAGACACAATGTTTTCCCATCTTCAGCTAGAATAACTCGTCAGCAGCCAATCAAGCCAAGGTAATTTACAAAAGCCGAGGATCTGGTTTATATTAGTTATTTCACAATTTAGCCCACAGGTGATAAACAGTAAAAGGATGGAGCAAGCCATATCCTCTCATACCTGTGGGGTGACTACTGTGGACACATGGTACTCATTTGACCTACCAAAATTTCATCTTCTGAGTATTAAACTGATTTTACCAAGCAAATACTGATCCTCAGCTCAACATAAAATGGCTTTCATAATCACAGGAGTTTGTGCTGGTTTTTATGTTTGGTACAGACTTGGCAGTCTTAACTCAGGAGAAAGAGCTAACAGCAATTCACAGAATCATAGAATCACTGGCATTGGTAGAACCTTAATGATCATCTAGTTCCAACCCCACTGCCATGGGCAGGGACACCTTCCAATACATCAGGTTGCTCAAAGTCCCACCCAGACTGGTCTTGAACAATTCTAGGGATGATAAATACATCAAGGTAGCAAAATTCTGTGAGATGTCGAGATCTGCAAGTAATCCTTTCTTCAGATCACATTATGTTTCTACCCCTGTGAGGCTTTAACTACAGCTATCACAAGCTATAACAAGCACCAGAAATCGAAAAGCATATGCTAAAATCCTCACTAGGTCCCAGTCCTTCAAACCTGCACATGTACAGCCTCACTGGGCACACATAACCAGCATCTCCTCTCCTCTCCAGGGAGAGGGAAGCTCTGTATCAGCTCCATCTGAAACCAGCACAGCTACATACAAAACAGCTGGCAACACAGCTGGTGAGTCAGAACACACAAGGAGTCCAATGCAAAACTCAAGTTCAGAAGCAAATCCATCATTATATTCAGAATTGGTAGAGCAGAAGAGGATGTAAAATTATTTTGTTGTATTTTAATACATTAAAAACAGAACAATTTTCCATGTAATTATGCTAAGGAAAAAAAAACAACAACCACCACCAACTAAATCATACACAGAAAACCCCCCAAAAACCAAAAAAAAGCAAACCAAAACAAACAACAAAAAAACCCCAAACACCAAACCAAACCAAAAAAACCCCACAAACAAACCTGGAAGCATGACCAAGAGAAATCTAAAGGGCACTGTGAAGGGTCTCCAAGGCTACATTGAGAACTTGGTTGATTGAAGTGTATATAAATCTGAGCTTGCTTTAAAACAGCTCAGAGACTGGTAGTAGTTATAATGGCAGTGCTTGCTGTGCTTGTTTCCAGAACATTGCCAGCTTCACATACGAGAGTGCTAACTGTGTTCAAGAAACAAATGTGTGTGCCTATCCATCTCCCCACACTCATTAGTCAGACTAGGGTGCTACAGCGAATTTGCAGCAGAGCAAGTAGGTTTGTGTTACTATTGCTATTAAGATTTTAATACCCAGGCTGTGGCTAGGATCTACCCACCAAGCTCCTACTGTCTGTTACTTAAGCTGGCTGTCCTCATTAATGTTTCATCAAAAGCAAGGAAATCATACTGTGGAGGGAAGGTTTGAAGAGAACCTGAGCCAATTCTCCCGTTCGTATCTGCATCATTTAGTTTACTGCCACTTAAGAGCACAAATGAAAGCACTGAGATAACTACCTACCTGACAGATATGAGATTCAGGCAGGTCAATGTATGGATTTGTGCTTATTTGTAAGTGGCAATCACAGAAAAAAACCCCTCTGCACTGGATTGAGGCATGAGAAACGTTACAAATGTACACACAATACTATAGAATTCTCTGTTCTCAATCTCTCCCCTCCTCAATCCTCCTCCTTTCCCTCTTTTTGTCTATGTGGGCTAAAAGCACTCTCAGACAGAAAATACTTTATTCTTGATAAGTAACACATATTCCAAAAAAATCCCTGTCTTGGCCTCTGCACAAATAATTTTATATCAAGTAGAGTAGCTGAAAAAATTTCAATGTCAACTCTGATGCTGTTGGTGCCCTGCTTATTATAAAAAAAACGTAATAATACCCCCATATGATTAAAAAAATTATATAACCCTTAACTGCTATTCTACTAAGTTCTATTATTGTCATAATCACTTTGACTTAATCTTTTATTAAATTTCAACACATTAATTAACTGTTCTTACAGGATGAGAACAAGATCTTAAGGACACAGGTCTGCCTATAAATAATACAAGTGCAATGATGAACTCTTATTAAAGCTAATCCCTTTATATACAGTGATAGTAGTTGTTCCTTAGGGAAGACATTCAGAGGTCTAATATCCCTGCTGCCATCTGCACCATGTGCACCACAAGAAGGGAGAGGAGAACCCTGAATGGATGCAGCACTGGAAATGCTTTGGAAAAGGCTGGACACAGATGAGCTGTGAATCAGCCACTTTGTAGCAGTGTATATTGAGATGCTCTGGGAGTAGCCTGAAGACTATCACAGGTGACATGGAGTGTAACCATCATTAGAGATGTCATTCAACTGAATGAGAGTGCGGTCCATTCCTTCAGTCTAAAATTCACTATGAGATAATTCTTTCCACACATTTTAATACCAGCAGGACATTAATTCTCAGGCTGATAAGTTTTTGAAAAATGTGTAAAGTTAGGAGGGTTAGACCGATCTGCCTGATAATGAGGTAGGACATACATATTTTACTGGAACGGCAGAAAAGCTATCACTGAGGTTACTTTTGTAATTGTTCTTGGAGAGAAATGGAAAGTCCTCCTGAAGATCTACTTCATTGTAAGCAAAGCCATTGTTAAAATCCTGTTAAATACCTGTTAAGTTCTGATGCAAAACAAGCCTGCAGCAGCCAGCTACAGCCAGCCGGCTGGTAATAAATTGGAATTTGGACTTACATGCTGATAAAAAGGCACCAAGATTTTGGACCATTCTCACCTTCAAATTCAGCTCCATGTACTCTAGGAAGTGCAGCACACCCAGTCTCTAGGTAGCAAAGAACCTCAGGTGCAGTTCACATAGCAGCAGGTTTTTGAGATCCCATCAGAAGTGTTTCAGGCTCTGTGGCTCCCTAATTCTAAAAAACACCACCTCCCTTACCTAGATAGGTATGTCCATGACAGAGAGGGGAGTGGAGTATATCTTTGTTCCAAGGTCACAGCCAGGTACAAAGCCCAAGAAGGGCAGGCTGCAGCATTCACGAGCCAATGCGGCTTTTCCAGAGGCCAAGCTGTGGAATCAAAGGGCCATTTTTTTCCCCTTGTACTCCTGGCTGATGTTGGTTCACGGAAGAGCTCCAAGGAGGAGTACAAAGGAGTAGTTTTCCCCATTTTTTTCTTTTACAATGTGGGAAAAAACAGTTTCCAAATGCAGCTTTCAGACAGGAAAGTAAAAGAATTAAAATTACTTTTTAAACACAGAAATAAGGAATTAAAGCTACAACCTGCTGGTAACTCATGCTTCTGGTCTCTAGATTCCTATAATATGTTTAGAGATTAAAATAATTAACTCTTCAGAGACAACAGAATGGACTAAGTCAGGCTGTGAATGTTGGAATCGGCTAATATTCAAAGAAGGTTGGGAAAAACAATAAAGAAAAATCTCCACTTGGATTGACAACTTGTGTATGGTCCTGTGCCGCAATCCAGCCTAATGCACTTGAACAGGCTGAAATATTAAATCCCAGAAGCACAAGAACTAAAAGGGAAATTTTGATGAGCTCTTAAACAGGGTCATGAACATGACTGTATTTCTGCTGGCGCTACTAAAAGAAGTCAAAACTTGCCACAGCTTTTTCAGTGTGAATGTGGCAAAGGAAGCACTTTCCCCTCTGATGAAAAATGTGATCCTGCAGAATGGGGAAGGCATCACACTCCTGATGAAAGCCCTCTTCAGCATACTGGGAATTCTATTAGAGTTCTTGAAACCCCTACTGAGGTGTATTACTATCACATATACGCATGACAGCGCTGACCACTTAATCCCCATTCTGTCACAGGCAAGTTGGAGAATAAAAATTACACTGACACCCAAGGGTATTTTATAATAGAATACGAAATAAAACAATAAATTTGCAGATGATTTTGGCTTTGCCTCATGGTACTGCATTATGCACCAAATATTCCTGGCCTCTCATTCATTACTATTTAATTACAACAGAATACCTTTTTTTCAGACTTAATTAACCTCTAAAAGGAGTTTGTGACCTTGGGACCCTCCTGCACATTTGCAATGTGCTGTTGGAATATTGCTCTGCCTGGAAACACTTCCTTTAATGCTGAGATTTAATGAAGTGCACAGGTTTTTACAGGGAACACACAAAATACAAGAACCCTGCATGTGGTCACTTAATGAACAAGAGGTAGAGCATATCAATTAGAATCATAAATCAATACTAAATTAACATTACAAGATGCCACAAGAATATCCCCAGAGGAGAGGGTCATTACAGTAAACATGATCATGAATGCTCTTCCCAATTACTTTCACTGCAGAGCAAAGAAGAGGGAATAATGAAATGAGGAGGGATTTGTCCATTTAATTCCTATTTGTTTAAGCCAGCAGAAGCTCAAGTATCTCACTAAGCCACATGACAGTGTAGTACAGTTCCTGTCTTTGTCAGAAAGCGCTGTTCAAGCTGAAACACTGTGACTCTGAACGGAAATCAGAGAGCAGTAACCTTTTCACAAGATGAGAGGCAGAACCACAGCTTGTGCAATTGCTTTCACTGCTTTACTGTGAAGCTTCGAACGGTGGATTAATGCTGGTCCCTTGGTGCCAATCAGAGAAAACTGGTGCTTGCAGAGTAGGTGCTGGTCCAGTAACTCACTTGCTGGGAATGTTAACTCTTCAAAAGAGATTCTTCACCGTATTGAGAATTCCTTCTGAGAGCTAAAAATCGCATCAATCCATGCATGTTCCTCATACAATTCCATCCTGTACAAAACCACCCCAAAATCACCTTATGCATGGTTTTCTTCTTCCTCCTACAACTGAATGCATCAGAAAGAAGAGATATTGACATCCACATCTGTCACTTCATTAATTATAACCATTTGTTGTCAAACCTCACAGATGATGTTCTAGCAAAAAACTGAAAAAAAAAGGCACTGGATTCTTTACTGGCTCTTTTCAGGTGTTTTTTTTGGGCAGCCTGTCTTTCTTTCACTACTCAAAACACCTTCATGTGCACGATTCCAATCTGATCTGTCACCAATATTTAACAACCCTGCTGCAGCTTATAAAATTAGAAAACAACAATCCTCCCACAGATACTGCTGGAACTTGCAGAGGAAAATAGCAAAGCCTTCCTTTCTTCCTTTCTTGTTACAGTTACAGAATAACAGTTGCTCCACTGGACTTATTAGCCAGGTTTATTCCAGAGACTTTTCTCCTTTTCAGCTTTAGTATCAAAAACATTTTCACTCCCTTCTCATCTTTTTCCTTGTGCTCTGTTTTTGTCCCTCCCTTCCAATTTTTGCCTTTTTCAGATTATGTCTGTCCCTAACCTGTTTAGAGCCTCCTAACATTAAGGCAAAAACCCTGCTGACAAAGAAACAGAGATATTCTGAGTTCTGTTGCACTGGTGCATGAAGATTTTGATTCCAAGCCCTTGCAGAGTGGCTGCAGTTCTGTGCAGAGGGAATGACAACCACAGGCACTGCTCTGGCCCACAGCTGGATGCCCACCACTGAACAGTGTCACTGGACTTGTAACACACAGCAATTTCAGAAACAATCAATCAATCAATCAATCAATCAATCAATCAATCGCTATACTACCCACTCAAAAGCTTAAAAAAAAACCCAAAAGAACAAAAGCTGACCTAAAAATCCTACCAGTCTCATACAAAATATTTTGAGCTACACCCACATACTCTTTTTTATGCTGAAGAAAAAGGGGAACTCGAAAGGCACAGCCTTTTATCTGCTGCCATTGCTACTCCTTCTGTCATTGTTTCATACATCAAGCACTCTAAAAATACACCTTTTCTAATCAGCTGATCCTTATCAATCTTCTTCACTGGTATCCTGTTAGGTCTCTCCACACCAATGGGTTAATCCAGTCTCAAGCTGCAAATCCCTACATTTCCTTTCACTTAAAATAGTCACTCTAATTTATGCAAAACATTTACAATGAATAAATGAAAGGGAAGAGCTATATGGTTTTTTTCATTGCTTCCATTCTTTTTTTAATTTGCCAGATACCTTTTACACAGAGATCAAAACACTGGAGAAGACCAAACTGCATGCACATGTGTACTCTGTGGTACAAAACATCCTATCTACACATCCCCATTAATCTCGTGATGTGAGTACCTTCAACTCCCCAATCAGCTTAATTTCAAAAGGAAAAAAACTTATTCTAGCTGGAGTTTTTAACCACTAGGGAAAGTCAGACAGTTGAAGAGTTAAGCACTCTGTGTAGGTGGGATATCCCTCAAGAGTTGAGACCAAGAATTATTCATAGATCAAGCACAATTTATTGCTACAGGATTAATTTCATTCCTGTGTTACTGCTATTATTCTGAATAATCTAAATATTTTGATCACTGAGTGGGCACCTCAAAGTTGCTTCACATACAGTAAGCAGGAATAACTTCCAACTATTGCCAATGCTGGAATCAGAGTAATAGATGCTCAAATAATACTTACACGGTAAAAAGTTTTTTTGTTTGCTTTGGGATTTTTTTTTCCCAAGCATAAAAGGGATAAAAATGGATTATGACCCAGTCTCTGTAAGATGTGGTTACTGACAAAGCAACAGTAGGAGTCTTGCTCTTGTTCCATCCATTTCACAGGCTTTGGAACAATACCAGATTGCTGAAAACATTAGATCCAGCTGTGGTGATTTCCCTGCTTGCAGTCACCATGGAGAAGTGATGCATCATATAAAACATTACTTATAATGCAAGAATTCAGGGCAAAGCATGGAGAGGGTGTGATTGCTTAGATATCTAGTGCTTAATATTTTACCAATCAAGTCAATAAAACATCCTGAACTTGTACAAAAGGCGATCTGGGTCTCTATTCAACAAGCACAGGCCCCATATATTTCTGTGTTGTGACAATAAAGAAAAATACCTAAGTAACATCAAAAAGAGAACAAAACTGACAAGCTTGCATGAAATTGCAGTTCCTCTCATTCACCAGGTTTGTTTCAAAATCCTGAAAAAAGCCACAACACAATTGAATTTCTACAGGATCTTTATGCTGTATGACCACCGAGATAAGTCACTGGTCAGTCTTGGTTTGTTTCTTCTCTCTCTAAATGAAACATAACTTTCAACCACGTTCAGCTGTATACTTTCTCAAGTATTACTTGTCTGACCCCTTTTATTTTGTAGTCAATTTATTATTCCTTGGTACTCAGAGGAACAAACAAGGACATCGCTCCAAAGCCAATGAAAGCTGAATGCATCTTTTCCTTAGCCTACTTCTGTAATTTCTTTATACAGTACATACATATGCCCCAATTTGAGCCAAAAAGAACTAGAGCAGGACAGATGTATTTTTATTCTGAATGTTTCCATGTTCAGACTGTCTCACAGGATATAGGTATTTTGGTGATATGCTGGAGTTGTTGTCCAGCCCTTTATCTACAGTTCTCTTCTCTCATCTCTATAAAGTTCACTCTTCTAGTTGTATCCTTGCAGAGCTAATCTGTTCCTGAGGTGCTGATATGTACACAAGTGCTTACTAAAAGATAAGAAAAATGGAAAATATTTGCAAGTAAAGGCATTGCCCACAGCACACTGAAGATGCTCACACTGGTATCAGAAACCATCTTAGTGCCTTAGTCCATATTTCAGTCAAAACACTCCCTATTTCATAGCTGAGTTAATGAGTCAGAGCTGAAGGATGTGCTGATACTGGTCCAGGGCTCTGCAGAGACACCAAAACCAGTTGGCAAATGGCCTCTCGACTTGCTCATGTGGAATGTCCCACACAGGTAGAAAAGCATCAAAACACAACCCCAGTGCACCTTGATGCATTTCCATTTATTTTAAGACACTGTAACCTTGGATCTAATCTACCTGCTGTCTGTTCAGACATTATTCTGCTCATTTATTTGGGATCAGCAGGCAAGATATTTCTGCACAGCTTATACAATTTCCAACAGCCTTTTGACTATCTTTTAACATTAATGCCTGATGTATTTTCATTTTATCTGTTATCAAAAACAGATCTTTCTTCCCTTGCTCAAAATCAGAATTCCCTACATTTCTCTATAATTGACATTCACTACATTTTCAAGTATACTGACTACAATTTTTTTTTAAAGTCTGTATGCAGGAGACAGCAAATTATCTCCTTTTTATTTTATACAACTAACTCAAAGCATTACAAGATTTTTTTCCTCCACCATTTTGTAGGAATGAAGCCCAGGCTGCCAACTAAAAAAGGCCAGTAGTGGGGGTTGGAGAGGAGTGTGCACACCCATGAGTGTGATTTTTGTATGAACTATGAGTTGAAGGAGATTTGAGTTTCTCAGAATATAAGAATATATAATATCCAAGAGCAGCTTTGGAGGTACCACTGTACACATTATCCACGTGTTTGAACAAATTATTTCTGGTAGACAAACAAAACTGATTCTGTGACATCCCAGAGCTCCAATTTTTTTAACACGGCTTAACTCTCTTGTTATAAATGATGGAACTTTCCAGGCTGGCTGGAAACCTTATCAATCAGCAATTAATTGAGGCTTACTCCTTCACGTGGCTGGCTGTGTAATTGGTTCTGCAGTTTTTGCTCTACAGTTTATCCTTGTCAGAAGAGGCACAGGGTATTCATCTCTTGACCCTAAAAAGTAGATTTATTAAATATTCTCAGTTATCAACTGTAATAAGCAGCCTTGATCACAGTTTTAGAACACAGTTCCTTGTTCTTGACAGCATTTTCTGTGAAAACAACCGTGGCACAAAATATTTTTAAATGAAAAGATGAAAAGAGTCCATTTGTAAAATGAAACCACTCCTGGAATAAAATTTGATTTAAAAACAAATCCTACCAGAACAACTAGGAAAAATAGTTTAAAGATGAGTGGATTGATACTCGCAAGTTTTACTTCTCATCATATTCTACAATACATAAAGCCTCCCACTCACAAGCTTCTGGCTCCACTAATACTAAATTTAAACAGACTTGAAGAATACAATCACCTATTCTGAAAATAAAAGTGTCCATTTGAATGCAAATTGTTAAAAGTCAGAACTTCTGGCTTTCATGTATTTATAAAAAGAGACCAGAGTCTACTGAAGAAAGAGAATAGGAAAGAAGCAATAAACACCCAGAATATGTTTATGCTCCAACAACCACTAATAAGTTCACTGAAAGAACATTTTAGAGACACCAAAAACTAATCTGAATAATTTATCTATGGGTATTTTTTGTGTTCAGTCCCATTATACTGTGATTTGAAGTCAGCTGCAAGGGACTATACCTGCTCTTCCCCAGAATTTTCCAGGCTATGAAAAAAGGAAACCAAAAAACAAAAAAGAGAATGCATGTTATAGCACTAGTAATTCCTCCCTAAATGTCTGAAGTGCAATAGTGCACATTAGTCAACTTCAAGGTCATTTGTTAACATGCATTCATTTTAAGGCATTAATAGCACATGGATTTCTGTGCTCCCTAATTGAATACTGCTCTTGGCATTTTTCTCAGATCCTAACAGAGCTTCTTTCAAATCTAAGATAATTCTTGCCATGTTCAATATAAAATCTGTACTTTACATTTTAAATAACAAGTACTATTGCAGAAAAGACCCAGCTTGAGGCTTGTAAGAACTTTCTAGTTTTGCTTTGTTCCAAGAATAGGAAAACTTCCAGTCCCCAGATTGCCCCAAACATCTGTAGAAAGCATTGCTCCATAAAAACAGGCATTGCTGGCTTAGTCCTTTATTTCTATGGATAGTCAGAGATGCAAAGGAAACAAAGGCATATATTTGACCCTAACACTACACACAAAGCCAGCTTCTCCTGGATCCTGAGAATTACTCCTTAGGCACAAAAGACCAAACCACTATAAAGTGCTGAGTACTCTTTAGCCAGCTCAGAAGTCCTTTCAAAGCTGCTTGTTCCAGATGTGACTCAATGCATGGATATTTTATCACTACAAAGTCCTAACCTCTAGCATTGGGGTGGCCATAAATGATTTTTACCATGTCATAAAGCCAGAAATCACCCAGATGGCAATGACATTCCCCTACTTACAGTACACTAGGGGCAGAGATACAGCTATTTGAAGAATAAGATGAAGCAGTACAAACCCTCTGACTGAAAGACCTGGGATTAATTGAAGGTGTCCCTTTATTCTCCTTTTCTTAGCCTTTTTTTTTTTTTTTTTTTCCTAGAACTACTGTTCTGGACAAATCTGTGACCCTTTGATTTCCTGATTGGCAAATTAAACTTGGTTTATGGTGCTCTGAATGGGACAGAGCAATTTTATGGGCAAAGCACCTCACTTACAGCCAGGAGACCTTGTTTCTAAAGTTGAACTGCTCACTTGTTTTGTATTTGCTCATCACTCCATCTCCCCAGACTTTTGTCCTGGTCCTTCTTATCTACTCCTAAGCAAGATTAGAATCTTTCCAAAAAAACAGAGATTCACATGTAATGTTTGTTGATGTGACTGAAACAGGGTCCTAATGCCATCTTTGAATATCTAGAGGTATGCAAAAAAGAAAGAAAATCAGTGGATTTATGCTGCAGCATGAAGATCCCTGGAGCACTCATGCAGATCAAGTCTGCTTCCACCTAGGACCTACTATTCATTATTAAGTACTGATCTCATGATGAGTATTTAATGACACCTGGCCCTTTGACAGGCTCATCTTTTAACAAGGAAATATCAGAAATTCTGATGAGCTCATGTGAATGAGGAGAGCATTTTATTTATTCTTAAGAACTATTTTCCTGCATTTCAAAAGTGACCGAGAATGTGAGATGATTTTGTAACTCACTGCATGACTTTGAGCAAATTAATAAAGGAACAAAACAAAAGCCCTGGTTCCCAGTTCTCCACTTTAACCTGCTGACAAAACTCTCACTCTTGCTGTACACAGAACCTGATATATCTGCATCTGCCTCTTGTGAATCATATCCATAGGTTCTACTGAGGAGTGCTTTTTCTTTTCTACTCTTCTCCTTTAAAGACAGCATGGTCCTGTAGTAAGGCAGTAACTTGCTTTCACTGTCTCCTGACACAAAAAGAAACAAGGCATTCATACATCCATGAACACACATGTAGCTCAGGGATGAAAAGCCAGCCATTTCCCAGCTTCTGTAAGGGCATGGTGCGACCAAGCCTTCTTTCCATTAGAGATCTAAATTTCAGGAGTCACAACAACAGGCAGCTCTGCCACTTCTCATCATTTTTAGTCATAAATATTACTATGATTCTACAATTATCATCTTGACTAGAAAAAGCAATAGAAATTCAACATGAAGTGTAATTTAGTCTCGCCTAGATACTGCAAATATTTATAAGACCATATGTTTTATTATTATCTGCCATTTGATTTTCAGTTTGAGGGAATGATAAAAAAAAAAACCAAAAACCAAAAAAGCTTGCCCATTTTCTGTTATGGTTTATGTAGTAAGTACTCTTAGAAGCATCTCCAAGTAAACCCAGTTGCTGGTGTCTCTCAAAATCTATCTCCACTTCTTGTGATATGCAAAAGAGTACTTCTGCTCTAAATTTCCCAAGTGAATCCGAACTAATGGTTGTGTAACTCCCAGATTTTTCCTTTATAGCATATGATGACTAAGTGAATAGAAATAACTCCTTTACTCCAAAAGAATACATACTCCTGGGTCTGGCTTATACAGCTGTTTAATATGAAGATGAACCTTGCAGTAAAAAAAATAGACCACTGATTTCCAACTCATAATTTCTGTAAGCATTTGATTCAGAGACCAAGTTAGTCTGATATGCCTTGTCACCTCATTGCCCTAATACTTTCAGGAAACCCCTTCCAATATAGGAAGCTATTTTTGGCTTAAATTGAGGACTGAAACTATGCATATTTCATGTCTTGCTACCTCAACTCTTCGCTGTTTCTGAAACAAATCTTGACTTAACAGTGCACAGCTACTGGAATATAAATGTATTTGAAAATGCCATCAAGGGAAAGTAATTAAATTGAAGATATAAATGAAAAAAAGCAAAAAATTACATGATCATGAGGTATCTTGAGAATTTCTCATCTGCACTACCTGAAGCAAACACATTATGTAACTTCAAATAGATTAATGTTTCCAAACACTGAGAGATAAATTTCTTTGGTTTCTTTAAATTTGTTGGTGCTTGGCTGTTTTCCAAAAATTTAAAAATGGATTCTAAATCAGGTATTTCCTAAAGGAGGAAACTGTGGAGAGGGAGTTGTTTTTTCTGAACACTCCTGCAGAATTTATTAGGATAAATGCAAGATTCTAATTTTCTAAACACTGCTAAAGTTTTTAGGTCAGGCAAAGATGTCTGATGTATAAGATCTCCTTTAAGCCATCTGACAAATAAAGCACTGCCTGAGCTTTCAACCTTCTCGGCTTTTGGACTGTAATCCCTCAAAGAACTCTTCACCACTAGCAGCAAAGGTGCTGGCTTTGACCTCACAGTTTTGGGGGCTATATTTTTTTATAAACATTACTAAAATATATTATCATATCAACAAAGCAAAATAAATAAATGAATAAAGCAAAACTTCATGAGTTTAACTGTCTCACATCCTCCCCAAATTGTACAATGAATAGATTTTAAAGACAAAAAATGATCATTGTACTCTTCATGTATAACTTGATGCTCAGATAATCTAATTCAGTGTTTTATGCATCAGTGCCCTAAATTTTGCCTGAACAGAAGATGTCTTAAAAACAATAATCAATTTAATCTCAAGACTTCAAGCAGAGAATTCCTCTCAACTGTACATTAAGTTATGCCAATGTCTAATTACTTTCATAAATACCCTATTTCTAATCCAATATGAAACACAGCAAAGTATGTATGAATTTCTCAGTCTAATAATCTTATTAGGGACACACTTTTCCATGAGTAGAAGGTTATTCAGGAAAAAAGATAGAACTCATTTTACAGATGAGTTTTGCTAGCTGTTGTCCAGATGTTTCTCTTTTGATTGTCTTGACAGTGGAGGATTGGTTCTCAGATTAGTCAAATTCAGTGTAAGCTATAAATAGCCAATTAAAGAAGCCAAGGCACTACTAACACTCACTAACTGCTAAAATGCACACATGAAAGCATCAAAATATACAGACATTATGATTCATCTTTCCACTTTTCACACAGGCAAATATATGATGATGACTACCTTTCCTCATGGAAGTTACATCAGCTTAGTTTTCCTATTCAAAGGTTAAACTTTTGTATAGCTTTCAAATTTTGGTGCAAAATAAAACCCTGGAAAATGCATGCAGCTCTGGAGAAAAACACAGAAAAACACAGCTACAATCTTGTTGGGATCACAGAAACAGGACTGAGCGTTGCATTGAGGGGATGCAGGCTTTTTAGGAAGAACAGGATAGGAAGGCAGGGAAGAAGAGTTGCCCTTTCTTTAATAGAGAAGCTGGAGTGGACAGAGCTCTGCCTGGGAATGGATGAAGTTAGGCAAGCTAAAGCTGAAGTGGAATTGCATCTTGACAGGGATTTCAAAGATACAAGTTGATTATAAAATGATGTTTTTGAGATCTGTATTTGAAATTGAGCAGCTGCACCAACTGAAAATGTCTAAAAAATTTGTTCCTAATTTTTAAAAACTCCTGTAGAGCTTCTTGAAGCCACCTGCATTTATGGCCAGTTCAGAGAAGAATTGTATAGTAGCAGCTGCATTTTCATGCGTTACCTGGGTTCACCTCATTTATGTTTAATATGTAGAAAATGCTTCCATTTTCCAGTTTTACTGCTACTCTTATATTTTACACAGTTCACAGGGAGGAACTGAAAGGGTAGTGGAAGTGATGTTCTCTGTGACTGTAGGCAGGCCAACTAGTGTCACATAGTAAGTCTGAAATACTAACCAGAACTCCAGAAACACAGTATTTTTCACGACTGGTTTATCTTTCCTGTTGTAGAGCTCATTGGTCCCCTCTTTAAACTGATGCTCTTAACACTGCAAAACCTGAGTCCACAATGGATTTGAGATCTCTCTGGAAAACAACATCCAAGACACAAGTACTAATGATTGGTTTTAAAGGTTCCAATGTGATGATAGTTTTCAATGCATTTTCACCTTTGTATACTCCAAAGTCAGTGACACCCAGGTTAATCAATGTCTTGAGATTTAATCAGAAAGTGTTGAGAAACAAGTTCTGCAGTGTGATACAGATAAACAACAGCTTAATGTTGAAGTGGAAAGCAGTGCTGCATAACGATTCAAGAAAATTCAAAATTGGATAGGCAAGGCAGACAGAATGAGGCAGAGCAAAAAACCCATAAAGATCAGCGACTCACCTTTAACTCTGATTAGTAGCAAACATTTAGCAATCAAGAATGGTTTAGCAGTAATCCTTATTTCTAAGTGGGAACTGGTGTTAACAGTCTAAGGAAAATAAGCTTTCTGGACTGGAGAGTCAGAGAGAGAAAAGCACCAGCATTCAGTCCTTTTTCACTCCTGCCTTTCCTATTTCCCCAGCACTAACAGCACCCAAGGACCAGCCTCTTTAAGGGAAAGTTATCCTACCCTTTTGGTTGCTCTTCTCAGCCCTCATGCTCTAGAAGGCAATTTGTTTTAACATATGATTAAAAAACCCAGCACGGTTTCTCCTTGTTAGCACTTAAAAAAATGAAGGTTTCCTTAGACTTGTTTGTTTTTAAACAAAAATAATTGCAAGTCAGATTTTTGAGAAAATGGGAAAACCAACCAACCAAACACCATAAGAATGACACCACACACCAGAGGAAGACAGATAACATCTTACATATATTAACCTCATGACAAAAAGTCTCATTGCTATGTCAACCTGTGCAGTGCTATAGAAAGAAAGATGTGAAGTTCCTTTGCTTGATGGGTTTAGCACAAAAGCATGTCAAAGTAGCAGCAGAGAAAACAGGAAACAGAGGTAAGGGGCTCTTGAATCACCCTTTGCTGCTTTTCATCCACCAGCATAAGCCAATATAATGAAAAGTAAGTCAAAGAATTGTTTAGCACTGAGGAAGAACTACAGCAACCATGGTAGCAGCAAAAGGAGGCTTAAGAGGTAATATCTCAATTAAATACAAGCATCCAAAGATACAACCAGTAGAAAGGCTATGCATCATCCCTCTGCATCCCTTCTGGGATATTGGCACAATCAAATACCTCTATAAAGTGCCTGTAGGCCAACACACAGAGTATGGGAAACAAACAGGAAGAAGTAGAGATTTGTGTGCAGTCACAGATCTCACTGTGATTATGGAGATGTAGTAGGATAGCTCCCATGGCTGGAATGTTGTCATGAAGGGCTCCACGCTGTTTAGGAGAGATGGACCGGGCAGGTGTGGTAGTGGAGTTGCCCACTGTGAGTGAGGCAACATTTGGAATGTATTGAGCTCTGTCCCAGTGAGGATGTCGAGTGAGTTGAGGGCTTATGTGTTTGGATAAAACGACAGACTGCTGAGGGTGATGCTGTTGTGGGTGTTTGCTACAGGTTGCCTGGGCAGGAGGAGGAGGTTGATGAGGCCTTCTACAGGCAGCTCGAAGCAGCCTCGAAGTCACAGGTGCTGGTTCTTGTGGTGGATTTTAACTAACCAGACATCTGCTGGAGAAACAATACAGTGAAGCACCAACCATCCAGGAGGTTCCTGGAAAGCCTTGATGACTACTTCCTGACACAAGAAGTGGACGATCCCACAAGGAATGGTGTGCTGCTTGATCTCATACTAATGAACAGAGAAGACCTTGTTGGAGATGTGAATGATGGGCACAGCTTTGGCTGTTGTGACCATGAGACTGTGGTGTTCAGTATGGGGAAGGAGGAAGCAGGGCAGTAAAATTGCAACCATGAACTTCAGAAGAGCTAATTAGCGTCTTCAGGGATCTTCTTGAAAGAAGCCCATGGGAATGAGGCCTGCAGGAAAGAGAGGTCCAAGAGAGCTAATTGATATTCAAGGATCACTTCCTCCAGGCCCGTGTTGCAGCCCAGAGAGAAAGAAATCAGGCCAAGGAGAAAGAGGTCTGTGGATTATCAAGGAACTTCTGTCATTACTTGAGTGTAAGCAGGAAACACACAGGAAATGGATTCAGTGTCAGGACACTTGGAATGAATACACAGAGGTTGTCACAGTAACCATAAATGGGATGAGGATGGTCAAGACCCATCTGGAATTAAAGCTGGCCAAGGCTGGTAAGGACAACAAGAAGGGCTTCTTCAACCCACTGCGGTCCCTTCCAACAAGAGCCATTCTGTGAGATTCTGTAATATGAACTTACCTCCAAAGGAAGATATCCGTACAACAGCACCATACTGCAAGCTGTTCATTTCCCAAAATATTATCCCATTCTAAAGGATTCTTCATAAAATTTAGTGTCATTGAGAATCAAGCCCAAAATATCAATCAAATTCTTTATTTGTATCTCTTGTATATTACAATCTCTCTAAAATTAAAGGATTATTGTTTTTTAGGTTTTGATACAACACAATTAGATATTAGAGCTTTGAATAAAGTATAGGTTTTATAGGTTAAGGCAGCATTAAAAAATGATTAGTATGTCAGTAGAGTCTAAGCAGACAGCTCTTTAATAACAATGGACAGGGAATTTAAAGAAAAATACTTTAGAGAAGTAAATGAATATTCTTTCCAGCAGAATGATTTCTTTAAAGACAAAAATCCAAATTATGCAATCTTTTTTACGTTTCAAAAGAACTACTTTGAAGGTAAAATATACCTACCCAAAGCAATAAAGATGAGACGAAGAAAGAGAGAAGAAAAGAATACTCCAAGGGACAAGTATGTAAGACTGAAAGAACTATTAAGTCAAAGTATAATAATCCATTTTTCCAAGAATTATATTTATTTAATACAAACATAAAGGTGTGCAGAACAGATGAATGGGTTACCAGAGAAGGTAAAGCAAAAGCTCTCAAATGTTGCTCTTAGGAGAGCATCACCATTATCAAAGAGAACTGTTTGCTGCAAGTCAGTCTTGAATTCAAACAAACACCTGCTTAAGTTTTCCATGGCTCTGTGAGCAACTACTAAAAAAGGAGAAATTGAATGTTATAAAACACAGTCTACAACAGTAGTGCTTCCCATACTCCAGTCTTGGTTTTAGCAGTTCTAGAACTTTAGAGAAACTTCTCACAGGTAACAAAGGAAGAAATTTTTACTTTAATTTTTACTTTTGGACTACAGTCTTCCTTTCTAACTCTTGTCTTTATTCAGAAGGAGAAGAGGAAACTGAGCTTCCTCATGTCCCCATCACACACCTTCCATGAGATGAAAAGGAAACTATGTGTCAGGTTTTGCTGTACGAATAAAATTGTTCATAAGCTTGTAAGTTCTACCAGATGCCTTTCTCATTCCTTTGCTCCAAGAATCAGTGTATCAATTCACTTTTATGAAACTACTTATTTATGAATTCTTGCTCAAAAAAACCTGAAAATCCTAAAGACAACCAAAAAGAATCCCTAGCAAGCTAAGTTTGCACAACGTTCCAAGGTTCCACTCCAAAGATAAGAAATCACTTGAATGAAATATTTTGCATTGCAACTCCAGCTCAATACTTCTGGTGCAGAAACCTGGGATGTTTTACAATTTTAAGTGCCATTGCAGAGAATTCTTTCAGTTACATTTCCTCACCTAGTGTACACATTTATAGATAGTCTCTGTACTTGCCTTTGGTCATTTATAATGTCCTGATGTTAATTGAAAAATAAGTCAAAAAGAAGACTTCCTATTTTATAAGCGATCTCACTTCACTAAGTAAATAGATTTCCTCTAAGGCCTCACATGAAAAATGAAGAGGACATACTTTGTTTCAGCTCGTGGTGACAGGCATCAGGTGTTCCTCTAGGCAACCCTTGCTAGGGGCACAGCAAATTTTTTCAGAGGCCTAACTCTGATGGATGCACAAAATGAGACAGACTGAGAGCAGAACTTTCAAGAGGAAAAAAAAGACAAGTGAGCTTCAGGGAAAATGGTGTTTCAGGCTATCTGTGTTTTTATAAATTGTAGCTGGGAATAAAAATTTAAGATAATGTGGAGAAAATATTATACTACCTGCCACAGTTCATTAAAGTACCATGCACAGAGCAAGCAGCTACTTAAGTAACTGAACAGATCCTGCTCCTCCATATTTTACTTTCATTGAGAACAGATGACTTCAATGACTTCAAGTGTATTGGTCACATACCTTTCCTGGCTCCCTTCTGTGATGTGGTAGAGACGATTGGCACCTCCATCAGCACAAGCTCTCAAGGCAGCTGCAAGTGAAGAAAGGGAACATCAGTGCATTTGCATTATAAGTAAAACCCCACAACCAGCTGACAGTGCTGTGTAAACTTAATTGTTCATAGTGGCATAGGGAATAAGCTTGAGATCTTGTATGGCTTTTAGATTTCTGTACTTGACTGCTTTCCCTGTTTCTCTAAATAGAAATTTGAACTGTTTTTATCCAACCAATGCCAATCTTCATCTGACTGCGTCACTGTACTTGCAAATAACTTATTTCTACCTATCTGAACCTGCTGCCCAGCCAGCTTAAACTACAAGACAGATAAGTATTAAAAACCTGAAAAGGCCCACCCTCCATCTACAAAGGGATCCTCCACCTTGTCACAAGTGGAACTTGCACTGTAAACACAACTATCTTCTCACCCAGGCAGAAAGTTCCCTATGGTGGCTCTACAGCAAACTGCGTAACAACTGGGAAAGAAAAATAACCAAGAGTTAATCATGACAATATCCTTTTTCTCTTTTTCTTCCCCTCCTTTGACACAAAAATGGTAACTTTATTACAGTTCCTATATTGTTCCACAGACTGTTTGAATCTTCTGATATAAAGTAGGTGGTTTAGGCCTTAGCTTTAAATCTTGGACTATCCTTGTACAAAACCACAATGATTTTCAGCACTTCCACCTAACTCGGGGACCACAAAGGGCATGTGCCACTAATTCCAGTTGATTTAAACAAGCAGAGACATGCTGTTCTCTTGTGATCCTTTTGTTTATACAGACTTAAGTCAGAGAAAAGAGACAAGTCTAACACTATTATTACAAAATCAAACACAAATTGGTATCTTTTATTCATAAGCTTCCCTATTAATCATCATTTAACTAACACACAGCTCTTTCATGAGGTTTTTAAAACCTGATAAGCCATTAAAGATTGAAAATGACCGTTTTGTCTTAGCAGTCTTTATCAGTTCTGCTCTGAGATGCACAAATTAGATAACTATAGCACACAAGATAAAAGAAGCTGTTGCTTCCACACTAGGGCAGAGTGTTCCTTCCAGGAAGAGTGAGACTGACTGGTAATCCTGAAAGGGCTGAAAGTCACAGGGCTAGGGGAGAAAAAGAGGAGAGACAAGTAAAAACAGGTACAAACAATCAGATCAGGCACTTCTTGCTGCTGAGAATCTAATTTTCAGCTGAAGCCGCTTTCCTTTAGTGTTTATTTTTCAGTCAGAACCACCCTCAGCAATGAAACAAACCTGTATCTTTCTTTTTGGTGTACATTGGATAGGCAATCCACCTCCCCGCCTGCTTAGCCAGCCTATACAAACTGGGACAACAGAGCTCACCTCTAGAGCTGCTCTCATCTTTAAGTCATTCTCTGTCATGTGGGTGCTGAATCCCACAGGGAGTGTTTGTAAATGAATATCTGCTGTGCAGTACCACATGACCTTGGCTGAGGATTTTTTTTTTGGGGGGGGGAGGGGGAAAGAAGGAAGCAGGACAACACAAAAGCTACCAGTTCATCATGGGTAACTTTGGGTACCTCAGCTTTTTTTCCTTCAGGCTGACACTCCTCTGTACTGCTTCCAGCACAGCTTCTGCTCCTGCACTCTCCTGCTCTCTCCACTATGGCAAGCACTACTGCCCTCAGCCTTCTCGAACAGGCAATGCTCTTCTCTGTCTCCGTACACCACTTCACACACTCCTTACAGCCTCCACTCAACCCCACACTAACAAGCCAAGGTCAAGCAGATTTGACCCTGAGAAATCTTATTAGGTGAAGTAATTTCTAGATTATTCTACAAGCTTGCCAGCCACTTACCATGGTTATTCACTGCTTCAGGCAAGTGCCTCCTCCAGTCTGATGAATACAACATCACAAGCCAAGAACAACACTTTTGGCCCACTGTGTTTGACTGAAAGATTTTAATTTCTCCTTTGACTTTAGGTTACAGCTGAAAATGGATTGATATACTTCCCGTCACCTGGACATATCTGCTGTCTCAGAGTTCAGCTTACACAGCACATAGCAATGGCCCATTGCAAGAAGAGTGCAAGAAGATACTTGTCCTTAAGGCAGCTATCCTGTCCACTGGCTTGCTTAGCAGATAGAAGGCATCTAAGCAAGGCCTAGGACCCAAGGCACATGACCTGCCTAAAGGATGTTTCACATTCTCAGACAGTCGCAGCATTTTCCTTCTGAAAACAGTAAGTTTCCCATCTACTCTCCCACATTAAAAAAAAAAAAA
>VXBQ01004457.1:78397-188058 GCA_013400175.1 Phainopepla nitens
AACTTCTGTGGAAAAAAAAAAAGAATGGGATGAGATACATAAAAAGAGATTAAAATCTATTGTCGGTCTCAATTATTTTAACACAGTCAGAGCCTTAACTATTGCATATTCTCTCAATGGACTTACCACAAATGAAGCCTGGCCCAAGATTACTTCATCTGATCTTACAATTTTAAAACAACATGACAAAACTAACCTAACAAAACAAAGCAGTCTTCAATCAGTCTGGTACATGTAAAAGTACTGAGATTCTCCCAAAGACAGGAAGCAACAGATCTATGGCACTTGAATGTGTTCAAATGGATATGGTGCTACTTTTTGATATCTCAAACCAAAAAAGTTGCCTCATATAACTGCAATTTAAAGCTGTCCCCCATATATTTATTCCTACTTATAAGAAAAACAACCAACCAACCAAACAAACAAAAACCCCCTGACAAAACCACAAACAAACTTCTGTAGCATTGTAAAGTTATTCAGAGAAAAAAATTATGAGGTACTGATCCTTTACCAGCAAGTTAATAACTTACACTGAAATCAAACAAAGCCCCAGTTGCATTAAGGAACTAGCAGGTAATTAACAGATTGGCTAGAGGCCAGTAAATCATAATATTTCTACAGCTATGAACTAAGCTTTGCTTGACAAAAAGTAATGATATATGTTAGCTGGAAGAATATGTATCATTACTATCAGGAAGTATTTAAGGAGATAGTCAGCAATTCTAAGCTTACAGTTTGGATGGAAAATTCTCTATGAAAAATAATAGAACTGATTTTACACAGTGCCTTTTATATTAGAGACAAAATTGCTTTACAAACAACTATTTGGCCAAGGTGCACCATGGCAACTGCGTAGGCAAATCTAACAGTCTCTAGGCACTTTGCAACAGCTCACACAAAACCTCATTAATTATTTCAGCAGAAACTGAAGGAACTGAACAAGATTTGGGCTTTGTTTTGCTTGGCTTGGCATCCTGAAAACAGAAACAACTACTTCTGAGATGTTTTCAATTTAAACAGATGAAAAAAAAAATTAAAAGGTGGAAAGTGACACAGATGGATGAAGTGCTAAGGGTCACAAATGGGTCAAAGGCAAGTTATCCTCTAAGGTGACCAAAGTGGATGGTGGGGCTTAAAAAGTGAAGACTAACTTTAGTGGCCAGTCAGAACACCAAAGATCTTGCTCTTATAATCTCTTCTGGCCCAAAGGGTACCATCACATCATGGCAGACCCCTCAAATTTGCTAGGTGGGCTGCACATGGAAGCTTATGTATGCACTCTTGCTTATGTATGTCAGAAAAAACTAAGCCACCAAAGACATTATCTAAGGGCTAGATGCAGTTAACCCTGCCTCTGTGAATTGAGGCATACTTAGGAACGCTTGTCCAAGTAGCTCACTGAGCTACTCTGTAGCTCACTCTGGTGGGTCAGGAGGACCAAGCCTTCCAGAAAAAATGTTACCATGCACAACTGGGAGCTGTAGCCTTTTCCACCAGCACAGCTGGGAGCAGAGAAGACCTGTGCTTTTGGCCACCCAGCTTAGCTGAAGAGCCTCACGGTACTGTTTCATGCTTCTGTTATTAGAAGAGATGATGCTAAGAGGACAAGGACACAAGTGCACTGCAGCTCCAGCTCAGCATGTGAATCTGCACTCCTTGGCATTACCACAAAGTACCACCTTTCCAATCTGAATATTCTGTGTTAAGCTCCACTCCTCAGAAATAGCTCTGTCTGACAAATTACCACCTTTTCTATCGGTTAGATTCCTTTCTCCTATAACTCCAGTGTCATCCAGTGAACTAGGGCATGGAGACATAATCAAAAATTCAACTGTTTTATTGTGCAGGAGGGGGAACTCAGTGCCACTGTCAATAACTGCTTCCCAAGTTATTTAGAGCAGCATGTGTTCAATCCAGCAGTGTCTGAAATTATGGCAAGAGTTAACACCACTCAGCTCCACCTATGCCAAGAAAGAGCTACATAAAGAGAATATTATCAAGCCATCCCATCTAAGAGTTTCTCACAGGCAGCATGAATGAAGAAACAAAAGCCTTTCTGAGCAATGCCCTTCCTTTTAAATGGTGCATCTTCTGCTAGTAACCACTGAAGTATTTCCCTTTAGTGACTAAATTTGAGGCACCAACTTTAGGGCTAATTATTAGTTTTCACAAAAATTATTCCAACAAAAATATTGGAACCAATATACTTTATATTTACCCTTTTGGCAAATATGAAAAACTTCCTGTCCCTGTGAGACAGGATATGAGCAGCATATCAAACACAAAACAGGAAGGTCTCGGCTGTAAGCTAACTAGATCTGATGCCTTTGCAGAAAAGGAGCAACTATATGATCGTATTCAACAGCCCTGCAAATTCAGGTAGGGGAAAAGACTCCACAGAACAGATTCAACTCTTGCAGACTAAGGTGAGTGCATAACAAAGGAATACATTTACAAACATTACCAATACCTGGGAAAGAAAAGCATAATCTTATTATTCCTATTCTATTATTCCTTCCAATTAGCATTTGAAATATATTATTTTCCAAACTGATGTTGAAATCAATCCATGTTTTTTGCTTAAATTCAAATTTGTGACAACTGTCTTTAAACTGTGTTGTTTAACAAGTGTTTTGGCCAAGACTAAACCCACTAAAGACTGCTTTAGTATAGCCCCTCTGTTCCTTCACTAATTTTACACAACTTCTTCTACGTATGCAGTCTCTTTCCCTCATTCATTTATTGATTCAGTAGCCTGGCTACCATAATTAACCTGCCAGCAAAATCTACGCATAAGAGAACTCTGCTTAATTAATGACTTGGAGTGCTGGGAGTAATACATATGTGAAATAAATGGTAGATAGGCAGAGAATTGCTTGGTTGGCTTGATACATAGGGCAAACACATTTTTGTCCCAGTATTACTAAAAAATAGCAGTTACCAACAACAAAATGCATAATCTGTATTTATGTGCTGTCTCATTTTCTCCTTTGTCCTGCAGAAACTGCAAAAATAAATTTAACAAACCCATGGCTTTGTACAGCTGCAGATTGCTAGAAAGGGGATCTAATTGCATCTCAAACTATTCTCTCCCACCCATGTGTTTCCACCTGTGTTATCAGGACTATTTGCATATGCTATTCCATATCAATTACAGGGCACTGCAGACATCCCTCTTCTGTCAGCTGCAGCTCTGTTTAGCAAATCAACTACTAGTTCATAATAGTTTTCTGCATTGGACACTGGTTTTGCTATGATGCTTTTTAACTATTTAAAATATGTCTATCCTTACGTTGCAAATGAGTGGTTTGGCTACTTAAAAAAACATCATCAAAGACATTGGTGAAAGCAGGGTTTAATATGAATTTGTGAAAATACAACTTTATAGAGTTTGATGACAAGGTTCATTCTACTAATTACTACAAAGATGAAAGCATACAAAGGAAGATCAAATTAGAAGCAATTTGAAATTATTTACACGAAGCTGGGAATGCTGCAGGGCGGTAAGGGTGCAAGGATCCGCAGGCAAAGATAAGGATTCCAAAGGGCTTAGCAGCACTTAGTCATTGAGTAATTAATATTTATAGAGCAATTTGATAGGGTTCTCTACAATTATAACAACGATTAACTATAGATTTGAGATGGCAACATTCATACTATAATTAATTCATATGCACACAGATAAAATGATGTGTACACCCCTTTGTATTTGTGCTAAGGCACCTATCATAAATTCCCCTTGAGTTCAGTGGAGTGCTGACATCAAATCCCTTTGTGTTTGCCAGCAGGCAAGGGCTGCACCTCAAGAAGTGTGGAGATGGAGTGAGGTGGGGCTATCAGCCCAGGCCTCATTGTTAGCAACAGTTCTTCGAGTATTGCAGACGTGAGGGCTTGTGAACTCTGAGGTGTCACACTCAGAGGGTTGCTGTTCTAAAAATCTTTGTGTATCCAAGAAAGATCCACCAGCTACAAATCTCTTACACCTAAACCATGACTTCTAAACTATCCATATCAAAGAACATAGGTATGCAGCAGTCCTGAGGCAAATGGATCACCAACACTGGAGCTAGCTGTCTGCTCCCATATGGACCAGACTGTACTTTTGGTAGGGTAATTATGTTTCCTATAAAGCTGCTGAGCTTCTTTCATCACTTTGCTTTGAGCTGGAAACGCCATAGAGATCTCAGCCAAGCAGAAGCAGGATTCATTAAACAATTAAATATGAGAAGACAAGGAAGAAACCAATGTGAGAATGAATTAGGAACACTATTCTTTTTTCAGTGCATTGATTCAATATTGAGCTAAAGCCACACATTTAACACCTATCTTTAAGAAGTTCTCACAGAAATTAAATACATGGAAAAGGAAACTGTTTTTCCCACATACAAAAACCACCACTCAATTTTAGCCAAAAATATTACAGTCACCAAAATAAAATCTTACTTTAAAAGAAAATTCTAGGAAAACGTATATCTTAATGCTCACTTTGGGGAAAAAAAATAAAATAAAAGAGCAGAGCAATCCTTTAACAAATAAATTCCTAAGTACAAAAAACCACAAATGCAAGCAAAAAACCTTGAGTACCAGTAAACATAGTAGCAGTAATGTGCTGTCAGAGACAGAGGCAAGGGAGCAACTGTGATTTCACTAAAAGTGAGTTTCTGGACTGTCTTCAGGAGTACTTCCATGCAGAGTTCATTATGATGATTCATATTCAAGGCTGCTAGGTTTGGAGTAATCTCTTGTCAGGAGTTAGATATAATATTCCTACAAGCCTTACTTAAGGTATGATTGTCTTCTCTTTTCTGTCATTCTCCCATTCTGTCAAACCCAAGAGCTCTGGTACTCACTGAGCTGCTTTACATCCATTGCTGTAAGAGGCTCCACAAGCAAAGCAGCCCTGTGCTGTGTCACAGAGAAAACCAGGAGGAGAGAGCTCAAACATAAAGTACTTGCTGCCATCATTTCCATTAAAATCTAAGTGACCTTTTCATGACAAGGCCACATGGCTTGATGCCACTGGGGGAAGAATCAGTAAGAAGTTTATTCTTTTTATTTTCTCCTTTTTTTCCCTCTCTGTCTGAAAAATGACAGCTCAAGCTATAATATAGCATTTAATCAGCTTTTCTTTTTGCCCTGAGCACACATCTACTATTACTCGGTAACAGTGAGAAAATACTGATTAGGGCACAGACAAAAAAAGAAAAAAAAAAGGAAAAACACACTGAAGTGCATAATATTAATCCTGACTTTTTTTCCTGATACACTATTTATTTTGAATGTATTTAAAGAATAACTTGTCAAATCTAAGATCCTCACAAATCAAACCAGCTGCTGAAACAAAAGCAGGAAGTCCTACCTGAGCCTTAAATATTTTTTTCTTAAATTTTCCAGAGTGAGCTCTCTACATCCATATATATTTGCATTTTATTGAAATCTGGTCTGATACCAGGAATTCCCCAGAGATGCACAAGCCCTTCCTGTAGTGCCACACATTGGCCCCAGGCTTGGGTTGGATCCTGGTTTGCAGACTTTGCCTCTGTAACTCCTGACTGCTGATGAAGGATCAACCACATCTCAAACATCAAACCCCTACAGACACAATGCTGCTGATCCTTCACAATACATCCCATCAGGCAGCCTTTCAAACAACACCTGCTTTCATCCCTTTGCAAGTCCAGTGGGCCTCACTAACAAAACTTTACAATAGCCTGTCGACCAGGGTCCTACACCTACAGCAAGCACCTACATCGAAATATAATTGAAGGTGAAGTAACTGCTAGAGTATGAAGCTGGCTTTTTCTGCATCCATTACCTGGTTATCAAGTGAAATGGAGAGGCTTCAACATTAATTTTATTTCTTAAGTTTTAAAATCATATTGTTTAGTAATTCGTTATAACTTGCATTGACTTCAAGCTTTGAATGCAACTTTTTATTTCTTCATTTCCTATTTTCCATTGCTGCAGCATTGATTTCTGACAGAAGGAAAACAAACAGCTACAAACATGATGGAATACCCCAATTGCTTGCAATTTTAATTGCCAGTCAGCATTGTTATCAGACAGACTTTAGTAACAAGCTGACTATTCCTATATGGAAAAAAACCTGACTAAAAAAATAATCACCTTTATTAGCATTATACATCTACATTTGCTATAAAGAGAAGAAAAAAGAAGCTTTTTTTTTTTTAAATCTGGCATTGCATCAGCAATAACAGACTTCATGGAATCAATGATCCCTACTCCAGAATAAAAAGTATCTGGGCAGGCAGGGGGCAATATTTGGAAAAGGGTGGTCAGCTGGTGCTAAAACAGCAAAGAAGAAGAAATAGTTTCCTACTGCTGCTGGCAACCAGCAACTCTATGTTCCTCATCACAGCCAGATCAGTGCTACTGTCTCTTCTGCTTCCCCTCAACTAAATGCCGTAATAATTCAAGTCAACCTGCAAGTTTAAAGCAATGAGCGTGATAAGTTCATATTTGTGTCTATGATTAAATATTTTCAGCTAATGCATTTATATTTCAAATTTTGTTTGCCTAAATTAGATTTGCAGTAGCCAGCAACTCATAAAAAAATTAATCACACACATATTTAAATTGCACAAAATATATTAATTCTCATGCTGCTAAAACACACATCTTTCCTTAGAGCCCAGAATAGATTTCCACACAACCATTTTATATCATAGTCTAACAAAAACTTTTGTGTGCCAAGGAAATTTCAGGGCTCATAAAAGTCAGAAACTCCAATTTTTTTAAAAGACAACTAGACTATTACAATGCATAAATTTCTGAATGAATCAAGTATGCTTTGACACTGACTTGAAAACTTATTTAAAATATTCAAGAGAATAATCTTGGTCTAAAAGATTAGAAAAGATTTTTGTTTGGAAAAAGAGGGACAAACAAGAAATCAGACAAGAAAATATTAGGATGGTAGATACATTTTCCTAAAGCAAGTGTAACTGATCTTTATTTTCTAATGTCTTGATAACATAACCTGTGTTCATGCTACATACTCTTGTGTATTAGTAATTTCCCCTACTTTTAACAGATAACTGTTCAACAGATTTTCAAGTGAACAATTGTAACACCATCCAGAGAAATGGCCAAAGCCTCCCCCCTTCCTCCAAACAGTTATTTTTTAATTTATGACAGTTTCAATCTCGATTCTGAGTGACCCTCATGTCTTTTCTGCTGTCTTAACTCCCAGATTTGGGCAGTGGTAAGCTGCAGTATAAGTTTCTTTGAAGGAACTGGAAATGTAAAATTACAAGAAGACCTGATCTTACCTACTTTATTTCATATTTGGAATAACTACAAGTACATATGCACTGGCATTTGCACTAATCTAAACCAGAGTGGTTTTATGGAAGCAGTGGATTTGCATTGCTTTTACCCAAGTTCCAAGGATGAAAAAGAGCAAAATTATTACAATGTATTGCTTCTCTTAGGAAAAGGGGAGTTTTAGCTACTTGCATCAAGACTAATCTTGATCTCCAATATCTTCCCACACAAAATAGACTAAAATTGAAATATTATTCTTGTTAGGCACTTCCTTTTAGCTAAGTTTTCCAACAGTCAAGAAAGAATGTCAGCTAGCATACTGATATAAAAGATCAGATCTATGGTATAATTTTCTTAAACACATTTCTTTCATTAATTGTTAGTTAATAAAATAGCTGAAAAACCCCAAAGGTTGCACAAAATAGGATATTTTCATTCTTAAAATAATGTAAAAGGTGTGAATTAGAATTTGCAAATAAATAATCAGCACCAACAATAATTTTTTTGAAGATTTTAGCTATCTTCATGAAATAATATGTTAAATCATTACAAGACACAAAGAAAGCTCATTTGCACCATCAGAATCAGCCTCAAACCAGACTAGAAGCTGCATTTCTGAGCGCTAAATGGGATTTCACATCTGAATTCTCTTACATAACACAAATGCAAAACCAATGCTGTCATCCTTGAAAAAAAATAATCAACATCTATATGGAAAGCCTGGTTATGAATGAAGATGGCATAGCAGTAACGTCCCAGCTCATAAAAGTGATGAAGAAACAAGTGCATTGATTTCAAAACCTCTCTTTATTAAGGCTATAAAAGAACTTTTAAAACAAAATTTCCAAGTAAAAATATTTATAGGAGGCAATCTAGAGCTTACTGTACAAAACTGAGTGTTTATCCTCATAGGGAATAAACTTCTGTGTGACAACTCTCCTCATAGGAAGGCTGCAAACAGGTAATTAATTCATGGATCTTTGCATTAGGTAGAAACAGCTCTTGTCCTCTATCTCTGGAACAACCTATGGCAGTTCCCTAAGGCTTCAAAAAGGGAGAATGGCCTACAGTGAACAGAAAAGTAGAGGCTCAGGGGAGATTCCAGACCCTGAATTTGGGACTGTTCAGTGTTCTAAACTATTCAAAACCTGATTTTAGTAGCAGATTTGTCCATGTCTAGTTTCAAGTTACGAAGATAATCAGTACATTGTGCATGGCTTTTGTCAAAATGCTACAGCTACTGCTCCAGGCCTTCCATTTCAATGTGTTACAAAGACAAACAAGCCTAAAAATGCAAAATCACAGAACTTTTCCCTTTCATTTTTGTCAATATTTTTCCTTTTGAAGAAGAGAGACTGGACTTTTGCATATATTGAAGCCTGCAGTTCAGAAGTGAATTCATGCAAATCAGGTATGAATTCTTTGCTTTGTTTAAATTAACTCCTATCTAACTGTATTATATCCCCTTTTAAATTACTGCTAATACGGAAGCATTTTGCCACCCCCTGAGGATAAACCAAAGCACTTAATCTTTATTGAACAGAAATATTGGCCTCTTCTTTGGGGCCATTTTCCACTTGTAGTTGAAACTTGTGCATTCAATAAACAAAATCTTAGATTTAGCGCACCTGAGCCTATTCTGAAAGTCTGCTTTTAGAACAGGTTCCCTGTGAAACAAACAAGCAAAACCCCAAGACACAGCCTTGTTCAAATGGTAATACATTACTTGTTGTGTCTGCTACTCTTTGTTCTCAAAATGGTTCAGTGAAAAAGAACCCCAAGAACTATATAGCAGCTGTGAGCACTACTATAAAAAGCGTTCCATTTCAATGTTGCTACTTAATTGGAAATTATCACCCTGTTAAATTTTCCCAAGAAATATGGCTTATAAAAATGTTCTAAGTATATCTAATATATCCTTATTTAAATCAGCCAAGTGTTGGCCAAAAAGAATATCAATACTCTATTTAATTTACAAGCTCTGTCCATACTAAACACTTCATTATCAGGAACAGAAAATATTAGAAGACAGGATGTTCAAATGTGATATGAATTACTGTACCAATCCCATGCTACCTTATCTGCCAGCTGTGCTGCAGATTCCAGATTAGTACACGACATTTTCATTTAAAGTAGCGTGTTCCTGCACTCAGCCTTGTTTAAATCAGTATTGCTAGAGAAGAGCTGGTAAAATGATTAATGAAATTTTATTTTTTACTTGCTTAATCTGGATTCATCTTTCATGACCCTACAGTATCATTACCTACTGGGCTTTGAAGCACAAGAATTGTACAGAAGTCAGTCTTTTCACCGGGCACTTATGTCCCTGTTTTAAAAGAAGAGAACTCCTGTTTTCTCCAGACATCCAGCTCTTTCTCTGTGCTCATCCATTCTTGACTGAGGCTCTGATAGCATCCCTATATAGGGGAATTCCCAGGCCTGAGCCTTAAAAATTGAGTATTAGAGAGTTAAAAGCAAATAAACGAACATCTAACCACCCTACATAAAAAACCAAACAAGCAAACAAATTCAGCTCCACAACAAACACATATTAGTATGTGAAGGAAAGGACTTTAATGTAAAATATTTAATTTCTCACTGCCTTTTACTAGTTTACTTCCAAACGTCTCTGTTGGTCATGCATTAGCTAAGATACTCAAGGTCAAGTTCAGCCAGCCCACTTCAGCACCATGTGCTTAAAATAGGATCCTTTCTTCTAAGAGGTCTGATGAAAGAATTGCTCTAACTCTTGTGATAATACATGACTAAGCACCTATGGCAAATGGCTGGCTGTGTGCAGAGTTCAACATCCAGCACTGGGGTACTGTTCTCCCCAGCAAGGAACAGGAACAGCAATGCTCTGATTTCACACATGACACTCACTCTTACACAGACCTGGGAAGACACCTCTGAATCTTTGGTTCACAAGATGCTACACAGGTACCATAAAGGCATCAAGCATGGTTTTGCCAATGTAGAAAAAGATTTGCATAATGCCTCGCCACCTGCTTGGTAGTCACCAGAGCTTCAAATGGATTTTGCAATTTCAAGGGGGTTTTTGCTTAAAGAATCAGTGATTTCTCTGAAAGATTAAAAGGTGACCAAACTGCCACCTTTATAAGCTAAAATAATGTTAAAAAAATAACTAGAGATTCTAGTTCTTTCATTTATCTTGTTCATAGGCAAAACTGAGTACTATCAAGTCACAGCCTATCAATAGTCCCCTGGCAGAGAAAAGAAGTCTCAGAAATTTGATTTTACAGCTGGCGTCCCAGTCTCGGAAACATTTGATGCTCTTTCAGCAAACCATAATCAATAGCTGTGACTAACTGAAGAAGGTCTTGTTTATGTGATTAATTCCTCCTGTAGCCAACTTAACACCTAACTTCTACAGTTTAAGAGGCTTATCTGGAGGAGCATGAAACAGTATTTGCTTTAAGCCATAATTTGAGAGGTTCCTGCATGCAGCCGGACCTCACCCCTCTCTGTTCTGCCCCCACTGCTGCTCCTCATCCCCACTGCCTCTTATTCCAGGATCTGCTTTATGAGCCATATAATTAGTTTACTTTACCTAAAATTTAGCAATTGTGAGAGAAAAGTAAAAAGTGTAAGCAGAAGAGCATGGACCTCCTGGCGTTCTGTAGAAAAAAATTCTGAAAACAAAGCAAAGAAGACAGGCTCTTATATCATAAGCAAGAATAAAAGGGGCAAGGGTCATGCTATTTCTCTCAATGAGCAATAACCTCGTGCACCGTCCTGTCACACTGCCAAGGATGGCAGCACCAAGCCAAGCTGTTCCCATGCCAGCAGTTTGTCAAAGCCCAGTCACACCGTGGGCAGGTTCAGAGAGGAAGCAAACAGGCCTTGGAGAGAGTGTGTGTGCCCAGGGAGCTGCAGCCATAGCACTGCCATCACTCTCTCCATTTGAATAGCTCCCATGCCCCTGGAGAGAAGGGAATTGCACACTACACTGTGCCTGGTGCAAGGCTGCTGCCTCCTTCCAGCAGCAGACAAGGGCCACACTGAGCCACCACTGATGCTGCTCTCCCAGCCACCACAAAGCCACGGGAAAGCCTTTGCAGGGGGAGGAGACAATCACTGCCTCAGGGAGGCATTCATCTGCTTTGAGAGTGAAGAATAGGGACAGGTAGGAAATCAAATGATATCTCTTTTCTTCCCAGGCATGAGGGCTGCGTTTCCTCACATACAGTGAAAATAACAAGCAATGTTTAAAGAAACATTTACTCCCTAACCAGGGCATTCCCAGTCTCTCCTCTTCTACAGAGGAATGACCATCCATTCAACAGTAAAATGATGCAATATGCATTTGGGGAAAAAACCTCAAAACCAAGCCTAAATAAGAGAAACACTAAACCACTGGTCTGTTAAAATATAGGAATACTAAAAAAGAAATGCTTATATAAAAAGAAATATTTAAAACTAACCACACATTAAAAAAAACCCCCAACAACCCCCAACAAATAATTAAAGGTAACCTTTAAATGTCTATAAGAGACAAGCTGCAAATTTTAATAATATTGTTTGGAACATCAGTCATTTTGCTCTTGCTGAAATTCATTTTTGAAAATGTAATAGTAACATCTCAGGAATGATATTAAATTTCTACTTTGTATCAAAGTAGAATTGTATTAGCATGGTGCTCTGTGTGTATCTCTGCTGGGATTACTTTCATGCTGAAAAAAACAATGTTATTTTTCTATTACTGATATAAGTTATTTATTTTGACACTGGAAAATATATTTCACTAAACTATAAACTAACAAAATCTTTCATCTAAGAGGATACCACTAAAGTTTCCCTCCTGGTGTATTTTCAATTCCTAGCCAACAGACATTCTGCTAATTTTTTTTGCACAAACTCATTTGATTTGCAGCATACCTGTGAGCCCATATACTGGAGTTAGCATGTCCAGTTCAATTATTCTTGCTCAATCTTTAACCAATCTATTGGGAAATCTGCCTGCGGAAAGAACAAAAGATTGCAGCTGACAGACCTATGTCTTTCTGAACAGAACTCAAGCAGCCTCCTTCCAGGATCTCTCTCCATTCAGTCTTTCCATCTGGCTACCAGCACCCAGAAAGAGTGAGTCCCAAGGCAGCTTGGAGGGAGAAAGAAATGGGGAATTACAGTTACATTTATATTCAAACATATCTTTACTGACGTGATTTTCCAAAGCACTCAACCTCATCCTAACATTTGTTTCTCAGTTAAAGAAGCAGGATCACTGGTTTCTATTCACCTTTCACACTGATGAGTCACCTTTAATATCCTCCAGGAGGCCCTAACCCTCTGATTTCTTATCAGAGTATGGAAGAAATGAGCTCTAACATGGATTTAAAAGGGGACAAGAGAGGACTCACCTTATCTGATAAAATCTGCCATCTGCTATAAGCTGCAAACAGTTCCAGATATGAATTAATATGGGAGGTTATTAAAGGCCAGGAATCATGCCCCTCACTAATGGATCAATCCTCCCACTAATGGATCAAGACTGGGGTTAGCAAATACTGGTACTTCAGCAAAGTCCAGGTTTTAGCCACATAATTACTTCAGTGCACTCCAGAGAGTACATTTCCAAACACACACCCCAATTTGCTGTTGCAAAATGATGTGTAATTTACAGTGCATTCTGTATTGGTTCTGAAGCCCACCAATACACTTCCATGTGCTGAAGTGACACATCTCACCACACCTGCAGAGTAGGTGAGATTCCATAAAAAGAGATAAAATTCTCAAACAGTTGGTGCAAAAAGCAGCTGTGGGCATTAAGTTGGGGACTGGTACATGCACACCATGTGGGTTCAAACTGCTGTCTCAGGGGCATTTTTTTTCCTTTTGCAATAACACCAGAACTGGGAAGAAGATACGGAATTTGAATAAATTCTAGAAAAGCTACTAGCAATCACCTGGGGAGCAGCAAATTGACACCTTTGAGCAAAGAAGCAGCTTTCTGTGAAGCCTGCCCTTGGCAGTAGGTGTCGCTGCAAGGCAGAGGTACAGCAATTAGTAAATTCATAGGGATACAGACAAGAACAGAAGCAGGCAAAGATGCTTTGTGGTACGCAGGAAGAACATGCACATTCCTGACAGCTGGTAGCTGTGCACTCCTCTTGTGCTAAGTGTTTTGGCTGCAAGCATGATCAAACAGCAGATTGCTAGTATACACCTGCCTAAAAAATAGCATGGAAACTCTTACTATTAAGGTAACAGCTTGCATAGCAGCATTCTTTATGTTTAGTTTTCCATTTACTGAGTCCTCTTGACACATTAAAGAGTTTACTGCTATTCAGTATAAAACCAGAACTCCATGCAGCACCTAGTCATTTAATCCTCCAAGACCAGCTGCAAACTACCCAAATCATGCCTTTAAGTTCTTGCAGTGGGCCTTTTAAGGATGAACTAATGCATAAATTCCTGTCATTCTAGTGTCCAGCCATCCTAGGTTATGGATATTTCATCTTCTAGGAAGAAGTGTCAGCTGGGTTACACCCAGCACAAAACAAGAGGTGGACACCTCTGCTCAGCTCTTGTGTGTCATTTCAGCCACAGGCTGATATTAGAGATCACCTTTTTGACCCACTTCAAGTCCTTTAGGATTCTGTAATGTGTTTCTCTTCACACTGCAGAGAAATTGCAGAGGCTGATGTCTCTGTGAGAGGAGAAGGCTTTTTCCAGAAGGGTTTTCAGCCTGCTGTCAAGTAGTCTTTCCCTTCTATTCTTTCATGCCTGAAATATTAGCCTTCAATTGCTACCGACACAAAAAAGCCATTTTCTGCTACAGCATTGAGCCATTTTACAAAGAAACTGCCAGCTAAATTAAGAGCTCGTCTTTTACTACAAGTCTAACAAGGCAAGAGAAGTATTTAAATAATGACAAGGCAAGAAAAACACGAACTCATAGTTCAGATTCTTAGAACTACAGTGCCATGATTTACTTTGAAAAGAGGGCTATTGCTGCTAAGAACAGATCCTACAAGGTCTCGACTTCCCCAAAAGGCTTTAAGCCAGATATATAAAAGTCAGTGCTCTCATCACCACTACCAAGATCTAGTACTGGAGGTGCTAACTTAGTTTTAAAAGACTTAGAAAGCAGATATACACTATCGTAAGCAAGGTTGGGCAGAGACCCGAAACAAGCACTGGGGCAAACCCTGAATGTGCTGCGTACCTGCACTATCAGCCTGGCAGAAGATGCAGATCAGCAGAACTGCTGAGCAAACTGAGCAAGGAGGGGTTTCCAGCCACTGCCTGGAAGAAGCCAGTAAAATAGCTTTTCATCAAGGAATACCTTAAAGCTGCATGTAGAGCATACTTGGTTTTTTTTGTTTTGTTTTGTTTCTTTAACAAACAGAAACCACTTCTACAGCAAAGGTTTTATGCTGCCCTCTCTGAAGCACACTCAGTTTTCCTGCAGGGAGAAGTATAAGAACCTGGAGAGTGAAAATACGAGTTGCTCCTCCTCCAATGAGGCACTGAGGTACTATTTCACACTGCCACCAGAGCTGATACCACCACGCCATAGCGGTAGTTAGTGACACTAAAACAAACCAGACTGCAGGGCATCAGGCAAGCAAAGTACCTTACTACATCTTGTACTCTCCTCTCTCTTCCACTCCCACCCCCCTGAGTTTAATATGAACAGGAGCTTGGCCTAAGACTTTTTGTGCTTACAGTGACTGGCACATCAACCCTCTCCAGGCACTACCTTAATAAAAACAAGACAGACAAAGCAGAGATAAAATGGATAACAAAATATCTACAAAACACACAATACCCACTGGAAGTAACCTGTAGGTTGCTAATGCCAATCCCTAATGCAGCAGTACTCTCTTACTCATGTCTGTACAATATCTAATAAAATACAACCTCTGGGAAAGAAACTCATCATCTCCTTCTGTTCCTTTGTGCAAGCAAGACCTCTTGTTTACCAGTTCAGCAAAGATCCTGAGAGCTGTGACCATAAAAAAAGGTGCCAAAATTATTTACTGTGCTGTGGACTGTACCCAGACTGTGACCAGTGAGCCAGGAGGTGACGGGCTCATTGCTCTACTCCTGCAGTATTCACCAGGAGTACTTGGTCTGTGACCCAAGGAAGGTGTGCAGCCACTGCAGGGGTGGCTGCAGGCAAAGCAGGCACAGCAGAGCCCTGCAGACAATGCTCAGGCATGGGGAATGGGACACGTGACTGCTATATCCATCTCAGGAGGCAGAGGTCAAGCCCGAACTCCGAAAATACAACCTGAACCAAGGGAGACACAACAGCAGCTTATATATACCTGCACTGTGAAGCAGCTTTAGAAGGGGAAAGAAAACCCTGTAGACTTCAGTCAGGGAAGAATAATGATGTTAATAGGTTTTACTTCCCATCCAGTCCAAACAGGCACCAATTTTATTTAAAAATCGAATTTTTACTGTCTTCCTTTTTTTTTTCAAAAGGAAAAAAAAAAAAAAAAGAACTGCATGGCCTGTTAAAAATTGTTATTCCTTGGGCTTAAGAAATGGTCATCTGTATATATAACAGGAACATATTGCTTGCAATATGCCTTTGACAGACAAGTTTCAGGAAAACTTTTCAAAAACTTATTTAGTAGTAGAATCAAAAAACCTTTTCAAACTGAACGCTTCTGTTTTAAAAGGCATGACTTTTAGAGAAGTGTTTGTAGTAATGTATGGAAATGTAATCAAAATGTAAGAAAAAAAGGAGAGTGTAATGTGTGCAATGAGAAAGAAAGGATCACTGCTTAAAATGTTCAATATGCTCAGTACACTGCTGCTTGAAGTATTAAAGTAAATTAAATTTCCACCTGGGTTTTTATTTACTGTTTCATGGCAACATTAAACCAGTCTTTTTAGTAGTTTTGTCATTAAAAATATTTTTCTTCTCTCCTTTTGTCTAGTAGCATAAACTCTTTTAGAAACAGTTAGTTTTGCATGATCAAAGAGCAAAACATGCCTAAAAGTGAAACTAGACTTTGTTACTGTAATTGCCATAATATCAGAAATGTGCCTTGTGGATGGCCAAGAGACCTTTAATGTTCTTGTGACATGGTCCGTAGCTTGGCCCATGTCCTGACCTGACTGAAGCTCCCTAATAAAGTGAGCAGTGCTATGCTAAATGTAATTCTCCTACAGGTTCATTGTGTGAAGTTCCCAAGGTGTCCTACTGCTAGAACGCAGAAGTTTCAGCTTCAGCTCATGCGAATCCATACAGCTACAGCTATTTAAAATCCCACTGCCGAGAGACACGTGCACTCTTTGTTCATACTGCACGTCTTCAGCTCTCATTTTTAAGCCATCTGTTATTGCTCCAAAGTCCAAATGATTTTTAACAAAGACAGAATGTTCAAACCAACAGTGAAAAGAGAGCTGAAAACTCCATAAATGTGTATCTCCAAGATATCTGCCTAGCCTGAAAAGGCATGTTAATAAAATTCAGAAGGACAAGTAAGGTCCAAGAGGCTACAGAAATATAATTTTTTTTTTCCCCACAAAATCATCTTAAAATATCCATTAAAAAAACCGTTCATCTCAACTCTATTTATGGGTATACATCATCTGTATCAAAAAGCTGCTATGCCCTTCATGATATGAATATCTGAGTGTGTGTGGCCTTTAGTATCACCCATGGTATCTTTCTTTAGGGAAGTTTTTATGTTATTTACGTTCAGTTGAGATCAGTTATTTCAGCTGTGCCTTCTGCACACATTCACTACTAGTCTTCTCAGCAAGCACATACTCCTTTTACTCAATATTAACACAAATCAAATGCTTTTGTCACATAAGTGTTAAATTTGGTGCCATAACTTGGCTAGATAAATGCCAGAAGTCAAAAAGCACCAGAAATCACTGCTTCAGAACAAGTATTTTTCTTGTTATTTTTGAGATACAAGCTGAGCAATTTCTTTTTATCTTTAAACTGCATTATAATGATACTGCACCTCAGCTTCAGGAGAGCTGGATAAGTAAAATACTTTAAAAACAAGCAAATTGCTACAAAATTGAAAGTGATTGGGAAATAAAATTGTATGTGCTATAAATTTTCTTACAGAAATTCTCCTTTGCTTTTCAACTTAAAATTGAGCAATGAAAAACAGACTGAAGGATACACTCTGTATCTTTTGAATGCAAAACTAAACAGCAATATCTGGGAAACAGTCAGAATCAAACTTCAACCAAAATTCTCAATTTCTTCTGATATACTAAGTTATGGAGTTTGTAATTTAGATCAAGTGGTGGGATATGATTGGATAAAGGAGGAAAGGAATTAATCCAATTCCACCTACTCCCCATTCAACACAAATATGTTGCAAGCCTCAAATTACCCATGTGTGAACCCTACAGTACTCCTAGTTTTCACAGAGATACCCCTGAGAGCTTGTCAAACTACTATTAACACAGAAGGAAAATAAATATTTAAATCTCACTCCTACTAATCAGATCTGAATAAATAAAAAGGCACCATTTAATCATTAGCCTGAAACAAGAATAACAGTAATACAGATAGAGGAAGTCTAAGTAAATAATTTTATTTTTGTATGTTTTTTTTTTTTTTACTCACCCCAAACTTAAGGGGGACCATTAAAACCCACTTTAATCTACCATTTGAGAGTTATGTGGTAATCCCAAATACATGAAAATAAATTCTTTAGTCCACCTCTTCTTCCTCCATGCTCTTTGCTTTTATGGTGGTTGTAACTTTGCTACTCATTAAGAGCGACAGTGAATGCAGTCCAAATGCAGCAAAGTCAGCATTAACTAATAAAAGGAAATCTCATCACAGAAGGGAAAGTTATCAGCAAGCTTAAAACCCATCTAAAATTAACACAAATCCACTTCCCAGCAGTCCTGCAGTACATGCAAAGCCAATTCCCTCAAGGACTGATCAATTTAGAAAAGGGTATAAGGGAAAAAATGAGCAGAAATAAGTAAGGTGAGAGTCTCTGTGCGTATATTTATGTACATAATTTATTATTAGCTTAGCCACTGAGCAAGCAAATTCCTATGGATTGAAATATACAGCTTTAACATGTTACTTCTTGTGAGTTTTAAATGTAGAATTTCCACCACAGCTTCCCAGTCATTAGTATAAACATCTCAAGGAAGAAAATAAAAAATACATATACTAAGAACTAGATCAATGAGAACTTTACTAAAGACTCATTCCAAAAGATACAGGGTAATCCAGACAAGTTTAGCAGTCAAAAATTAATTTCTAAGTGAAAAAATCCAGAAATTATTCTTTCATAGCTCATGTAGATCTAGCAGCATGTTTTACTGTCCTCTCCACTGGAACCTTCTACTATAATTCTGACATCCCTCTCTTTGGGAGGGTAAGTCTTTTGACTCTACTAGGGAGAATCTTTAGGGAGTATGCTAAATAAAACAACAGAAACAAACAAAAAATACACCAGGCCAAGTTCTGCACTTTTTATTTATGCATGTACATACAAATCAATTCTATGCATATTAACATTGTATATACATATACACTACTAAGTTAAAATATTTGTAGCATTCTTTTAACAAGAGAAAAACCTTTCTATATTTATGTAAGCTTCTTGTGGAAGCAGAGATATATATTTATTGTCAATACAGTAGGTTTTTCAACAGCAAATGTTCTTTCAGAAATATTTTGATTAATCTTTTAGGTATATGGATCTTGATATTAACTGGTAAAATTCAAGGTAATGGATTATGCTAAACTATTTGAAGAACATTAGTATAGCAATGTTTATTTATGAGGCAGCAAAACAAGGAAAACAAAACTCTCATGTGAAAGATCTGTTTTTTCAACAGTGTTCCTGACAATTATTTTTGAATCATACATATTCAGTAGGGTGGTTAAACTCACCAGTGTGACACCAATCCACAAGAAGGGCTGGAAGAAGGATCCAGGAAACTGCCATCCTGTCAGCCTGACCTTGGTGCCAGGGAAGGTTATGGAACAGATTATCTTGAGTGTGAGCACATGGCTCTTACAGGTCAAACAGGGGATCAGGACCAGCCAGCACAGTTTTAGGGGAAGACAAGTCTTGCCTGAGCAGTCTGATCGCCTCTTATGACCAGGCGACCTGCCTGGCGGATGAGGGGAAGGCTGTGGACGTTGTCTTGCTAGATATCAGGAAACTTTTGATACTGTTTCCCAGGACATTCTCCTGGGGAAGCTGGCACACCATGGCTTGGATGGGTGCACTCTTTGCTGGATTAAGAACCACCTGGATGGCTCAGCCCAGAGAGTCACGGCAAATGGTGCTGCATCCAGTCAGTGGCCAGTCACCAGCGGTGTCCCTCAGGGATCTGTGTTGGGCCTAGTCCTGTTTAATATCTTTATCAATGATCTGGATGAGGGGGTCAAGTATAAATTCATGGTTGACACCAAGTCTATCTGCTGGAGGGTAGGAAGCCTCTGCAGAGGGATTTGGACAGGCTGGATTGATGGGCCAAGACCAACAGTATGAGGTTCAACATAGCCAAGTGCCAGGACCTACACTTCAGCCACGACAACCCCAGGCAGTGCCAAAAGGTTACTGCACACAGTGGCTGGAAAGTTGTCTGTCGGGGAAGGACCGGGAGGCGTTGGTCAACAGCAGCTGAACAGGAGTCAGTGTGTGCCTGGTGGCCAAGTAGGCCATGGCATTCTGGCCTGTATCAGCAATAGTGTGGCCAGCAGGACCAGGGCAGTGACTGTTCCCCTGTACTCAGCACTGGTGAGGCTGCATCTCAAATCCTGTGTTCAGTTTTGGGACCCTCACTACAAGACAGATATTGAGGTGCTGGAGCATGTCCAGAGAAAGGCAACGAGAAGGATCTGGGGGGTAAGTCTTTTTAGAAGCAGTTGAGGGAGCTGAAGTGGTTTAGCCTGGAGAACAAAAGATTCATCACTCTCTACAGCTACCTGAAAGCAGGTTGTAGCCAGGTGGGGGTCAATTTCTTCTCCCAGGTGACAGGATGAGAGGACATAACTCTCAAGTTGTACCAGGGAAGGTTCAGGCTGGACATCAGGAACAACTTCTTCATGGAAAGGGTTATTAAACATTGGAAAGAAGTGCTCAGGCAGCTGGTGAGGTCACCACCTGGAGCTGTTCAAGAAATGACTGGAAGCAGCATTTCTTGCCGAGGTCTAATTGATTGAGTATTGGTAGAAGGTTAGACTCAATGGTCTTGGAGGGCTTTCAACTTAAATGAATCTGTGTTTATTAAAAGTTATTAAAAAATACTCTAAGTCATCAGTACAAAGAACCAACACAGAGCAGTCACAATCAGGGAGTTGTGATTTCCCTACAATAGGCATTTCTCCATGATACAAGGGAGCAGAACTGGCTTAAAGGTGCACAGCTCCAAAGGGTTCATTTTGCAGTAAAGCATTAACAAACTGGCACCACCATTAAGTCAAATTTAGGTCAGATCTTGAAAATTATTCACATCAGTACCACTTGCACACATGCAGAGCCTCACAGAATCCTCCTTGGGACGATGTAGGCAGAGACCTCTGCTGTGGTCTGCAAGTAGCACATTGCCCAGAGCACACCAGCACAGAGGCCGAGTACTCAACACAGGTTCTGGGATGACAGCACAAAACACTCTAGTACCTGAGCAACCACAGTCATTTCACACTTCACCATACACATCAAACAAATGCCATCTTTAATTAAGGCCATGCCAGAGAAGTAACACCAAATCATTTTCATGCTCTCTAGTAAGGTCAGATGAACTATGCTCTCCATCTGTGATTTGGAAGCAAGGGACAAGAATACGAAAAAAGATCATCTATTATTAAGTTCAATAAAAACACATGAATGAACATAGCTTCAAAAGCCCCTTGCTGACTTAAAAGCAAATATATTTTTATGAGCTATCATGCCTGTTTAGGAAACTTAGAGTTTGTTGTTGTTAGAAAAAAAAATCTAATCAAAACTCCAAAACAAACCCAAGTAAGATGAAACTTTTCCACACAGTCCAACAGGATATTCTTACTGGGTGCCAGGGGCAAGTGAAGCACAGTTAAGTCCCAAACGTCACTCACCCACTCTTTCCCAGCTCTGCTGCCCCAACCACACGGTTAATATTTGGCTGCTGGTACTCTCTGATGAAGATGTTGTCATGCATCTCTTCCATTCTTTTCCTTAGTTTCCCACTTCCCCCACCACATCATTCAATTCCATGTCATGAACGTTTTGTTTGTTTGTATGAGCACAGAGCAAGTAAACTGAACCCACGTTGTCAATTAAACCAAAGTCAATTTGGAGAGAAATACAGAAGGTTAATTAACTGCTAATGATTTTGGCATTTATTTAGGTTAGTCCCTAAACTTAATTTATTAATGTGACAGTATATCAATGTGCCACGATTTATAAAAGACACTTGAAAAGCAAAAAGGTTGGTCATGCAACATTCAGGGTTACACACTAAAAAAAAAATGTACAGGTGTAATAAAAACTCTTTAAAGGAACACTCTCAGATTACAAACATTGAATTTCAAACCTGAAATAAAATATCAGAGAAGACTTGCTCTAAGAATCAGCTAAACCTAACACAGCCACAGATTATTCTTCTCTGCTAGCAAAGTGTAAGTAGTTAAGTTCCTAAATACAGCTTTAGAAACTTAGTGTCACGCTGCCACTTCCAAAGCCCTCTTGGAGGTCATTTCATGGCATATCCTGATGCGCTGTTTTTTCATAGCTGCTGGTAGCACTTAAAATCAGGGACATGCAAAATCAATAGATTTGAATGAAAACTGTTCTTTCTATGAGTACAACATAAGCTATGGCACAGACAGTACAACCCAGAAAATTTACTTCAAGTTAACTTTCATGTAAGAAATTAAGCAAACTGTGACAACGGCATGAGAGGATAAATAAATACATGATTCTCAACCACTTTCAGTCACGGGTCAATCTTTAGTCTGAAGTACTCCAGCACAGTCAGGTCAGGCTTCCCAGAAGCACAAATACAGATCACAGCATGAGGCAAGGAAAGCACTTCTTGTTGCTGAGGTGGGAAGGGAAAACAGCATGACTTGGATGAAAATCTGAAAGTTGGTTTTGTGTAGCATGTAGAATTTAAAAAAAGAGCAAAATTAAGATCCAAAATGAAGTAAAACTAAGTTTACTCCACAAAGGAATACAGGTACTTTCTTTCCAGTTTTCAGCCTTCTACCCACAGAAGTCAAAGCAGAGATAAAACAGGTAACATGTTATTGCTCAACACTACGTGAGGAGAAGGAATCACACTGCCATTCATTTATGCACCAAAATATTAATTAAGCTTCTAAACAAGAGCCTTTTGAGATTCCAGCTTAAAATGCTCGAAGGCACATGTGAACGTGTCCTGTAAGAAGGGTCATGCAGAAGAAGTAGAGAAGATATGCAAGCTCAGGCAGAATCATTTGCGGCCCTTTTCTCACTCTAAGACTAATACTGCAACTCCACATTGTAAAATCTAAAGGATCGACTCAATCATGAACGCTGTAGTCAGGATATTCAGAGCAAACTAAAAAAAAAACTTTGGCACATTTTAGCAGACAATCTGCAGTGCAAATACAGAAAGGATAAGAAAGAGACTGAGACAGCAATCAGCGTTTATAGCAGTAATCCAGTGTACTGAATAAAGGATAATTAGGTTAGTAGTGAACTTTCACCCAATCTGTTTGTCATTAACAGGTTGCAACCAAAACAAAGGTAAATGGAAGATGATGATAGGAAATAATTCAGTAAAATATTTTTAAAATAGCCGTATTGCTACAGAACATATTAAAAGAAGTGTGGATGTTTATCAAATGCCTCGAATCAAAGGGTACAATAAATATATGATTAATAAAATTTGTTGTTATTAGGAAGAAGACCTCAGAGAAGGGAAGTTTGGCTTTGTGGAAAATAATTAATTTTGTAGCCAGGCCCAGAACCCCTGCAGAAAACCCACAAATGAGCAGAGCGACACTGGGAGAATTGGTGCATATGAGCTTGGAACACTGATCATGCAATTAACACATGGATAGCAGGAATATACATTTCCATCACAGTCCTATCAGACAGGCTATAACTGTTTAAAAAAATTTATGAACACTAAGAATAACTAACTTGATTTTGCAGCATGAGGATGAAACCAAGCGTACTGAGTTACAGTCCACTACTCTTCTACAGCTGCATTGCCTGCGTGACTCCAGGGAAGTAATTTCACACCTTGATCTTTTATTGTCCTTCCAGTCCAGAGTACTTAAGCATCTATCCTAAGTAGTAATACTACTACTTTATTTAATTTATTTAATATGCACTGTTACGCAGCAATAATTATTCCTGAAATGACACATACACAAAAAACCTTAATATATAAACCATGCCATAAACAATTTTTATTGGTTGGGAACTTGTGAAGGATTAGCACTGCACCAAATGGAGCACAGGGGCTGAACAGATTCCAGTTCTCATTTAATTCTGTGGTATCCCAAGGCAACTGTCAGGAAGAGACACAGATGCTTCTTCCACACTTGAGGTTTCTACCTGTCAGCCAATGCAGCTTCAGTGTTGCTCCTGTGTCAGAGTGATACCACGCTACACGTAACACCGACTGTGCTGCCACAGTCACACATTCTCCTAGCTGTGAAGAAAGCAGTGGTGGCTGCTTAAACCAAAGTGTTAGGTCATCCTGAAAATAAGCTGCACACCTGCTTTCTCCTATCTTCATTGTGAGAGGCAGAGTCACTGAGGGATCACTGCAGTATTCAGTGTCATCATCCTTTAACTCCCTCAGACACAGAAAGATGATGCATTCTGTAGTACTCTGCATAGAGTATTTGTGGGTTTGCTTGTCAGGTGAATGCAGGATTTTTTCAGAGACAATCAGGAATAAGTGTCACACATGACCATTTCCACATCACTTGAATGACAAATGGCTGCAAAACTTTACTTCTCATTGTCCTCAGTGTCCCTGAACCCATAGCTACCCAAATCAAACCAACTTCTGGCTGTTCTGTGACAATTTTCTTCACATCTAATACAGGACACAGATGTGAGTGAAACAGCTACAAACGCAGAAAACAGCAACTACTGTCTTGTTCCCTTCTGGAAATGGAGGACTGTGGAAGAAAAGACAAAGAAAAAAAGATAAAAGGTTGCTTTTATGATTCCTATGTCCTCCTCTGCCAGCTGTCTCTGGTAAATTCTCTCCCTAAGAGAAATTGCTGAGGTTTTCATACCAGGCTTTTACATGTTGTTTGAACATGGTCTAACTTAGCCTCTCAATACACCCCCGAGTGCTCCCAAGTTTCATGACATGCTGTAGTAGTGGACAATAACATGTCTGATAAGAAACCATAGTATAGAAAAGGTGAAAGTGCTTTGCTTGTAGGTTTCAGACATTATTGGATATGTTTTATTGATCCAGCCATGCAGAGCCCTGAGCTGCTATCAGACAGCAGCAACCACTCAAGGCCAAAACCATAGAAATGGAAAATAGAGAAGCCTGAAGATCATTTTGCCATTTTGAAAATCCTTCAGTTCAAAACTCCATCCTCCTATTTTCTACAAGCTTATTTTGAAACCCAAAAGTCATTTTTCACTTGCTGCCCCTGCCTCTCTTCTCCTTTTGATCACTTCCCAGCAACAACATTCTAGATCCACTGTTCTCAAATGAGTAAAGATGCTGCTTATTTCTCCTTAGACTTACAGTAACAGTCAAGTTGCTTTCTATCTTCCCTCTTAAGACAAATGAACAAAAACTCCCCAAAAATATTGCAAAGCAAAACTTCCACAAATCTTGGGGAGGTAAATTAGAAGCAGTTTGATTTATCTCCCTCACTACAATGTATACTGCTTTGACTACTAGTAAAACTAGTAGTCCTTGCAAAAAGATGAAAAGTGCATGAAGAAGGCTGTGGCAGAAAAATGCAACCCTACTTTTGAAATTTAGCTAGCTGAGGAAAAACGGGCAGTCAAGCTTCAGAAGTAAGTGATATGGCTTTTGTCGTTACACTCATCTAGCCACCATGCATATTTACTTTTACCCTAAAAACTTATATCTCAAATGTTTAAGGGAAAAAAAATAAACAAAAGCCCAGCAAATTTATCCTTAGCTGTAACTGAAAGCGAAACTTCAGGCATGGCCAGCCAGCCAGCTCCACAGCAGCTGAAGCTCTCCTGGAGGGAGGAAATCAGATACTTGAAACTGTCTCAGCAATTAATATCTTTACATCACACAGCAGTGAGAATGAAAACACATCACCTCCAAGGTATATCCTTTGACAGCATGTAACTGACATATATGACAACTTGCCACAAATTAGTCATAAAATCCTTTTGGGCTACTGTGCCCTCCAGACTTCTGATCCCAGTACCTTCAACAGCCCTGTAACAGAAATGGGAGAGCAGGAACCAGAACTCATCAGACCCCTGTCAGTCCTGCAGAATGAAGGAAAAGGAGGAGCCTGCAAAGAGTGTGTGAAACTACAGATCAAGAAGGTTTATTGCAAAGCTATGCTGGCTCTGCAAGACAGACAGACATCACACACAGCTACAGTCCTCCCATCACATCAAAAGGTTTGATCAATCAACAGTCAGCTCAGCTCTGCCAGTTTATTTAAAAAACAGTATTAGTGTACTGATAGTCACCACAACTATCTTCTGAATTATTAGCAATTGCTATTGATTAGGATTTATTAGGATTTTGTGTGTCCTTGAGAAGCAGCTTGAACTAGCACAGAAAGTTTTAAAAGTATGTATCTCTTTTCTTATCATGATAATAGCAAAAAGAGCATGCACAGAAAGTTTCAGGGGGGCTTAGATTGGTAAAGGAGCAGAAGTGTGGAACTTGAAAACAAACATAGCCTGATTATAGAAGAGGCTGAGACTCTGCTCTTCAATGAAGCTCTTCTTCTCAAAACTGGCTGCTTACAATAATCTCTTATTGCTAATTAAACCTTCCCCTTGCTCCTATATTAATTTTTTAAAATGACACTCAACCCAAAGTTTGCTATTAACAATTTCTTGCTAGGTGCTAATCTTCCCTAATCAACACTAGCCGACACCTCCAGTTTCCTAAGTGAAAGCACATACTTGGAGGTTAAAGCTGGGGCTTTTCTGTCTCAATTGCCAGAGCACTTAGTATCCTCTGATCCTCTTGAAGATATCATCCACCTAAATTATTGATCGGAACACTGGCATTTTTTTCATTCTCCTACTCTTCATATATCAAGTGAAGGCAGCCTAATGGCATGTTGCAGATTTTGTTTTCTTACTTTTTACGGAATACAAGGTGGCTTTTTTTGGCAAGAGCTATGAACCCAAGTTGCTGAATAAATCATAGAATGGTTGGGGTTGAGCGGGATCTTAAAGATCCTCTAGTTCCAACCCCCTTGCCATGGGCAGGTACATCCTTCACTAGATCAAGTTGTTCAAAGTCCTGTCCACCTGGCCTTGAGCACTTCCAGTGATGAGGCACCAGGAACTTCTCTGGACAAACTCTTCCAGTGCTACACCACCCTCCAAATAAAACGTTTCTTCCTAACATCTAATCTAAACCTGCCCTCTTTCACTTAAAACCATTGCCCCTTGTCCAGTCACTGTCTGCCCTTATAAAAAGTCCCTCTCCCTTCCTTTTATACTCCCCTGTAATGTACTGGAAGGCTGCGATGAGGTCTTCCTAAGCCTTCTCTTCTCCATGCTGAATGACATGAAATTTGTGCGAGGGGAAAGGAGAAGAGGAGGAAGACAGAGCTGGCATCCAGAGCTGAAAAAGCTCTTGCAAGGAAATAGGGTAGTCAGTCCTCTAATTGCTTAAAATTGAAGAATACGACACTGCACTATCACTTTTTATATCATGTCCAGACAGAAAAATGAGGTTATATGGTAACAGACATATATAAAAGCATGAAGAAAATATTCTCCATGGGACTTCCTCCTTTGGCATATGATATACTATCTTTAGTTCTTTCAGATGCAGAAATTCAGGGACAGATACACAGGGGAGTAGCTGCAAAAAAGAGCTAGCACTCAAACCTTCATAGCAGGTACTGTCATTCAAATATTCTCAGTAGCAGGGAAAGAAAATAAATAAATTGAATAAAGAGCTGCCAACAGGTTATATATGCTTTTACTTCTGATGGCAGCGGTCATGCTTGAAGTGTGTCCTGACCCACCATGACAAGTGAGCATGTTTGCTCCCCAAATAGATTTTTCTCTTCCATAGGACCACATGACAGCCAGTAAACCAACTAATGCAGAAGCTGATAACTTAGGAACAACATATATGTGAGCTGAATAAAACAAGACGAGATGCCAACTAGAGATTCAGCTGTTACACTTAACTACTGATATCTACAAATGCTAACTGTATACATATTCAAGCTCATACTAACACTGCAGCATTTCAGGCTCTCAAGGCACCTTGTGGTGGAAGGTCTGTGGATGCTTAACAAGACAAATGCAGCCTGTTTGCTCTGGCTGCTCTACACACACAGTGAATTTCCCCAGGTCTCCATTTTAATCTCAGACCCATTTTTTTTTTTTTCCTGCAGACAGCCATCTGCTCCTATCATTAGCATGTTTCTCTGCATCTAAGGACAGGAAGCCTTTAAGACACAAGTTTTTCCAGATGAGTGTTTCTTCCATGTTTGCCTGTTTTTGTCCTCAAAGACAGAAAGTGCTGATGAGAAGAGTGTGAGGTGCTGTGTGTATTAGCAGCAACATGCAAGTTCTGCTTTTGCCCTGAGTACTGAAGGAAAAACACCCAAATCCTCAAAGACAGGCATTTTTTGTGCATTGGAGATGCCTTAGAGACAGTTTTCATAACTTTCCTGATTTCACTGCTGATGTTTTCAACCCTTTACCCCATATCTCTTTTTCTCTGATAATTTTTTACACCCATTTTGATAGTCTCTCAAAAGATATTAAAGAAGAAACCACATTTTAGGTTCCCTCAATATCATACACCCATACATTTTGATCTCAGAAACAATTAGAGATTTTACACCATGTTACACATCCAAGCCAATATCTGTAACCACAGAGTCCTGCTTCTTGTCACCCAGCCTCCATATGTTGGCAACACTGGTACCCAAAAGACAAACGGCAAAGTCAACACCAAAAACTGAGTACCTCCTTGTGCATCCCTGGCATTAGACCAAAGGACAATTATTCCAATATGTTCCCAGATTTCAAATCTATGTACACTTCCAAGTAAGGAATTGCCAGTCATCTTCACTCTTATGGAACGGCAAGTTCCACTGGAATCCACTCTTCACTGAAAGCACTTGATAGAAATGTTACTGTACATGTAAAAACCATAAAACTTCTCTGAAATACATCTCAGCTAAAGCACAGTCCCCCCCCACCAAAGCCAAACACTTTGTATGTTCTGAAATGTCTTCTCAGCACTGCCAGATCTGAACTCTCCTTGCAGCAGAAATTCCTAGAACACTGCCAGTTGGAAACAAGAAGGAATATGCCTTTTTTTTGCTCACTCTGCATATATTTCTGATACCACTGAATGCTTATGACCAAATCTTGTTTAACATTATCATGCAAACACAAAAGAATCTTGAAATTCCTCTGAGAGAATTATGGAAAATACAAGTAAATGCAAGACAGTTTACAATTAAAGCATTCAAGCAATCAGAATTACAGAATCTAGATCTAATATTTGAAAGAAACATTAACAAATAAATGCACTGTCTTAGTCTCAATACAAATGTTTGCTTTAATTGTGCCATGCTATTTATACCATTAATATTTATATGTAATAATTAAAATTTAGAGCTTGGCATAAACTAGGAGGTTTGAATTGATTTGATTATTCCTTATATCACTGCACATATTTTATTACATAACTGGCTAAGATTTACTTACTTATATAGTGTCTAGCTGAAAACCTGGGCATTCCCTCTAGAAGAGAAAGGCTATAATTTTTGTTTGCTGTTGTCAGCTATACTGCATAGTATTCCTACGGATGCTCATATTTTCTCATATTACTATTTTTTATGCCATTCATAAACCGAGATCATGTGGATGCCATCATTAAAGGTAATCAGTTCAGTCTGGCCATATACTTAAGCTGGGAGTGGGATGAAGATGTCTGTAATCTTCTGCTTCTATTACAATGAAAACCTGCATAGTTGCCCTTCTGTCACTTGAGGAACATTTATAATATTCTCGCTCCTTCTCTTCTATGTTGCATTTCCTGCAGAATTGACTATTTGAGCTAATACCACATCTGGAGCCAGAATTTTTTTATCCAAGTTCCATTAAACTTGCTTCCTACACAAATCAGATTGACTGAGTCACTCATTACATTTATATTAAAGCTCAGGCTCACTTATTCAGCATTGGCTTTTTATATAGCTAACTGAATTTTAGTCCCTTTGTACAGCCATTAAGATGTTCCCATGAAGATTAAAGCATAAGTGGAAGCAATAGGGTATTAGCACACTCTACAACTCACTCCATCAATTTATGTGCTGAATATGAGTTTGGAAACTCCCATGAACCTTAATGTGTACACAAACATCCACTGTCCTGATGAGATATTTAGCCTCCTTAAATTGCAAAGGCATAAATCACTTGCTTCAGCCACAGAAAACTCAGAGAACTCAGTATTACTGAAATAAGGGGAATTTGTATTTCCTACTCAATTTTATGTAGATGTCCCACAAAAGTTGTGGTAGCTAAAACCAGCTAGAAGTGTGGAGCTTCATGCAGGGTAAGTAGACTGATTGTAGTCCCACTTTTGACAAGAAATGTGATTAATTTATGTATGAATGCACATTTTGATATTGTGCATATTAAGCATTCATTTCTGAGGTCTTGGTTGTCTTATTTATTTTAGGAACACTAAGAGCCCTCAATACTCAATAACATTAGTGAAGAACTATTAAGATGTTTTGCACTGCTACCAAGAAAATATTAATTAAGGTCAAAAAACCAAAGATGATGCTCTGGTAGCTGCTTCCGTTACTAGCATAAGTAGGAAGAACCAGCATGACTCATTCTTGCAGTAATACACTTTGGCATGTTTCATAGATATACAAAAATTTCCTTTTCCCCTCATTTATCTCCTTCAACTCCCATATTTATTTCAAAAAAGTTTTATTCATTGCATATTAGGTTTTGTCATTCTTGTGAGTCATGGTCTATACAGTGATAATATACATTCAGTATTCACTTACATATATAAAATGTACATAAGCTATATCAAGATATTTGAAAAGCAGTTGCATTTTCACAAACACCATACTCACTGCTCGAATGTCTTTTACACTGCCAAAGAAGAGGGGCATTTGATTGATTTATACTCCACTTTCAAATCCTCTTGTCACTAGGCAAAATGTTGTAGGTAAGTCTTAGTGCAAGAAATAAATAATGACTGGAAGTTCTCCTATGGTTTTGAGTCTGGAAGCTGTGATAGTACCTTGATAACTTTGATAAAATTAATTGCTATACTGCAAAGTTGCAATTTTGCAGATTTTATTCAGTGAGTCTGAAAAAAAACCTTCCACAACGCCTACATCTACTAACATGTTTCCTTCTTAACACCATATATACAGTCACTGTAAGCAGATGTTCTCCTCCTATGGTTCAGTAACATTTCCAGGACTCAGTGGCACATACCACCTTTTTGAGAACTAGTAGGCTAATATGATGCTCTTTCAGTAATGATATTAGCTGCTCCATGTTTAAGTCCAGCCTTATTGCTGCTTGGCTTACACCACTCTGTCAGGAAAAGGTGGACATATTAAAGAGATTATTCTCTTTTGAGTCTTAAAGAAGAAAAACTCCTTCAGGAGTGACAGCCTTATTGCTGCACATGCACAGGTGCATGATACCTGTTGGTGAAGTACAGCTTTGTCAGCCCCATGAGAATCAAGAATCCTTTAGAGGTTAAATTTCCAGCTGTAGCTGCTTTCAACAGATTCTCAACAGGGAGGTAAATTCTATTATAATTTTAAGTGGAGAAGACTCACAAAGGAGACTGAAGGAGGAGAAGGAAAGATAAGAGCTCCTTCTGGATTTGGCTGCCAGCAAGGTCAGAGCCAAGAGAGGTACACAACATTATCAATGCAAAACACTCAACTCCAGACGTCACTTCCCTCACTCATCTGCACTTGAATCTTCAAAAATCATCCCAGCTAACATCTACTCATTCACAGCTTTGCTTGAGACTTACAGCTTGAAAGGATGGCATTTTAGAAGCAAAGCAGAGCGAATTAGAAAAGAGTGATTTTCTGCTACTTCTTGGTTTTGTTATGTGTGGTTTTATATACAAGAGCCCACAAAGCCTTTTTCATTCAAAGCAATCTCAGGAAATCCAGGTAGAGTACCATTCCCTCTTGCTCCATGGCTCTGATGGGGTCCTAGTGAGCACAACCAGTTGCTTTTGTGAGTGTAGCATATTGTCTGATGGCACACTCAAATAGCTTCTGCCAAATTCAGCCACTGAATGGAAATGCACATTTAAAATAATAAAGTACAGTGAAAGTAAGCCAAGAGGAGGTATAAAATTTTCATGTGAGACATTCCAGTGGGCAATAGTAAATTTTAAGGGCCTGTCCATCAAATGACCACCAAAGCAGCAATTCTCTACTATGCATAGAATCATATTAAGTTGACTTTTTAATATATATATACTGGCAATTGATAAATCTTCAGGTAGCACACAAGCATTCTTCTCTTGCACATTCAAACCCTTAATGAATTGTGGAATCTTGCTTGGATTCTCCCCAAAAATATTTAACCTACAGAATAAATGCAAACCCAGAAGACTGAGACAGAGACCAACCACATCCCATATTTTCTACTTTGCTAGTAGTTCACTAAGTGTCAAAATTAAAATAAAGCACTTCCAGATTTCACATGAATGAAAAAACTTTCATTAAAAAAAAAAAAAGCCAACTCCCCTTCTATGAAGGGCATACTCAGTTTTAGTTAAACTACAAAAGCGTGACAGTGCATACCATATCAGGGTATTTCCTAAGCTAGGATTGGCGCCAGCCCTCCATTCTCTGTGCCCTAAGTTTAATTTTCACTTTTCTTCACAGAATTAGAAAGAAAAGGAGTAAGTAATCAGGGATACCATCAGTAGTTTTTGTTTTGTTTTGTTTTTCACTACAAGGTTTAGTTTTGCTAAGGAAGCCTTTCGTAGAATGGAGAAGAATCAATCAGATAATGTACAAAAATATGCAACAATACTTAAAAGCCTACTTTATTGTACTCAATTATATTATTGTGTCCTAGCTTCCATTATGGTCTTCTGCTATGGATTTTAATTATTCCCAGCAACAATTAATGCAATCAGAGACCATAAAAAACCCTAAAAGATAGATCAGTCTTCTTTTAGATTAGAAAGGTTTTAAAAAGGAGCTTTCCACTTCATCTCAGGAACAGAGACCTCTTCCTTCCTTTTCTTCTAAAGGGAACATGTACATAATTGTTATGGGTTTTTGTTGCCATTGGTCAGGTTACACAACACTTCATTACAATACTTCACTCTCTCTATCCACTTGCACTTAGCACACATTGATTTTCATCCCATCTTTTTAAAGGAGGGTCAGCCATTGCAGCTCTCTTCTATTTATTTTCATCAATACTGGTGTGAACATGTATCACATTTGAGAAACAAAAAAGGACGAAAAACAAAACAGGATAGGCTGGTTGTTACAGAGGAGAGTGAAGAAGGAAAATGGCAACCATGCAATGCTGGTAGTTCTCTTAAGGAATAAAACTTTTAACATCTCTTTTATGTAGCTGACAATGTGTTTTGTACAAGATGAGTTTTCTGGTGTTCAGTTGAAAACTTATGCTATAATTTCAGTGAGACACTAGGTGAGAAACTAGTGGTAACACCACTCTCTCTCTTTCAACTTGCTACCTATATTCACAAAGCCTGGTGCACCTTACTATTTTGATGCTTCTACCCCTTTCTCAGTATAAATTGTTCAATCAATTCAAAACCTGTTTTGAAAGAGAAACAGCATAATCACATATCTCTTACATGATGTCACTTTACATGGAAGAAACAGGCTATTCTATTAATTCTCGGCAGTTAACAGTAGCTGGCACAAAGAACTGCAACATCATCCCCACACACAGGCATAGTGCACCTTGGCTTGTACACCTGGACTAGTCTTGTGGAGCAACAGCATTGTTTATGTGAAAGGATGAACTGTGGCGTGGTCAAGGGCAGGATGTAGATAATGCTTTGCACTGAGTTACGGCCAAATCAATCCAATACTTTACTCTTCACCCTAACTGCAATGTTTTTGGACAGCCAACTTTGTGGGGATCTCTTATTTTCTTTAACAGACATATATCAGACAGTGTTATCCACTATTCAAAAAATATCCATGTTGCCATACTTCCTTCCTTCTCATTTTGCACTGGCATTCACTAACAATGATCAATTAAGGAAAAAATCCTGTATCTGTAAATAAACCAGCTAGGTTCCCTAACAGTCTGTTTATTTGCTTGATTTCAGTTATCATTAGCCTGTCCCAGACTGCAACTTCTATTTGACGTTATTAAGAATCTTTTAATGCATTGCCTAGTGACTTTTCACAACTTAAATTTGTTTTTGGCATTAAGTAACCAAAATACAAATATCTAAATAATTAACATTTCCAGGTCGGAGAAACTTTACATCATTAAAAGGGGATTATCTTATCATTCTCGTCTTAGGCGTGGGTTTTACTTATTTTCTTATTTGTTGATGATTTAAATATATATGTAGAAATTTTCCATGGCTATAAGTTGCTTCGTAATGGAAATGACTTGGACCGAAGGAAGAAGCACTTTAGAAAGCTGCTCAACAAAAGAATATTCCACAAGTGGATACAAGGATACAAGTATATGGAAAGCCTTATGCTACCCTGCCACTATATGGACATAAGAGAAAACATAAATGAAAACTGTGCATTTCTATCCACTCAATTACATAATTTTTTAACACTGGGTTAGTAAGCAGATAAATTATTTTAAGTTAGAAATTTTCTAGGTAATTACTGCACTCATTATATGTGGATTCATGGAAAAGAGTTTGCACTATGCAGTGTATACCCTTTACCGAAATCTTTTTTACAAATGCAGGAATATGAAGTGCCACAGGTTAAATACTTGCACAGATTCTGACTTGCCAGTGCTCCAACTCACAAGCTGCTGAAGTCACCCAAGCACCCGCCAAAATTGCAGGACTGGAGCAACAGGGAACTGAAGTGTAAATTTGATCACAGCACTCACAACACTCTTCGTGTATGACCAGCCTTTACTCCAGCAAGGCTGTCTTTCATAATCACCAGCACCGTGTTCTTGTGTAAAATGACATTCATCTATCAGCATCAGACAAGCTCATTTAATATTTATTTAATACTGAGTTAATCCAGGTGCATAAGTAATCCACACACACTTCTTTCATCACGGAGGTGAGGCAGACTCAAATTTGTGAATAATTATAGTTGCATAAATTATGGTTGCATATACTGCAACAAGATAACCATAAAAGCCCAATTAGTTCGCTCATGATTTCCCTGTGGGAAATCTGCTCATTTTTGGAAGCAAGACTGTTCTTCTTTATAGAGGGTGTAAGCTTTATTTTAAAGCTGGCATTAAAAATCACACCCATTGTAATAAATACCTTTTACAGTGACATAGTGACTGAGAAGCTACTAGCTAGTTGAAAAGCTATGTTCCTGCGAAGTCCATTTAAATATGAATCCCATCTTCTTCTCCAGTTATCAACTAAAATGCAAGGATCTGACCTTAAGCAGAAGTCACAGCCACCTCTGGTGTAAGCATCCACTGACTACTCAAGCTTAATGCCAATTTGTTAGTAAATTCTTGTTGAGTGAATGCAAGGTTCTCCAGGGCGAAGCCTGAAACGTCCAGGTATTAACTATTTACGAAGCATAATGTGAATGAAAGGGTGGCCCTGTGTGAGGAAGAGCTGTATTGTCAGGAGCCAGGCTGAGGGCATGGAGGGGATGTAAAAAATGGATGCTCTTGGCAAGCTTCAATATGTCAGATGGAAGACAAGCAGAAAAAAACCCCTCTGGTCTTACAAGTATCAAGGGATATAAAGGTTCAAATACACATGCTGACCCTGATTCATCCTGCCTAACTGATCCTAAAAATCTCTGCACAGCAATCAGAAGGACAAGGCAGGAGACTACTCAACAGAGTGAGCTGGGTCAGTTAAGTTAGTGTCAGCACTCTGAGTCACATATCTGGAGGTGTCTCTGCCTCCTCCTTCACCAGGAAAGACCCCTGGACAGATAATGCAGATGCTTCAAATCAAATGGTGTTAAAAAGTGCTATTTTCAAGAATAGATCAGAGCTTCTGTAGCAGTAATGTCCTTTGTGATTGCCATCATCACAAATGATCCTACTGCAACATTGAAGGGACAGTTCAGTAATACCAGTACAGGATCACAGTGATTACAGGAGCAAATTGGAAAAGACAAAAGGAATCACAGTTGTGTTTAGTCTTGCAATGGTGTGGCAAAGATGGATCAGCTATGGAAAAAAAAAAATCCAAAAAACAGAATACGGTTGTTTTCACCCAATTTATTTTCTGGAGGGTGTAAGCATTACTCTGAAGCTGAAACTTGCACCCATTGTAATATATAAACAATGAGACAGTGACTGAGAAACTACTAGCTTCAGTTAAAAAGCCAACATTCATAGCAGAGCCATTTTATCCTACATGTTCTATAGCATTTTTTCCCAAAGTTGTTTTCTTTTCCACACCAAAGGCCCTTTCACCCTGCACCGTAAATTTGCTTCACATGCAAACACTGAACTAGGTGCTTAATGTACTACTTCTCCCACAATCTCACCTGAGAAGGGATCGTAAGAATGACAAAAATGCAGCATTAGAACCAGCAGAACAAATGAGTTTAAGGATCATGGCATCCTTGTAAGTCAGTTCAACTTACCAATCGATGAATCAAAAAGCTCCTGCTTAAAAGACATTCCCCAAAGACTGGAGGTTTTTCTTCCTCACACAGTAGCTGATACTGACATTGGATTCTTCCTTTAGTCTCTGGACATGCATGTTTTCTACTAAACTGCATTTCTTAATCCAGCTGCTCAAGAATAAAGTAAACCTCGTGTCTCCTCCCTTTGCCCAAAAGCATGTCACCAGTTCCTGCTACAGAATTCTGCTGTTACCTGAGGAAACTAGCTAACCCAAACCCCCTCACAGAGGTAATGTATCCTGCTACAGACTCAAATCCTATTGATGTCCCATGTCATGAACCTGTGCTGGTAGCAGAACAGGAGACCCAAAAGGCCCCTTGGAGCACACAGGACCCATTTTGATAGAACAGAGCAGATTTCAGTCTGGTTTAAGCCATACTTCCCAAGCTTACTTGCCTCAATAAAACCGCAAAGTTCTAGAACTGCCTCTGTCCTCCTTCATTCAAGGGAGATGATGTTTCCCTACTATTTAAAATTCTTCATGCAGCTATGCTTTCATTACTACTTCTGGGCTATGTTCTGTAATTATGTTAGGTGCTTGTTTATTCAAAACACCCACCATCTCTCTAAGCCTCCCTTTGTAACAAGCTGCCAGCTTGTCTCTGTGTTCAGCTGATTCCCATTATCTGGCCTACCCATCATCTGAATATATTTAGTCTCACCCAAGTAGTTTTGATTATCAAGATTTTACTATGGTCTAATTAGTGACATTTTTATTACTAATTTGTCACTCAGACACTTTCAGTCACATTAAAAATTCCTGCCAGCTTCTCTGAAATTGCTGTGTGCCTGCAGTCTTTTTCTTTTCACACAAGATCAGCTAAGCATTTTTATTTTGCTGGATCTTTGGAGGACTTTTAAAGAAACACTCAGGAAAATAATTTTAAGTCAAAGGAGACTTTTGAGCACCACAAAGAGGTTGCACAGCCCAAGGAAGTACTGTGTGGTATTCCACCTTTCAGATAAAGGTTTGAATATCACCAAGAAGGACATAAAAACCACTTGACACCTTTAGGTCCTTCTCATTTTATTTCTAAAGGAATGAAAGTGGTTCAATCATGACAGTGACACTTCCTCACACACAACCTATCAGTCAGCAGCAACTCTGTGGTACTTCCTAAGAGTTTTCGACATATGCAGCTGGCTGTGCCACGTGAGTCCCTGAGGAACTGCAAAAAAACATGCAAGAGAGGTGAGGCTGGACTTAGTGAAAGGCTGCCAAACCATACCCAAACCTCAGCCCTGCACATCAATAGAGACATCAGAACAAAACACTGCATTTTGTATCTATGTCTTGAGCTCTCGCTGTGTGTCTGTCCTTCCAACTGAATGGAAGATGAGTTTACACCCATGCATTCTACAACCCATTGCTCAGGCCGACCAAATTCAGGCCCTATCACTGAATCTGCCTTCATCATGTTCTGATGTTTTCAACCACTAGATTTATATCCAAAATGTAAGCCTTCCAGAACAGCACATACTGGTGAAGGGAGATAATTTCTGGAGACATGATACAGCTATAAATGGTATTTAAAATTACTAACTCAGTATTATACTTGTTTTAAACAAAATCTGTCCCGGAATTTAGAAGGCAGCCACACATTGCTTGCAAAGGATTAATAAACAATGGCAGTATGCATCTTATAAAACAAACTGCTTGTGCCTTTAACTGTTAATTACATAGATAGATCCTATTATAAATAGTTCTGAAGCAATCCATTAACCAGATGGCTTTTAGCAAATCACAATTTATTACTCTTGTATGAGCTACTTATAAAAATGTAACTTTCAGATAAAGAATGGGAAACAGCTGAAGCAGCTGACCATATCTGTTTTCCATGTAGCATCTTTGAAGGTAGGGTGAGGGAGGGAAGAAATAAAGTGTCTTATTAATGCTGTATAGACAGCTCATCCTATTGGAAACCTCTCCCTTCTCCAAAGGAAGGATAACTCACACAAAGACTTAATGGCACTGGAGAGTAATGAGGTCTACTAGCAAGAGCAGTGAAGGTAGCTGAGATAGTCACTTCTTTCTGAAACTGTGACTGAAGTCAAGGAAACAACTACTTTTGACATGAGTAGGAATAGGACTTCTGTATCAAGTGCCTATGGCTGCACAAAGAAGTGAATGCTGTAAAATATCTGAATAAGTACTTTGGTATCAAACATTAGTTTATTAATTACTTCTTTATTAATCTACTGAAAATAATTAAAATTCTGAGTGACACAAATGTAACTTATTTTCAGCCCAAGACATCAGTATTTGTTTACATTTCTAAAGCTTTTACATTAGAGATTTTGACAAGGTTGCAGCCTGTACATTCAGAGACTATCCATGGCCAGGAGCATAGGAGAGGGTTAACTTTCAAACGTGTCAATAAAATCAATTTCACAAGTCTTACGGCCTAAATAATATCAGTGGGCAATGAACTGGAATTCACGCTCATTTGGAACTTTAATAGATTAAACTCCAACAGAAAGTTGGCAGATAAAAAAAGTTGAGATTGAAAAATGGCTCCTAACATTCAGGATTCATTTTACTGCATTCCTCCAAAGAATTCTTATCCAAGGGATGTGTTACTTGGGAAGGCGTTGCTTTTTGGCGTTTGTCCGGATGAGTGTTTTTGTGGAAACCTGAGATTCTACCATCGTGCAAATTAGTGATTTATGCTCCGACACAAGCTGACATCCAGAGTGGTATGCCAGCTCATCATCCACAGCCCAGCGTACTTTAAGGAGATAGGCACCAAGCCAGGATTAATGAAGTCATAGAAAAGCTAACCAACGGTTACAAGACTTGCAGTCTTTTGCCAACAAAGGCTCAAAGAAGACTTATCCACCTCTATTTTCTAAACATAAATAACTCATACAAAAAAAGAAGACTACCACATAGCTATACACAACCTTCACAACTGATGAAGACTTTTGGCCTCTTCGCTTATTGCACTCAAGCACTCTACATAAGTTTTGAAACCATAAACTTTGATAATCAGCACTATTTTAACAGATCTCAACAACCACCATGCACAAAAAGACTCATGATATATGGATACTCACATCTTAGCATGACAGGACCTTTTCCCAACTTTCATTTGTAAATCAGGAAAAGAAAGTCTGGGGACCTCAATTAGATAAACATGCATTTTTTTACATTATTTGAGTAGGATTTTCCAAAGAATTGAAGGTGATGGAACTTGCCAATTTTAAATGGCATAACTTCTCCCAGCTACTTTGAAAAGCATTTCTTATGCTTATTTATGCTTGGGTATATTGCAACTTCAACATTTCTCTCGGAATGCCCATGTATATTCTCCATGAAAATACACCGTGTCAAACTTCACATTCAGCTTCTCCCTCAGCTGCTTCTAGCATGGATTCAGAATGCCTTTTCTAAACAAAATAAGCCTGTGTTACAGCATTATGAATAGACAGAAACAATATCTTGAACAAACATTGCTTTAGTACAAGTAAATGAATGGTTGGTTTTCAGTCTGTAGTGGACACTGTGGCAATTTGTCTACTTTAGCACTGTATTTCAAATGCTGAGTGAACAGGAAGATACCCCAGAAACACTTCATCACAGGACTGGCTGCTCAGAACAAGTATGTTTCAAACTTGAATGTGGGGCCAGATGCTCCTTTCCACTGCTTCTGTCAGTACGTGGAAACATTTGGCATTTCAGAAATATTACCGGCAGAGTATGTACTTGCAGTATGATTTGAAACACAATTTTGATTCTCATGATGATCCCAAACAGAAAATGAGGTATGACATGAGAACCAGAAACACCTCTAGACTTAAAAAAAATCTCCGAAGTGACCCATAGAAATATGTGGCTGAGCAAACTCCTCCATGTTCAGAGAGAGTTTTTCCACAGAGAAGTCAGGACTCAGCGCCCTCATGCAAATCTATGTCCCACTTTCACATCCTACTTTTTCTAGATTCCCCAGGGTGAGAACTACAGCTCTTAACTGATAGAAAAAAAAAAAATCATCACTGTACTCCCAAGGGAGCAGACTCAAATGACTTTTGACCTCTTCACATGGAGGGGTTTCCTAAACCAAAGCTCAAAAATCTTCAGTCCATATCACAGTGGTTTTGATTCTAATGAGAGTTATTTCTTACCATTCTCTGATCCTAAAGACTTCAGCATGAAATTATCAAAGCCACTGATATCCAGTATCTACTAGGGTCTAAAAATGACTTCTACCTCCCATCTGAATGTCTACAGTGGCTTTGCCCTCTCAGTAAGAAAAAAAAACAAACAACACCCACACAAGTTCCTCTTTTCCAGATTCAACAACTGTATCTATGAATGAAGGCACATCATTAGGCCCCCTTCAGACCACTATACTAATTCATGGGCAAGAGTGATACTCTTTTATAATACAATGCTAGGAAAAGTAGCAGTAAGAAGATTAATAGGCTTTAAACACTGCTAAACTATTCCGAACAACATCTTTTATAGTTTATTTTGAGCAGTGCATTCACTTTGTAGGCAATGATTGTGCCCTTCTTCTGGACCTGGGAAGAAGCTGAATACTTCTTTGCTGCAAACACAACATATAAAATGTAAATTTGTTGCCCTGAAGTGTCTTCAAGATCATTTTTCCCAACCTTTTATGGCTAGTAACATGGATTATCAACTACAGTATCCTGCACTACCTTCACAAAGGAGTGGCCTAGGCAGTTTGATGCTACTGCATCAGCAAGGACAAAGTTTCAGTGTGCAGTTATTCATGCTATTATAAGCAGTCTCAGTGGGATAAGATAGCACACTCACAAAAAAAAAAAAAGGCAAAAAAAGCCACACGCACAAAAAAAGCCAAGTAAAAAAAACCTCAAAGCCCCCACAAAAAAAACCCCCTCACAACCCTGCTAAGACCTGCAGCAGACTTCAACAAATTTTTCACACCTCTAAATTTAATATCTAAATGAGAACAGCAGCAGCATGCCCTTGCAATATAAAAGAAAACTGTTTTACTAAAGATTTATTATGCTAATAACACAAGGGCCTCCCTATTGTCCCACACATTTTTAAAAAGGACACTGCATATGTATATTCAAATTGCCAGAGATGAACAGTGGGTCACAAACAAAACTTAAAATGTTGAACTGTGTCAGCCAAATTGATAGTGCATTTATTATTTCTACCCTTTCTTATGCATTTTGGCATAGTCAGTTCTGCTGCCAAAGCACTTCTTAAAGGTGAACATAAAGGATATGAAGCACTATAATCACTGAATGAAATATGAGCGATGCATTAATGCTCACTCAAATCTACAGATCTAAAGAAAAAGCAATAAAATTAACTGCATGATTTAGAAGTAAATCTTAAACGCCAAACTGATCCTAAATTCACCAAGGAAAGCAGACTTCAGAAATCACTGCTAAGAGCATTAGCAATTTCCCTCCCAGACAAAAGGTCAGCTCTGGATGCCTTGTTAATGTGTATCTGGATTTTACAAAGTCCTAATGAGAATGGTGCTCTCCGACAAAGGTGCATAGACCTACAGAAAAAGAGGTGGTCAAGGAAAACGACAACAAGAGCATGTTCAGAATTAGATGATAGCTTTGCAGTCTCCAGGGCCTTACCCTTATTGTCCCTCTCCTGTCACTAAATAGGGAAAGAAAGTTTGAAATGGCTAATGGGAAAGACTTGAGAGTAGAAGACAACACCGAGATTAAATTGAGCAGACTAACTATAGACTCCCACAGAATTTACTTGCCTCTTTTTTTTTTGCACTACACTGACCAAGGAAACAGAAGAGAAAATAACCTGACATTTGGGCTCCTATTCAGGCCTCCACATCTCCTCAGTTATAGGCACCTAGCAGATATATCAAAATTTCTATGGCGATCCAGAAGACAACTCAGATCTCTGTCCATTGACTGAGGAAAATACTGGCATCAACCTAGGAAACTAATAAGCTTTGGCCAAATATGCCGAGTTAAGAGAGATGTAACTGGAGAACTCAGTGCATTACTACTTAAGCAACTTTAAACCTTGTCAGTGTGAGATTGAGTGGACATTCACTATGTCTCATGCACACTCTTATGCTTTCTCATCTCTTTCAGGAAGCAAAGGGAAAGACAGATTCACAAAAATAAATTTTTTAAAAAAAGAGAAACTGTGACTTTTGCCAAACAGTTGATAAGATCACAGTTATTAATATTACAACACCACCAAGGAAAATGTAGAGACAAATTGGAAGAATCAGTCTACTTCCTTAATATGTTAATATTCTCAGGAATTAAAATTACCTACAATCCTCATTCTGACCTTTCCCCCCCCCCTAAAAATGATGGATTATACAGTAATTCTCCAGGTACTTGGGCATGTTGCTCACCCTTCTCTCTCCGTCTATATCTTTTCTCACTTTCTGTTCCCACCATGACTTCTAAAACAGTTATTCTGCTTCAGAAAACAAATCAAAAATCACAGTCTCTGAATTCTGAATAAGCACGTAAGTGAACCAAAACAGATAGTTCTCAGAGATATTCAGAGGGTTCAACCTGCTCAAAGTTCCTTCTGAGACTACTACTGCCAACATAAACTTCTTCTGATGGTCTAAAGCCTTTCCTGCAATGTAAATACACCTTTTGATACCTCAGGACAGCCTCACATATATTTGTCAAAATGATTGCACAGCTTAGTTAAACAGAGTTAACACATGATCTATGTCATGCTAAGGGCAATTCATTTGACAATGACCAAATGTTGTGACTTCTTGAGCACATTTTGCTGAAATTAATCACTTTCTCTAGAAACCTCATCAGCAATCATGTTCCAGATCTGTAATTACTGCACATCTTTTTAGTAATGGAAAGATTTAAGTCTGAATGACCACAGAGGCTCCTTCAAAAGCACCATCCATCACAGAGGACATGATTTTTCACATTTACTTAAAATGGGGATAGGAAGAAAATAACTGTAAAAATTAGAGAGAAATAATTTCTGTGCTACTTTTGTGATACAGGCTTACCTAGAAAATTCTTCTGGCTGCTAAAAATCTTCCAGATTGAAAGTTTTTAGAGAATGAGAAACTATACTGCACTGCTGCTTTGTAAAGGTTTATTCATAGTCATGCTCTGTGCAAGGAATAAGGGACTTAATATTTATCCTCCTAGGAATAGAAGGTATAATTCTCATTCCCTTTATCTTGGATTAGCTGTCAAGACAGTAAGTGGACTGTTCAAACATTCAGTGTTTTCAGTGGTTTTAAATCAAGATGAAACAGGCCAAGCTGTTAAGATGCACCACGACTGTGATGCCTTAAGTCTCAGCTGCTCAGTGCTCAGCTTCTCTCCCAGTCCTGGATGGGTAAAAGGGAAGGTCAGGAAACCAGAGTCCATTCAAGATGGCAATTTAGGCATCCAAAATGAAGAACTAATCAAAGTACTTGACTTCTGGTATGATCTGGGCTGGACACTGCACTTACATCACTTCTGCCTTGTACCTCAAAGGACTTCAAAATCCAATGGACTCACCTTAATCCTGTACTAATTGTTGAACCATGTATTTTCACAGGCTAAATAACTTACTTATAATTCTTTGTAAAAATCTGAAGTTTATTAGTAATGTGAACAATTAGCATATTCCCAAGTCAATTGTAAGTCATTGTGACAGTATGTTACGAGTTTGTGTTCTTTCATAGGACACTTATGTTGCCAAATAGGTCAGTCTAAATGCATTCTGAGCCTTTCCAACTCCTGCACTTCAAAATGCTTGGGGCCTCTTCAGACTTGTAGTGTCAAATTAGCCCCTCTTTCTCTTTTCCCCCTCAAAAGAAACACATTTCCAGTGTGCTGTTCTGTTACCGTCCAGTTTAACCTGACAATCAGTTACTCACAGCTTATTATGCCTCACAAACACCAAGCTAATACTATGGACAACTATGGCCTACTGGAAGCTAGGGCCTAAAGCTAAGGGTTTGTTGCAGGCAACATCAAGAGGCTTGAAAGACAAGTGCATGTTCAGGCAAGGAAAAACCTAGTTACCTGCCTAATGACTCACACTGCCAGAAAGAGAACTACCAACGAGCCAGACTTTGGGCCCTGAACATGAGCAGCAAGGGTTTGAAGGAGCTGGGGTTTTTAAAAGAATATCCAACAGAATGATATTCATACTCTAAAGTACCAAATTATTTCAGTGCTAATGCAGCTGACATTGAACCAACATTGATTCTTGTGGTTACACCTTATCCAGGACATCCAACTTAACATTAAGTTTTATTTCAGTGAAAATAGAGGGAGGCCCTCTTTAAAGAAAGGATTTTATGGAGGTCTGAACCAAATTAATTCAAAGTAACTGAGGGAATATTGATATCAATAGCTTCTACATCAGGCTGTGCTAATCATAAAGCTTCCAACAACGGAAGATGATAATAAAACATCCCCAAAATTTATAGGTTGTCCCCATTATTTCTGAGGTCAATGGAATGAAAAATCTATGACAATGTTTTGTTTCTCTTCCAATGTGATTCACTGTTGATGAAACCAAAGACAGGCTGATACACATCACCATTGTATCCTCAGAGTATGTGATAAAGAATTTATTAATTTGCAAGAAAAAAAAGGTGTTAATAGCCACAATTCTCGTTCCACTTCTACGTGCTACATTTTTGGCTAACATCTAACGAATCATACATTAAAAAAATAATCCTACTGTGCTGTTTTCTAAATGTAAATGCACAGACTATTTTAGTAACACATTCATTTAATGCTGAAATTTAACAAAACAGCCTATTGTACAAAAGAGAAGAGACAACAAGTAGAGCAGAAAAGTTAGCTATTTTCTGACTTACACGAATTTACAGTTCAATTTTAATACTTGATAATATGGGTGAGTACAAGACAGCATGTAAACCATTCAGATGAGAAAACCAGCAATCCAACATCCATATTCTTAAACTACTGCTGTCCCTTCAGGCACTGAACACAGTGAAGGATGCGCACTCCATCAGTCAAGTAGCAAATAAATACCACCATAGTCTAAACGTATTACAGAAGAGTTAAACTGTTCACTGGCTGAGTTACTCATAATTGCAATCATGGTAATAAAGTAATAAAAACTTCTAAATTTCAAAATCTGGAAATACAACAAGACTCAGGCAAACGAAAAGGACAAAATCCACTTCTAAAAAGCAATCACCATTTGAAATCACCACTGGATCAAGGTGAGCCTCATGTACCACTGTGGGCTTCTTGGGACTTTATTTTCTTTTGTTTTCCTTTTTTTTTTTTTAATTTCCTTATTATTAAAAAAAGTTTTGTCTGCCCTAAGGCAACTCTTGAATAAGATAAAAAGGAAGACTATAACACAATGACTTGATCCAAAGGCCATCACAGCCAGTGAGAAGACCCTGAAACTGGCAACCCTAGATAACATCCTTATTTGACAAGACCTTACACTTCACCCTAGTAACGGATTCATGTTAAGCTCTAGCTATGAAAATAATACTTTTGCCCTGTAGTAACTCCCAGAGACAATGTTTTTAAATGTTTTTCACTGTGTAGCTTGAGGCAGTGAAAATCCAAGAGTTCCTTTTATGGGATTAAAAACCTGCTCTTTTCTGTCACAGGTCTTACTTATGCTAACCTCATGCCTTCACCTCTGCTCCTTGAGTTTATTCCCAGGACCACTGCTCTCCTTCAATCACTAACAAAATGAGCCATGAATCATCTTTTTTGTCTATTGTCTTATGTCTTATTGTCTTTCTACTTGGGGTGCTCCAAAGCACTCTCCTGACAATATTTTCCAAAGCTCCTTCTTTCAACAATCCTCTGGGAAACACGTGGTAATCAGATATACAGCACGATGCTATCAAAGGCTTCTATACAGCAAATCTTGTGACAACAGAACTCCCCTAATGGGATTTGCATCCTGGCTTCATAGAAAAAGCACTGTAATAACCTCCCATTTGTTCCTTATGCTGTAATCATCGGTTATGCTTCTCACTAGTACTTCAAAGTAATTCTCTATTGTTCTGTTACTCTGAACTTCAGCTCAGCAGGGTTTAGTTTTTCAAAGCATCACAGAGGGGAATCTTAATTACTCTTTTTTTTTTTTTCATTTTTCAAACAAAATCTCAAATCCATAAAACAAACGAAAAATTATTTTAGATCTCAGAATTTCCTGCTGCTGGATTTGCAGAGAACTAAAATCAACAACAAAACATATTCAACCTACTATGTCTCAAAATTTATCTAGAGATCTCATTCTGTCACAGTATCTGCTATGGTGGGGGAACCTGAACCATGCAAAAGGCCTACAAGATCAACTCAGTCCTCACCTTGGCCAATAATTACCTAAAAATTCATAAAACTCACTGAGATCTACCTTTTAAACTGTCCACACACCTAGGCTACATCTCTCAGGAGCCCAAACTCCGAACCAGAAAGGCACTAACAACATATATGTAAAAAATAGAATAATTTTATCATATTTCTGGAGTTTTAAGCTTGGTTTTCTAAAGATAAATTTAAGCTTCCAGTTCACCACTGAAAATCTGGTTGATATCAAGCTTATAAAGAGTCATAAGCAAAGTATAGCCTACAAAAGCTCTCTTCCCAAAATACTTTCTAGTGTATACTACTGCATGTCCTAAGAATCAGATCCTACTTTGCACTTTGAGTCCTGTGTCCAGCTTTGCCTTATCTCATTTCAAAAAAGACACTGAGGTGCTGAATCATGTCCAGGGAAGGGCTACAAGGCTGGTGAAAGGTCTGGAACAAAAGTCCTATGAGGAGCAGCTGAGGGAGCTGGGGTTGTTTAGCCTGGAGAAAAGGAGGCTCAGGGGAGAGACCTTATCACTCCACCACTGCCTAAAAGCATGCTGTAGCCAGGTGGAGGTCAGCCTCTTCTCCCAGGTAACAAGTCACAATATAAGCGGATGTAACCTCAAACTGCTCCAGGGAAAGCTCAGGTTGGACATCAGAATGAATTTCTTCTTAGAAAGGGTTGTTAAATTCTGGAATGGTCTGCCCAGGGAAGTGGTAAAGTCACAGTCCCTGGGGATGTTCAAGCAACGACTGGACGTGGCACGTAGTGCCATGTGCCAGGTGGCGATCAATCAAAGGTTGGAATCGATATCTTGGAGGTCTTTTCCAAATGATTCTGTGGTTCATTTCCAAGCTTAAAGCATGGTGCTAGCCAGCCCTAGAGAGGGCCAGATTTTCTTGTTCCTAAAGTATATCATAGATTCCCTACCCTTAAGAACACTTGAAATAACTTCTCTCAGACTCCTGTAGTTCCTGTAGGAGCTAACTCACGTGCAATCCAACAACAGGCACATCACCATAACAAAATGTTGTTTAGATTTAAATTAAGTGGCACAGAACATCAAATTGAAGTTAATAAATACAAATTAGAAATTATATTCCTGTTTTGATTCAAATGTGGAAAAATGAACTTAATATTGACATTTTAGGAGTCTAATAGAGCAGAGTCCCTCTGTTCTCAGTGGAGAACAGAGTATTTTAGCTGAGGCCGGCAGTAAGAGTTACTGCTACTCTGGATGCCTGCTGGAAAGTGCCATAAAGCATACAAGTCCATGCGACATCCCAATCACCATTTTTATGAACATTTCTCTATTTATTAATAGTAGCTGCTCTGAATTCCCTCAAGTTTTATGCCAACTGCCAATTCTGGGCCCAGTACAAATCTGAGATATATTACAAGTAAGTTCAGTCAGAAAAGAAAATAAAAGGTGAGAAAAAAGCTCACTGTATGCCAACAAGGCAAGCTCATTGATGACAGGTAAAAGGGCAAGTGAATGGCCACACATACCAATAATCCTGGAAGAGCAGGTGAGGTCAACCCCTAAAGACTAAAGGAAAAGGTATCAATCATAGAGAAGAAAAAAATAGCGCCAGAGAAAGTCAGGTTATTTCCCTTCCTCTTATGAAACTACAGTATCCTTTCTTCTGCTCTGAGACATTAAAACTGTTCCAACTGATCTGTTACCTTCCCCTCTCTGTACATCTGAACTGATACCTGAACTTTTTATTGCTACTTGTATCTTATTTCCCTCTATACATAGCTCCTGGACCTCAACTGAAGACACTCAAAATATCAATCACCAAATACATTGCAGACAAAAGCATATGGAACATGAAATGTATGGGAGCATGTGGCATTCAAAGACAGAAGACTTGGAAATCGGTCATACAAATCAGCACCGTTTCTGATTTGATTATTTAGTAACGGGAGGTATTTTGTAATGCACAGTCACCTCTAGGTGCTAACCAATCATTCATTATCACCATTTTCACCAAAGAGTAGGCTGGCCTTGACAGAAAAGTTGCCTGACATTCAAGATAAAATTTAGAATGCAACAGCTGCTTTGATTGTTGCAATATGGGTATTGCCAGAGATGGAAAATTGCAAAAACCTCAGTTTATGGATAAGCCATCACAATATAAATAGTCTAAGAAAATACCTTTTACACGAAGACAACTTAACAGAGTTTGGATTTGACTTACTACACTGCTGCTGGAGAAGAATGCTTTCTGTTATCTCAGTACATAGACACCCCCCCTCCCCCCACAATACAGAGCTGAAGTCTCCAGGGTGAGCAACAGTCCTCTTTCTGGAGCTCCTCCACTTTCACGATCTACAAGGTGTCATAAAATGCCCATGTACTATGCCTATGCAGTGGCTGCTCATGTTGTCTGTAGAGCAGCATAAGGAGACAGAGCTAGGCCCCAAGTTCCTTCACTGGAAATAACAGTTCATGGAAGAGATTTAGGGATGTGTATCTGAAGGACAGACATTTTTGCAGCCTGGTTTCACAGATGTCTCCTTTCTATCAACTTGTCCAACATTAAACACACCTCCCATAGGTCAGGATTCAATTAGCCTGTTCCAAAGGGATGTTGGTAGCTCATTCTATTGCATTAGCCAAGGACATTTGGTAGCATGAATGGCTAATATTTAAAATTGTTCAGTGTGTTTTGTTTGACTAAAAGCTTTCATGGAAAGTGTTTATTTGTGGAAAGAAATCACAATCCTTTTGAGGAAGTCACAGTGGCCAGTGTATCACAATCACTGTGAGAACTAAAACATACCCACAGACACATTTTCCTACTGTAAAGCACAACTTCATCAGATTGCTGTAGAATGTTGTCATTTCAGGCTGACTTTTTAAATAGTAATCTTATTTTCCAGAGCATAACTCCTTCTTTACAGCTGTCATTGACACCATTTGAGAGTGGAAAGTATTCTGCAATATACAGCCATTTAACATCCTATCATAAAGCAGGGACATAAGAAAATTCTGGATCATTTAAGTAGCCTGTAGGGGCAATGTTTTCAGAAACAAGAAACGATTTTCAGATCCTGAACTTAAGACAATTTTCAATGAGGTGATTTCTCAGCATTGCAATAATTCTGCCTCTTCCCTAGGGAGACATCAAAAAATCAGAGCCCTTGCAATCACTAGGTATATCTGAAATTCTTGGCATAAGTAAGTCACTGCATTTCTGATTAAAGATATTTTAAAAAGCAGAATCAAAGTCTCAGGAACTTTCATTTACTCCCCAGAAAGCCCATGCTGTTTTCAGCCACTAAAACCTGGGCTTCTGTACTTTTCAAACTTAACATAAAGACAGCTTCAGACTTTCAACTCACAGTCAGTTCTGTGAAAGATATATTTACATTTGAAATCACTTGAGAAGTAGCCCCAGAGACTAATTCAAACTGGATTTTTTTCAGAACTATATATTTTTTTTTATTAAACAGGATTCAAACCAGGAGCTAGAAACTTTGCATAAGCAACTTTGCATAAGCAGGAATTTAGGATGCATGACAGTGTTGTTAAAGTAAGGCCTACTGGATTCAGTCTTCCTTACAGAAAACTCACAGACAGAAAAATGTGCAGCTATGAGAAAAGCAGGGCCCTGACTCATTGACATATTTACCACATTACCTCCTATTCCCCTTCACTGACCAATTCTTTTTAATTTCTCTTGCCATTTATTTTTTCCCCTTCTAACTATACACAACCCAATAAATCCTTCAGGGAACAACAAGTGTTTTCTGCCATATTAGTCACCATCCTGCTTTTGCAAACTATCCCTTCTCCAGCATTTCATCTCTCCTGCTTGTAGGACAGCACTAATACTGCATGACCATACCAAACACCAAACAAGTCAACATCTTCTGGACTGATTCATTACAGTAATGATATATAAAATACTAAAATCATATTGCCCTTAGCTTGCACTGCTTCACTGTTGACTGTTGTCACTTATCCAGCTTGTATGGCAAGAACAGTAAAAGATGTCTCTTCGAAGTGATGAAATCTGATTTCAGTGTCCTTCACAAAACACAAGGAAAGAAGTTCATGCAAACTTGTACCGACTGAAATAGTTCTTCTGAAAGTATGTCAGTAAAAATAGATTTCATAAATGTGTGTAATAAGACAAAGGTTAATTAGCTGCAACCACTTTTTGTTGAGGTCAAGAGGAGTTACACCTGGGATGATTTTAGCCTAGAAGAGCCACTTATTGATGTGATTTTTTTTTCTTTTTTAAACTTAGGACATCTCACATCACATTACTTTTTACTTGACACTAAACTGACAGGGCTAATGAAAAAAGTTATTTTGATAGGACACAAACTACCTGAAAATAACAGATCTCAGCATTCTGTACTGAGTATAACAACCCAAGATTTCTGTAACCCCAAGAGAAGTGGGACAATATTTTATATTATCTTTCCTTTGCATTCTTCTCTCTCTTTCCTTTGAGTTTGTGTAGCTAGCAATATTCTGTGGATTAACAGCCCCATTATTTCCTTCTCATCTCTCCTTTATGATATCTCAAGCATATACAGCTGGTCATCAAGCACTGTTCCTAAGGATGATTCCTTCAGAACTTCTTTCAGTTCACATACCAAACCCTCAGGTTCTCCTAGTCCTGCAACAGTCCCTGTGCTAATGCTCTTCCAGAAGCAGCATCCAGAAAACTGCTGACAACTAAAGTAGTCCACTAGCACTGTAAGCCAGGCATTACCGAAACCTTGTCCTGTATTCACTAAGGTTTGCTGAAGCTGAGATGCTTTGAAGAAAAATATTTCAAGTTTACCATGTAATCACCTCCATCTGTCATTTTATTTAGGTAGAAAATATTCACTTATTTCTGAAAGTAATCTACCAGCAAAAGTCTCAGTAGCTTAAGTAGGACTTCTGCTCCTCCCACAAACTCATTGAAAAACTATTTACAGCACCAGTGATCACTTTCAACACAGTTATGCTCAGAGAACAGGAATCCATTGAGGTAGTTTTGAATAAGATAATCTTTGGCCTACTTGATTTTATTCAGTTTCTTATTTCAACCCTTTACAGAAGCACTACAGTGAAAAGGCTCATTAGTGTTACAGTAAGAAGCACCCTATGTCCCAAGGTTTGATCAAATGAGGAAGATTTAAAACTCCAAAGGACAGACAAAAAATGTCTGATCAACAAAATACAGCACAAAAGCAACACATGCAAGGTACTACAAGACACTAAATACCACAATCCAGAAACTGTGCATGTGTGGTTTACTGTCTCTTTTTTAACCCCAATCCTGAAAATAGGAAAGGTGAGACAAAGAAATAAGGTCAAATGCTTCACCTTGCTTCCATCTCTATTTAATACAAAGCAGGTGTTTCAGTGTATCTTTTTAAATGAAAAAATATGTAGAAACACATTTATAAAATAACTGGAAAGCCCATCCACTGAGAGCTTGTTACTTTCTTGCTGAGTATGAAAAATGAAAGTGAGTCTGTTTGGGGTACAACACTTGTTCAGATGCTTTGAATCATCTTGTAAAACTCTCTTCCTTTTTTTTATCACTCCTCTGGCTATGTGGGCATCTAATTTAGGTTCACTGGAATTAAGTGCTACAAATACATCCTGCTCACTTCATCCTTTATTTCAATTCCTTTTAACTGTACAGCTACCCCCTGCCAGTCCTTATGCCTATGGTGCAACCAAATAGCTCTATCTGCTCCAGTCAGTTAAGAGGAATCTCTCTGCAAGGTTCCCATCCTGGGAAGAAGTTAGAGACAGTTCCTATGGCTTTTCAGAAAGCTTCTGAAGGACTATGCTCCTGCACGGAGGAATTAATAGCTCCAAGCCTGTAAAGATTTACATATCTCCACAAAATGTCAGTAAATCTGAAGCTATCATACCAGAGATGATGATTAGCACTGTGCATATTTAACAAAGGGGTAGTGAAATCTGATTTGCATATTTCTGACAAGCACATAAATTCCCCACCGCTTTCACAACTTAATATCTACATGGTTAATTTTATTTTGATTAAATTTGACACATTTCACTGATGACCTTTAAAGAAATGCTCACTTGCAGACTCTTAAATGCACCATTGATCTGCTACACTTTGTCAGCAAAACAATGATCATTCCTAAGAAGCCTCTGAAAAGCTATAGTCTTACACAGATCAGTGCACAAAGTTCCCACTGACGTGTGCTATGCAGGGATGCAGAATTTGCATAATCAGCTCATTTGCTGCATTCGGCAACAGGGGACATACTCTGCCAATTCACACCCTCACCAGAAGGTTGCTCTAGTAAAGAGGAAATAGCCACACTGCAATTCAACAGACATGAAGTGCATTAGCTGGGTAACAGCTAAGAAAATAAGCAAATGAAGATATATGTAAGTTATTATTACCTCTGCTCCACAGACAATGAAAATGACCTTTGCTGAAAGGCTGGTTCAGAATCAGAAGGCAAAACTTCAGGTTCCCTGTAAGATAAATGTTGATTCTCATTAGCAAGAATATTGATTTTTTTTTGTCCTTTTTTTTATTATTTTATTTTTGCCAGAATGATTTTAGTCCAACCACATCAGAGTAACTCCACTAATTTCCTTGCTTCTCAGGTTTTACCACTGTCAGATTGAGAAACTGTCAGAACTTCCTAAGATACCTTTTACTTGGTAGGGTTTTGCTAAATGTTTAATTTATAAGTGACTTTTGCTTACTGAAGGTCATCCTCAACAGGACCCCACACCTATACAGATCTCTCATTTAATCTCCCACTTGCTACTGCTGCCTGGATGCAGCAATTACTGCTATGAGCTTCACCTTGGTGTCTGTTAATGGGGAAGGCCAGAGGAGACTCCATATAAAGATGTCCCTAACCTACATCCAATATTCCACCCTCCTGGAGGATGCAGAACTCTTACTGCCATCAGTGGCTTCTGTGCCTGTGTTTTCATACCATGAAGAAGCTCTAATTGTCATAGATACTTTACAAATAAAGAATGAAAGGTCATGACCCAGCAACTTAAAATCAAAAGCTAGTAAGAGCAAAAGTGTACTTTAGCCTATGTTATCTAGGTGATACTGCAGACTAAAAATCTCAGTGGATTTACCAGCCCAACTTGCTTAAGCTCATAAAGCCTCCTGCCCCTGCAAAATGTGCATGGCGAAGGTTGATAGCAAACCAACAGTTAGAAAAGTTTTAAAAGAAAAAAAAGGATGTATGATATGACACACTTTGAATTCAAAGAGTAAATACGTATATCTTTGATGGCTGCCTGCGGTGGGATTTGTGTTATTTCACTTCCTAATTACCTTGCCAATCATATAGGAATACAAGTTTCCCCCGGAGCTTGATATCCTTAGGCAATCAAGTTAATGAATATTATTTGGTCATGTGAAGCCACTGTAATTGAAAAAGGAAAAGCTCTATCACTAGAAAGTCTTTTGAGAAGATTCAGTATAGCAGGAGGCGGAAGGCTACAGTAAAAGCCTGTGGCTTAAGCCATATCATGTTATCAAGGAAAATACAGCTGGTCAAAGTGCTGAAGTTGAAAGAAAAGCTAGGGATGGGAGTTGGAAGGGGCAGTCTTTAAAATAATTAATTAAATGTGTGATTAGGAGAATGAAGTGAAGGTTAGCACAGCGGGATAGCACAATTCTGCATATTCTGCCCCTTTCCCTTTGAGTGACTTAGGGCTTCCCTCCCCACTGACCCATTCGATGCCTCAGTTTCCTAAAACAAAAGCAACAGCATTGTCCTCCTTCATAAATACCAAGAGAAAGATAAATGAAGACCCAGATGATTTTTACTCCAGTAAAAAGTCTACATGATTATCACAGCTATCTTCCGCCTGATGCTTCAAACACCTTCCCTCAAGTCTTCTGCTTTCATCTTTGCTGACAATGTCCTCACTTCCATTTAATTCATGTATATATAGGGAAATTAATTTTCATAGGGAATAAATGGAGAGGTGGAAAGACCAAGTAAACGAAGGAAAGTGAGAAAAGGTTTTTCCTCTGTGTAGTCTGAATAGTTTTGCCTTGTCCTTGAACTTCAAGAGAAAGGTAGAAAACAATACATTCAAACTAAGTGCCAATTTCCAGCTGCCTCACAAAATGGGACCTCAGCAGCAGATCTCCTAATGATTGTTAAGTGAGAAAGGCTGCCAACTCCTTGTATTAAATATAATCATCTAGTGATGCCCTCCATTGAAAAGAGCCAGAAAATATCACAGGTCCTGTTACTGGTACGATAATACCAGCAGACATGAGTGCTGTAAGCCTATTCTTGCTGGTGAATCACCAAAGGCATTTCTGTGCCTGTTCTAAACACTTAAGCCATTTCAGCATATGAAAACAGCCATAGATTCCAGCTTTTTTTGCACATCAGGAGTACTCTTATCATATATATTAGGGTACATTTTTGAAGCCAAGGCCTGGCTGTAGGTGTCCACACTGAGACTTCAGAGGCTGATTTTCAGAGATGACACTTCCAAGAGCTTTCAGTGAGGCCCGTAAGAGCTGCTGGGTCATACATGTTCAGCTGTTGCAAAGAAGCCAAGAAACAGATGGCCACAGCACACATAGTTAGGAGATGGGGAGTAGGGCGGGGAGGGGTTATGTGTTTAAGGCTCTTTGTTGTTTGGGTTTTTTAAAGTACAGCTATGAGTTGAAAAAGTAGAGAAATGGAAATTATTGTTTCACCTGCTTTTAGAGAAGTGAACACTTCAGTCATTTCCAACCAGTCATTTCATACAATTAAAGCATGATAAAATGCTATGATTAATGCCATGATTAATGCTGCCAAAATGAGCCTAAATGTCAATATTTTAATGGTGCCCGCTGAGTTAATATAAAGCTGCACAAGGCTCAGTCCTCAGTAGATGTAAAACAGTAATAAAATTGGGCTGCAATAATTTACAACTACTGCCCTAAAAACTATTAATAAATTGGGACATCTGATGGCAAAGACCACGTCAACAGACAGAATATGCAGCATTCATCACTCTGAGAAAAACTGATGAGAGCTCACCGTGCCACTGCTCCAAGCACTCTACTGGCTATTCATTTGAAAACAAATCTACTTCAAGGCCATTTATCTTTAAAAGCCCTTAACAAATTAGGAAGCATCTATCTCCTGGACTGTCTGCCCACCTATTTTTCACAAAGATAATTAGCACCCTGACCCAACCATGACTGACATTGTGCTCTGTTTGGACTAATGGGAAAGAGGTTTCTGTAAGCAAGAAATCAGCAGCAATATCCCCAGCTATGAATATCTCCACTGAAGATTCTTTTGTGAGCAGAACAAGTTCCTCTTGCATAGTTTCTTCCATTTTTAGTATGATTTTTTTCTTTCATTATGTACTTTTGCAGCTCTTGCAGCCTGAGCAAATTCAACCATCTGCAGCAAAAGCAGAAAAGAATAAACTGCTCCCTACAAACCCTCCAGACTATTCTTGATATTTAGATCAACACAGAGAACAAATGGAGTCAAGTCCTACAGTCCAAGTTGTCCTGTGGAAGAATCAGCCACACAGTGAGGCCTGTTATGTACAGGGCTACAGGACAGGAGGACGACTACAGGAAATTTTTACTTGCACTTAAGGAATCAAATTCTTCTCCCTCTCTTGTTTTTCTATTTGATGCTTTTAAACCTTGCAGTCTTACAGGCATAACTTACGGAGTAAGTATGAACATGTGCACAACTATGTCAACGGGAAGTTATATGAAAAAATACAGTTAAAAAATCTTCTAGCAGATTTGGAAAATTAATAATCTTTAAACAAAGCTGGATTACTTTTATTCCTGTTGGAAAGCTTTCCTAAGTTACAAATCGATCAACAATGCCTACAAGTTTCTAGACTGCCACCATCACCTCACCCTTCCTGATTTTTTTTTCTTTTTCTTCTTTCCAAAATTATTTAGCTGAACTTCTTTGATGAAACTTCTCATCAATGGTTGCTTTGGACAGAACTTTTATCAAAAGTGTTGTGAAAATCCCTGATAGCCTATGCACTGCCTATGCAATGACTTTTTACCACATTGCAACTCATTCAGAACAATTCCAATACATTTTAGAGCACAGATTTGCTATTCTAAAAGCCTTCTTGGCTTCTCCCTGTCATATTATATTAATCTAGCTATTTTATAAATATTTATAATATCATTATGCATTTTTTATTGATTTCCCTTTGTCACGTGCCAGTCTTCAGGCTGTATGTCTGTCACAAAGCATATGTAAAAGGCATATATATTTTTAAAGACAACCTTTTCTCTGGTAGCCAATAAAATAATATATCCAACTTTGCTTCCTTTCAGTGTTAGAATCATATCACTAGGAGGTTTTCTGCATACTGCAAGGATCTTGGTATTGAATTTTCTGAGGCGGGGAAAAAATACTTTCAATGCTTCAAAGAAGAGGGCCTTTGGGAAAGATCACTGCTATTCCCAGACTTTCTGACATGATCCAAGTGCTAATACACAATGGGGTAGCTAAGCTAAAATACAGCTGGGCTAACATACAGGCATGCCTCAAGGTGTTGACAAAGTATGACTTCAAATTCAGAGTTTCAGCTACAGAAAGTGGCTTCCACTAAACAATTAATGTTTTGGGATTTTTTTTTTGGTATTTGCATTTTACTGTTTGCTTGAAGAGGAGCCATTCCTTTCCTTTCCAGTGATCTACCAAACTTCAACAAAGAAGCAGGTTCAGTTCAGAGGAAGAAGTAGGAAAGAGACAGGTAATACAGCGGCAGAGATGAAAGCTGGAAGTTGGTCATAGGTTTCTAGAAAATTTCTGTACTGATAGAAATATATCTAAATACCCACGATACTAACCAAGATCCATTGAAAAGACACTGCAGTTACACACATTCCTGATCATATAGGTGGATGTCCAAATATACAACAGCTTCTGAGAGAAAAAGCTGTGAATGATCTCACTAAAAATTTCTTCCTGCTCATGCTCACATCAGTCTACAGATACACCATGATATATATAAATACACCATGACAGCAAAAAACCCCGAACCAAAACAAACAAAAAACCTACCAAAAAAACAAACAAAAAGCCCTCAATAAAACAAAACAAAAACCCAAACAAAACTCAAACAACAACAACAACAACAAACCACCAAAAAATAAAAAACAAAAAAAGAAAAAAAAATTGGTTTTCAGGACCATAACTTATGCAGAAAATTCCTACCACTCAGATGAATTTTAAATGAACAGCCACTGCCAGTTAAATGTCACAGTATGTAGGAAGGGACAAGGCTGTTTTTCACAATTCCAGAAACTGACTGATAAGACAGGAGAGCAACAGGCTGAGATAGCTCTTTGGGCAGTTGAAGTTCCTTCAACTGCACAAGAATTAACATCAAAATTGTGATTCTAAGAATTCCACATAAGTTAGATTTACTGTGAGCCTACCATAATAAACCCTAAAAAAGCAGTTCAGTAAACCAGCAAAGATAACAAAACTGCAGTGACACTTGATCTGGCTATAGCTACAGATCACCAGAGCAAGGTTACGGTGGCAACTTGAGGTTTTCAAACTCAAACAAAGGAGTCTGGGGGACCAGCACCAAATCTACATCATTTTTCTGCCAAGTAAGCACCTGTCTCCAAGTGTTAAGTCCAAAACTGATACACTTATTGAAATGGACCATTTCATCCAGGGCTTTCTTCAAGAGCTACCATCTACTTCCCAAACACACTCAAATGGACAATCTCTGCATCAGGAACGAAGTAAATTATTAATTAGACAGAAACTAAGGGGGAATGGGTCTGTCAGACTAAGGAGCATTCTCCATTTCCTGAAAGGGTTTCTTCATAATGGTTATTTGCTTTTTGTTTTTTTTAGACAATGAAACACCCCACCTGTAGTTTCCTACCTGCTACACACATACAATTCCTAGTTTACTTGCTGATATAGCACTTCTCGAAAGCTAACTTCTGATCCACAAGCAAGATTCTGATTTTATCAATTAATGCCTTTGGCAGCTCACTATGAGCACTATGTAGATCTATCTTAGCAAGTAGCATGGCAGAATAAAATCAGTCTGTAAAGCAAAACTGCTGGTGCTGAAGGTATGCTATTCACATTACACATGTTTTGGGAGAAAGGGAGAGAGAGAGAGGCTGCTTCAGGTTAAGTCTAGTCTGGTTTTGCAGACCCATCAGTAGTAGGAGAGCATTATGTGCACTCCTGCAGCACATTTTTATCCAAAAGGAAATTAGTTTACATATTCCAAAACCACCCTGCAATGTAAAGCAAACCAGAGCAAACAGGCAGATCATGAGACTTGCTTCAAAATTATATTCTTGATCCACAGTAAAATACTAATGTAAATATGCCAAGAGCCACACAGCTTTTGACTTTTGAATTTTCATTAATATTTTTAAAACAATGCCTTTACCAATAATGCCACAAGATCCATTTAACTTACTGACAATTTTTTAATTTTATACTAATCAAAATTTGGCTCTAAACTTTAGATTTTTATACTTAAGAGCCAATCTGAAACTTTTATCTATCATCTAGGGAAGGTGTGAAGGGGATTTAACTCAAAACTTATAAATATAGCATTATAAATTCCTGAAAAAGCATTTAACATCAAATCCTAAGATGTTACTTTTTAAGGTTATCTTTCAGGCTAAAATCTCACTTTGAACAGAACAAATAGTGCATCTTGTACAAAACGACTCCTAATTCTGCTGTTCTCTTTCTTGAACCAATAGTCTCCCTTTCATCAGGAAACCCAGTGCTCTGCTGTGATACCAAAAACTATAAAAAAGGATCATTTCATAGGATCATTATGCAGACTAAATCCACACTCTAAAATACAAACATTTCACATTTCAAAAGTTTCTCAACTCCTGCAGAACTAATACTCTGAAAATGGAAAAACTTCCAAGTCAGTAAAACCTACTTCCTCCATCTGTGCTGTTGCTGAAAAGGTAGTTGGCAGCTTTAATTCAGAGAAACAGTTAAGCTTAGACTATTGTATTAATTATAGCCACTGCTTATAAAACACGCTTTTGTGTAGCTGCTTTTTTCCACACTGAATCCCAAGCCTCCAAACAAGCCATTTAATTTTCTTCATAACAGTGACAACTCCAATAATAAACCAGCACGAATTATGCAAAAGGATCACAGACCTTGCAAACATGTTCTCAAACTTATTGAATGAATAAATCAAATATGCATACCCAACTGATTTTTGTGCAAAGGCACTGTTATCCCTGTCAATGCATTTTAGTGTTCATTTTTTCATGTAAATTCTATTGATTTTTAAATATTTTGCAGCTCTTAATTCTCCAAGCAAATTCCAGCAAGAAGAGTAGGAAGAAAAGAGGATTTGTGCAAAAAGTCTTATTGAAAAGCTGCAATGTGTTACCCTCTGGAGAACACTCTACAAGAATTTATGTGGATGAATTCAAACCAACTAATTTCTCACAACAAGTTACAAACATGGCCATACACATGGGATAATCTACCCACATCATCAACCACTGTGCCTAGAAGGGTGCCATGCCTTGCAATGAAATTTGTCAATTAATGCTGATGCTTCTCTGGAGAAGGTGAAAGTTGCATTTCTGATCTCAGTGTGTGATGGGACACTTCTTTTTATACTAAGTCCTACAGTCTAAAGGCGCATTTCTGAGTGCTTGGGACTTCTGCTCTTTATGTGTCAAATATCTCAGTCTGGTCAAGCAGAATAGGGTCACACATTCCCAGTAGTGAATCTTCAGTTTTAGATAACTTGTCCAGCATCACAGAGAAACTTCACGGCAGGATTCAACTCTCTAGGGCAACACAGAACTCAACTGAATCATGAGAACTGACTATTGAAATAGAAATCATAACCACATTTTTTACTATTATATAGGTGGAAATGATGCTTGTGTCCCATTACCAACTCTCATTTGAAAATAAACGCAGCAAGGTAACCTGTCACTTTGGGGGGGCAGCAATGCACATAAACCATAAAACAGGCTTTTCGAGACGCATGCTGACAGATGCACCATTTGCCACTGCAAGGCCTTTGGCTTGATTTACCTCACACCCTTGCTGCTTGTCTCGAGAGATGTGGCCAGACCATACCCATCATTCTGCACTTTGTGAAAATTGGACTTTCATTTCCACCAAGCACAGCAAAGGTCACAATCAGCTGGAAGCAGCACTGGTTTGTTTAGCTGAGATGCTATCGCCTGTTCACTTACACTCTTCCAGTTTTCAAGATTGGACTCAAATTATCCAACAATCCAAAAAAAGAGATTTCTGATATAGGCACAGAAAAGTAGAAGTCTACAATATTATTCAGATATGTTTTATTCCGTGGCATGGAAAAAAGAGCCAAGTGAGGCTGAAGTGATGAATAGGAAGTGAAATAGCAGGAGGAGAGACAATTTTGTGCAGAATGAGAAGACTAGTCCCCAAGGTTACAGAATCTGACACAGCTTTCACACTTAAGGTAAACTTTAAAAATGCATTAATTTCACTACAACTACATTATAAAAAAATACTAAATTCTTGGCTTTGTTATTCACAGGCAAGTCATCATCTGAAACCCACTTTACACCTTTTAAGTTTGATACCAGTTGGAAGACCTTAAGAGACAAGAATTAGACACACAGACTTGCTATAAAAATATTGATAGTGTTATGGTAAAACTGACTTTAGTGTTTAAAACTTCTAGGCACAGAGCATTAGATTTAAGCTTAAATCTGCATCAAAGTGAAAATGAAAGCAAACCTTGAGAAAATCTAAACAACTACTACTATTCAAGGAAGTTCCAACCTTAAAAGAAAACCAAAGACAGGTGCTCCCTTTCCCGCTGTGTAATAGCCAGGTCTAATATAATGCCCGCCATGCATTTTAAAAACACAGTATCAACAGCGTCAGAATACATCACACTAACAATACTTGTTTGTTATCTGGGCTGTCTCTATTTCCAAGGAGACCGGCAGGCACACAAGCTCCCCTCGCAGTTGATATCGTCGGCTCAATCGGCACACAGCAAGGGCAAGGTGCCTTCAAGGAATCACAAGGCAGAGCAGGCAGATGTCAGTAGTCTCTCTGGGCACATAGGTACGAAGCACAACCTCCTCAGCAAACATTCAGCTCAGCCAACAGTACAGTGCTATTTCTATGGTCAACAGATATCTTTGGATATTTTCAACAGCATTAACAAAATGTAATATGCATTTAATGATTCACACATTGGAGTACTGACCAAAGAGTTAGACCCGTGGGAACACAAAGGTGCCTGACTGCACAGCATTTAAACCCCCTGCCTGCTGCTACCACGCACTCCACTGACACTTCAGTTCCTGGCACTGTCGTCTCCTATGCCACTAAAAGTTGTAGTGAATTCTATTTGCACTGAGATGCACTTTAAGAGGATCACAGAACCAGATGCCCCCTTTGATGTCAAAACACCTCCCCTATCCACCAACGAGACATTTCTCTACTGATCTGATTTGAAGCATGTTTCAAGTAGTTCATTTTGGAGTATACCGATTAGATCCTGCTTCACAATGTCAGCTATCTCGTTTTTAAAAACTGGGAAGGAACCACACCTTTTATCAGCATGGATAAAGTTAGTGCATGCCCTCAGGAGGCTGATGACTCACGTTCAGGTTCTCTCTCCATCAGAGGGAATTCACATCCAAATTCAGTCAAGATAGCGTTCTCCTCCCCAGACATGACATTATACTTGGGGAAGAAGATTCTTCCCTCCCTGCTACAAAATTAAATATATTGATGGAATTATTCTTATAAAACAGTTAAACAGGAGTAGCCCGCAAAAGTCTGATTCTGAAGTCCACTGACCTGAACACAGTTTGTGCTCCAACTTATTCAAACCTCTCTTTCCCACTTCGAATACATCCTCCAACTAATTCACCATGGTATTACATGATTATATCCACTGTTGCCCCCTTCCTAATGTGTGACATGCTTTCAGAGAAAAGTGTATCCTCTGGTTTTGCAGGATAATTTTCAGGCAAGAAGAGTGGTTTTCTAACAATCTTCAGAAGACTTGGCACTAGCAGTCATAAAAGGCGAGAATAACTTTCTGCAACACAGCATAAAATGTCCAAATCCCACAGAGCAGGATTTTAGATGCTTCATTCTTCCCACTCCTCATAGTATTCCCACTGCCAAACTCAGCTTGATGCCTCCTTAGTACATTTATGCTGATGGATGGTACTCTTTCTCAATATATCGATTGTATACAATTTCTCCCTCTGCCCCGTACAGAGAGTCCCACTACCATGCTCAGGACATGTACACTGTCATTAGAAGCCCTGTGTGCATCTGCTGAATAGCCCAGGGGCTAAACTCCAGTACAATGTTGTGAGGGCACACAGTAACATCCCATTTTCAGAAAGAGGAAAATAGGCATCATGTGACAGTAGGAAGATCACACTCCTATTCAGCAAATTAGTCAATACAAAAAAGCAAAAGTTCCTTTCCGCTTATAAGACACATTACAAATCACAGATGGCTTCCAGCCAAACTCAGGTGTGGACAATTAGAGGCTTCTCTGTCCCTATGTCTGTTCAGCCATCCCAATGAAACACAGTATCTTTTACTGTCCTGTACTCATTAAGCACTTATTTAAAAGCACAAAGCATTCAACCAGGCTACGAGGGACTTTGGAGATGGTCAGTTTCTCTCCCACTTCTTTTCACATTTACTAAGTTCACTGAGTTAAAAAAAAATTGATCAAATTGCGACCCCTGTAACATTAATTATTTACTCCTCAGATATAAAGGATGAGACTGATGAGTAAACTCCCACTGACTCCCAGGATTTCACCTCACATGCTTTCATGAAAATCCATGCTGAGACAGTTGATTCTGCACCACTTCAAACCCCTCTGGGTTGCATGCCAGAGAGGACATTTGTGCCCGTACCACCTTTTCAGTCTTGCTGTTTTCCCAAAGCAGATTCCTCTGTACTTCGAAGGGAGTGGATCTGATACAAGGTCCAGAGTGCCATCCAGAAGGTTTAGAAAGGCAAAGGGGGCTTTCCAGGCGGTCCTAAAAACAGCCCACACAAGCAGTGGCAGGAGTGGGAGCGTTTGGGCCTCTGAAGTAAGACTCTGGCAAAAAATGATGAGGAGGGGAACCTTTTCTTACATTGCAAACAGAGTTTTTAACATATATAGGCAGGAAAGACTACAACTTTAATTTCCCAACCTTCACAAATATTTCACTCCTAAAATTATGTCTTCTGATTTCACAAGCTTCATTTTATTATTTCTAGAGTTAATTTTTTTATCTGATGAAGCCAGCTCAGTTTTGCTTCCTGTTTTAGGACGTTCTATAACTTTACATCCACCACTGGCTTCTTTTTTTAAACAATTTTAAGACCTACCTGCATATATTTTATAAATAGATAAATCTACACTTGGAGAAAACAAGGGAAAATAAACAGAAAGACAAAAAACACAAAGACAATGAAAATTGCATTACATTATCAGTCAGGTAGGGAAATTTTATGTAATCTGGATGAAGTTCCTCTTCACATTTTATTCTGTAATATGTCACTGTGTTACCTCTGGCAGAAAAATAAGATCTAAAGTCAAAGTTCTGTGGACTGAATAGCTACAATAAGCTTATTTAAATCAGGAACTACCAACAACTGTGTCTTGGAATAAAACTAGGGAGTGATAAAGAAACAAATAGAGAACACTATCAGAATATTGATGCTTCTTCCACAGTTATAACATAATTACCTAATGTTGACAATTTTGTAATGAGAGCTGTTCATCGTTCATATAACTTTTAAACAAGACTGAAGAAGCCGTTTGCAAGTAAATGGTGTGATAGCATTACTGGGATCACCGTAGTCTGGCAGAACAGGACACCGTATCCAGCAAAGATCAGCTCACAAAAAGGTAGGTCATGCCTCTAAGTAGACTACTTACTCAAGAAGACCCTCCAAACCATTATGACAAACTGTTCCCGTAAGATACCTGTCACACCAATAAAGTTTGGTAGGTTTAGTCACTACACCAAGTCTATGAAAACCACTTCCACTGTAAGTCACTTGCTCTTGTTTATAGTCCCTTGTTTCAACATGCTGCACATCATGCATAATTAAAGAGAAATGTTACTTTCTTCCTTTTCTCGCAAAACAGTAAAGCCTATAAACAAACACAAGCTCTGGGACTACTAAGAGAGGCTCTTGTTTGCAGACTCTTTCCAACCAACTACTTCAATTTCAATGCTAAAACTGTCAAGCTTAATTGAGAGTTATGGGGCATAATCGCTTCAAAACTATAAATCTATGCAGTAGAAAAATACAATGACTGCCTTAGTGACCCTCTCTTTTTAAATAAGTAACATCTCTTACCAAGACCTAATGTAAGTTCCTTATACCCAACATTGTATTGTAAATAACTTTATAACTTCTCCTGAAGTGAATATAAAGACCATCATAAAGTAATTTCATCCAGAAGTCTTTTGGTTTGACTATTTAAAGTGGACCTCAAAGCATATTCTAGTGCTTACATTGCTATTCTGTCCAAATCCCCCATAGCTCTTTGTGATCCTCCAAAATGTTTGCAGAGAACTACCTTTCTCTCCAGCTTCTTTTAACATCTTTTTTTCTGAAGTCTCTTTGACTTTTGAGCGTGCACAGCTGTTCACACATCCTCACAGCTTCAAGCAGAATGATACAGAGAAAGAGGTATCAAGAGCTCACTATTTAAGCACTGTTCTTTAAAAACATCCTTGGTGTGCAGCACACCCAGCCTGAGACACCAGTGACACAGTCCAAAAAATCCACAAAAACAGAACTGTAAGGCAGGCTTAGATTTAAACCTTAAAGTCACATTAACCATTCCAGAAGAACTACATATTCATTTTCATTTTTTTTAACAGTGCTTTCGTCTTCTACTCCAACCTCTGCAAAATCTGTGCTCCAGGGAGCACCCAATCCAGTCAGAAAACCTAGTGCAACCTGAGTCATATTGGTACTTTCACCCAGAAATTAAAATTTAACAGACAACCGATTACTGTGCTTCAAAGGCTTGAGCTTTACAGTACCGAACAAATTTTAAAATCAATCAAATGTTGCCATTTTCAGTGTGAAAAAAGTCCCACATACAGTCTTACCATTAGCTTTCATATATTTAAGGTGATTTTCTGGATTTTACAGCAAAGGAGTTACCCTTAAAAACGCAAATCATAAAGGCTTAAACCTCTAAGGGTGATTGAAACAGTATCATGTTTATTACTATTTCTTAATCTAATGACTTTTGTAATATGATTGCATGAGGAAATCTTTGGCTTTCTCCACCTGCTTCATGGACTAACATATTAATTCAATTTGTAGAACTGATGATCATATAATAGTCAGCCTAGAGACACCCCCTTAAAATAAAAGTTTTTAAGGAAACTTAAACGATTTCTATCCCGATGAGCACTTTTTTATGTGTCAAACAACATTTGGGTCAAGATATAGAGGAAATAATGGCTGAATATGTGAAAGTACAATTTATGCAGACTAAACATAACTGCAAAAGACTCTTATCAGCTGTTTATCAGATCCAGAGAGGCACAGAAAATACACCCTGGTCAGCATGTTAGTGCTTTTGGAGAGAAGATACTTAGAAAAGGAGTTACACTTCACCCTTCTTCATTACCCTATCTGGAAAATGTGGTTAATAATAATAATGCTTTGAACTTAAATTTCCATTTGTAGATTTGAAATCACTTTATAAAGGTGCATAAGCATTATTATTCTCATTTCACAGTTGGCCTCACTAAGTAGAGAGATTTGCAGCAATTTGTATGAGAAGCAGCATCCTCTAGTGAACAAGTTAAGACTCTGAAATTATGTCCCCAGGGTTTTCTTCCCAGCTAAATTGTAAACTTCAGACTACACCACTATCCACTGTGGCAAAATCAGACACAGTCCATCTGAAATTGGAGGGTTTCTGCATGGGAACAGGAACACAAGCCAGAAACGCATAACATAGATATAAAGAATTTCTGCCTTACATTGACCTAGTCACCTAAAATAAACTTTCTGGAACCCTGGGGATATGGTCATCACAGAGGTCATCAGAGCATTCAAACACAAAAAAAAAAACAAAAACAAAGTGAAAAGGAGAACACCTTAACCACCAGCATCATAATCTTCTCTTCTCTTGTTGACAAAAGATATTTCATGCCAATTTCCTGTAATAACGTTTCTATTACTCAATATTATTCCTCCTCTGGACAACAGCTCCTGCACATGGCAACAACTTTACCTGTGGGTTTTAAATTTTGTCATGAAGAGCACTTCTCTGTGGTAAAGATTCTGGAAAATATTGAGTACATCTTCTCTGTTAACAGAAACAATTTTAGTATACTTTATTCTCAAATATCAGGTGGTCACTTAGGTTAAACTTTAAGCAACATTTCCAATTTCTCACTAGACTAAAGGCCAAAAATAAGAAAGCAGTATGATATTTTTCCTTTTTAGAATTATGTGAATTATAAAAACCAGGCTAAAAGGATAACAGGTAGAAAGAAATATTTTCAAGGTTGCAAGCTTAAAACTATTATCTATTCTTCAAAAAGCTGTGTAATTTCAGAGCCAGGCCAATAAAGTCAAAAGAATCTCTCATCATCTTCAAAACTACTCCAATTTTTTTCCCCAAATATCAGTTTGCCAAGAAAGGATACCAACACAGTTAGGAGATTAAGCCAAAAACATGTTTGCAAGCTTTTAACTTTAAATAAACAGAGGCCTTAAGTATTTGTAAAACAGGTATTTTAAAGAAAAATTATAAGAGTTGCCACTGAAATCAATCTGCAATAGCTTGTACATGTGAAACTTGTAAGGACAATCAATTTTGGACACATGGCAGAAAAATATAAACAAAAGTGAGATGTCAAAACAAATAAATGAAAATGTTAAATGTGTTTAATGCAATAATAGTTTAGTAACTTTTATACAGAGTGTAATATAGTTAGATCAAATTAATTCTCCAAGCATAATAGGTTGGAGGAAAACCAAAAGATATCAAACTGGGATTACTGTAAATCATGATTTTGCTACAGATGTTGACACCCATGCAAAATTTTGTAATTCATAAACAAATGGTCAAAACGACTACTAAATAATTTAAATTTAATATCAGAATAACTTCTTTCCATTCTTCTACACGTCTCTTAATCACAGAAAAGCCTGTTCAAATTACTCAGAAAAAAAAACCCAGCTGCACCATTCTCTCTTCTGTTGCAGTTTTGTGTCAAGGTATAAATCCATGATGGATTCATGTTAATTTATTCCCAGGGCAATACCTGGTATGCTTTTAGAGCCTGTTTTTGGAGACTTTACAGCATTTGTTTACATGTTTACCTCTCTAACACGCCCTGACTACAACCACAGTTGTCAAACTATAACATGTGCATGGGTGTTGTTGATGGTGGCAAGCAGAGCAAACCTTTGGGTGATACGCAGAAAACCAAAGATGTTGAGTTTGACCACCAGTATCAAGGTCTCTCGATCAGTTCTGCAACACAGCACGGTGAGTGACTCTTCAAAGGAGGTGATCTCAGCGAGAGCCCTTTTCCCTCCCCAGCCAGGGCATCACAGGGCCCCCCACCTGGCAGTGTCTCCTCTACACAGCACTCATTATGTCAGGGAAGATGGCGCAGGGAAGCCTTGCACTCTACAGAAAAGAATCACCAGAGATGGGAAGTAGCAGAAATTGTGATCTGCTGTTTTAGTGTACTTCTGTGTTAAGAACTTTTGCTTTAACTCCACTGTAACTGTACTACAACCACATCAAGGTTTCCTGTCAGCATGATATACTGGGAATGCACATTCCCTCCAGCTTAACAGCTCTCAGGCTCCTTATGCTCTCAGGCTCCCACTGCCTCCCTAAAGCCACAACAAAGATCGCTATCGACTAATATGACAACACCTAACAAGGGTAGAGCTGATAAACTGTAAGCTTGATCCTGTCTACAATGCTCATATGCCTCCAGCAGATGCTTCATTTGTCTGATATTGAAACAGGAGGTAGCACTACAACTAAATACAGATGAACTGAGGAAATAATATCAAATGTAAATATCAAATGTAAATTTTTATTTTAGAAAGCATGTTCAAAGAGCACCTCTAAATACGGGTGGAATGAAAGGTAAGAAGTATGAACACTGGCTCCTTCATGACTGGGTTGATCTTCTAGTTTTGCATGTGAATATAAATAAATCTTTAATCAACATTCATAATTTCTGCACCAGGACAAACTTAGAGGAAGCAGAAGTTAAAGAAGGAAAATAAAGCAAGCTGAAACCATAAAAATATTCATGCACGTACACACACGTGCACACCCCCACACATCCAGCAAGGCCTACTTTGCCATATAGGATTACTGCTCTCTATTTAGCTAATGGATTAAGCACCAATAATTTTAAAAAAAGAGATGAATATTACTTTTCCAATAAAAATAAGTCGAGGATTTAAAATAGAAAAGCCTTTTTAATGAAAAACAAATGGCATTTAAAACTTAACAGCCTTTAGGTCTGATAAAAAAGTCAAAGCCTTTATTTAAAGAAAATAAACTTTCTTTAATAATCGCAGGCACTGCAATGCACAAAAGGAGCCACTTGCAATGCAGTGAGTCCTACTTATGGCAGTCTGGCTATGGCAAATGATAGGATACTAATGGAAGAAAAAACATATGCCTAGAAGCAAAATGAAAAATAGTCTAAATCAGATGAGGGGCCATTAACTTTTTCTTTTAAGAACACTTTTAAAAAACATTAGCGAGTGTAAACACTCTTAACACTAGTGATGGCAAGTGAAATCAAACAGATCTTCAGGGACCCCTAACTAAAGAAAAGGGGTTACAAAATTTAGGGCAACTTTCCAAGATTAAGCACACACTGAGCTGGCACATGGCATTTACTGGTACTGATACTGACACTGCTGTCTGGGGCACCACCAGTGTGATTTGTGGGGACTTAGGAAGCACTGAGACATATCCAAGCTGGCAGTCATGACTGGTGAGAGTCTCATAACTAGACAAATATTTCACTGGCATAATCATGTATTGTCAAACCTGAATTTAATGGACACAATTGGATTGCCAAAGTGTTCAAATGACTTGCTAAGTTTGAGCCCTTTGGGGAGTTCCTAAACCCACAGCTGGAAGTTCTCTGTTGATTTTCTCAAGTGTCACCATTTCACCCCATGTGCCAAGTAAGAAAGTCTGTGCCACTAACTTTACTTCATCTTCGTGCCATTTTCCTGACCTACAGTAAAAGAACAGGATGTTTTGACTATCAGGAGAAAAACTAGTGAAAGAAATTCTAGATATGAAGTGTTCCTACAAGTGTTTCACTTTCAAAGAGGCAAAAACAAGTAAAAGCTTCAGCAAAGCAGCTGTCATGTGGCAGTCCCTCTTACAGCTTTTATTCATCCCTGGTACGCTGACTTTTAGGTTTATCCTATCCCAAGATTCTCTCCTGTACGCTGTCTTACTAGCTTAAGCTTATTGAAATAATCAGTACCAGCAAGACCATTCACACACTACATTTACCTTCAACAGCTGCATTTGAAGGGCTTAAGAACCACCAAAAGCCAGATAATACACAGGTCTTTTTTTCAGTCTCCCTTAATATTACTGTTTTAAAAATGTATTGAATTCTTATGTCTTATATATTCTAAGAGAATGCCTTCCCTTACTTCCTTTTTTTGCTATAATGATGATCAGATAAAACTAGTGAGCAACACTACATTTTTTTTTCATTTTCCAGAGAGAAGATAATAGTTTAGATGGATGTGCCTTATCAACTGCAGTATGCAATTTAATGAGGAAAGTTTCACACCTGTAGTTTTAAAATCAATGAAGTTTCAATGGTGAAAAAATAAAACAGTAGAGTGCAGATGAAGGTTTACTTCTAACTCTCGATTCCTTAGAAAGCTAAAATCACCACAATATACCACACAATAAAACTACATATGGTGCTTGCCCTGCAAAAATCTTGGCTGAGGCTTTTTGGTTATGGTTTGTTTTGGGTTTGCATTTTTTTTTTTTTAAATAAATGCAAACCTGTACTTCTCAAAGCATTTTGAAATTCAAATGACGGTTCAACGGACTGCTAAGTATACCTCTATAGATACACAAATGAATATTTTCTTCTGATTACCTTACTTCTCAGATGTGGAATGTGAAAAAAAAAAAATCACATAACTTCAGCATTTAAAAAAAGAGATTAAAATGCCTCATTTGGCACCAAATGCTATCATCATAAAAGAAATAAGGGAAGCTGAAATGTGTTTCCACTTTTTGAATATCAAGTTCAAACCTAAAAGTCACGAATTTCAAAATAATTTGGATCTGAACTGAGTAACCATCCAAACATTCTTGAGTGACAACACAAAAATTGCTTATAATGTGTTCTGACCTCCAAAAATTGAGAAACACTAGCACTCTAGTGGAAACTTGATGCTGGGCAGCTACCTAGAAGAGTGTTTACAAGGTCACCAGTGAGCCAAGCAGCCAGCCCGCTGCAGTGCTTGCACAATGAATTAGGCTGGATCAGTTAAATAAATACAAGGTAGAAGGTGCTGATTTTCCAGATGAGTAGGGTTAGGGTATTCCTTGGGTATGGCAGTGTATCACTTCATCTTCTTTGCATCTGCAAGTCAAACCCCACCAAACAGAACCAAAATCACCCACTAAATTAACTAAATGCACAATGGCACTGACACCACCTGGCTGAGATGGCTATTTTTTACAGGAACAGTTTTTACCCGAGTTGGATACCTGCACCTGGCTTTCGGCTACCTTTCCTAAGTCCCAGCTGAACGACAGCCAAGCTGCATAAATTGACATCTTGGGTGCACAGCAGCATCCCCATGGTGCCAGCTCAGACCCAGCTGCTACACAATCACACTCAGGCGTGCACTCTGCTCTCCAGCCCCACCATCTGTGGCGACCGCGGACAGATGTAAAACTGCCTCATGGCCAACACCTCCCCTTAACGCATGAAAATGGCACTTCAGCAGCATTTATTCTACAAGCTTCAGGCTCTCTCCTTCCACATGCCACAGGCCATGGCCTTCACTTCCACATCTAAGCATACCCATTATGCTGTGCTTGCTCCAGGCCTCTCCGCATTGGAAGAGTCTATCAGGCAGTAACAGGAAATTCTGTTTATTAGAGTTTACCAACAGTAAGATTCTTTAGAATTGTGGCTGGCATGCTGATGGATTTGGCAAGTTGCTGTCCTGAAAGATTGTTGAATCTACAAAACATTTTAAACCTTATTTTCCAAAGTTCCCTATACAAAGACCTGCTCATATTCTGTCAAGCTCACAGTAGTTTATTGCGCTCACCATACCAAAGTTCTCCTTTTGCTAAGCAGATGTCAAGAAGAGAAAATATACTATCTTTGTTTGAGAGAGGAAATGCAAAACTTACCCCATGACTCACCTCCCATCCTCTTCCTAAACCACCTTCCAAGTATGTACACTTCCAAACCTTTGTGAAGTTTGGTTTAGAGAATGAGGTAACTCTCGGTGAGGGTTCTGGACAGAAATTTGGTTTTCAGGTAACCCAATTCATTGCCTGGCCAAATGCAATCTCCAGCTATGCACAGAAACAAGAGACAGCTGTCAAATCAACAAAATTAACACCAGCTGCCCCCCTCCCTCCCCCAAACCTTAGGAAATTTTAGTTGCAATTCTCTGTTTTTTTATTAGAGGCTTTTGTATCCTGTCTATCAAAATATCATGGACATGCTGTATACATAAAACCAGCCCAGATTAGAGAGACAATAAACCAGCACATACTTATTAGCCTCTAGTTTTGCATGCATAAAGCACACAGAAAAAAAAATAAGATAAAGATATTGCCACATCTTAAATAATGATCTTACAAACTGGCAGAAGTACTGTGGGCTTAAACAGAGCCAGATGTGACAGAGAGAGATAATTGTGAGTTGTTGAGCTTTTCAGTGAGCGCAGAAGCAGCATTCTTTTTTAACCTGAACTCTCCATCACACGTGCATTTAATATGTCTGATATTTCAGTGGAAATGTGATTTGATATCTTTTGAAAACAACACTTCAGTATGACTTTAAATTATTCCCCATGGGGGACCATTTTACTGCAACGTGCTTTGTTTACTAGCTCTGCTGCTTCCAGCAAGCTGCTTGATAGATGCCGAAGATGAAGATGAGCTCTGTAATGCACATTTTTGGATGACTGAAGACAAAATTCTCTGCTTCTTGGCATAGTTTTCCAAATGATCATGATTCTTAAAGCATTCATTACTGTGTAGTAAGGCAATCTATATTTCTGTCAAATCCTGTTATTTACAATTTATGGAGAATAAAGATTAGAAAGGAGAGATACTTCAGTGAGCGAAACAGCACATACAAGGAATACTTTCTGTCCTAATTTTTATTCTCCCCAGTGACCTTGTTATCCCTGTCCTTAAGTGACAGAGGATCATTAACAAGTCACACATTTGCAACCAGGAATAGTGATTGTACAATAAACTGCTTGGATATAAAAAATAAAAGCATTCCAAGATTATAGTAAAGGTCAGTCTTTTGGCAAAAAAGATAAACAGTTAGTGTATTTTTGTTCTTTCTTTGCACATTCATTTTGTATTATGACTGATTTTAAAGTAACAGCTATAAGCTCTAGTGAAGATCAGAGTTTCACTATAATGTTACTGCCCAAGAATATAAGAACAGGTGCTCTGGATTTGAAGAGCTGACCACTAATTAGATCCAATTGCCAAAAGGAGAGAGGAGAAGGACCAATCAAGTCACTGAAACAAAGTGCCACTTGCTGCATACTTTGAATTATGCTAGCAACGTAGACAGACATGAAACAAAAAGTAATTACCTGATCATTAAAAAAACTCTGAGAGACCCTATCAAGACAAACTCATGTCATACTTTTCAAGCAGCTGGTCAGGCACATAGAAAAGACAAACAAGAAAAAAAGCCATAGTAATCATTTGAACAGTGCATGTTAATCCTACTCTTTCTAACCAAATGCATCCAACATCTAAACATCATGACACAGCTATACCCGTAACTATTGTCAGTGGTCACCATTCTCACACTAGACTCTTCTTTTTGACACAGAAACTTTTATTTGTGCTTTTTTTATCTCAGCAAGGGAATACTAAGCTTTGTGATGGAAGCAAAATTACATTTTCCAGAAGAAGCCATTTTAAAAATTTGTATGATGATGACATATCTACTCCATATAACTTTACAAAAAGGAAATTTTTCCTGCCACTTGGTTCTCCACTGAGAGTTCTAACTAAAACCAATCAGCTTTCACAGTTTTTCTTACTACTTTAAGATGTATTAAAGGTCACAACTATTCTGGCTTGATGCAGGCATGCCAGTTGCACCAGATGAACCTTATATAGTCAGCTCTAGTCTATATCAGAGCTTACAGTTAAGTGCCATTTCAGTTATGTGAAACTTGGCAAACGTGTGACACGTCAATGACAAAGGCACGGACCACAAAGTCACTCTGCAAAGAGCTGCTAAGACACACTACTCACTTATCTGCCTAATCTGCTCCTATAGCCAACACATACATACTGGCAGAAACTTTTCACAGCACCTCCCAAGTCTTTTTAAGAGAAAATCAGGTGGGGAAGGCCAACCTACTGCTAACCAAGCTGTACAGAAATAATCTCAAACCAGCTGCATAACAACCAGAATCAAAAGAAAAACCTTTGTGATCTAGTTATCCCTTCCATTTCCACTTCCATTTCCATTCAGGATTATAAGCTAACTGCAGCAGAATCACATTTTTCTCTCAATACAAGTCAATGCAGCTGCACAAACATGTAGATTTAGGCACATCATCAGTTTACTGAACTGGCACCTGAAGTCCTGGTAACAAATTGATTTATTTTTGACTATAATATATGTACACTTGTGTACATATATTATACATCCCTAACCAATGCAAGACTTTGAAGCCTGATTTTCAAAACAAAACACTGAATTGATTTTGCTTTCACTCCATTCCTTACTTACTCATGAACCACCTGTATTTATAAGCAAAGGCTGAGTCCACTAACCCTTCCTCATCACACGTATCTTAAAAATAGAACTGCTACAGCAATGATAATTTGATCTCACACCCCACTTTGGGCAGCCAATTCAGTCATCTCCAATTCCCAGTCCACTGTGGTCCTTCTCATCCCCTACAGTCCTCAAATATCTCTCTTCTATAAATCCTGGGAAGTATTACACACCTGGCATCAAACTGATCTCTATTCATCAACAGGCATTTTTGAGAATCAAGTGTGACTTGAAACCTTTCTCAGTCATTTTCACTTACATAAAAACTGTGGTAAAATGAAATTCTGTTACTTTGAAGTTATGCTCGCAATCAAGATTTATCTCAAATTCTGCACCTATGAATGATTTGCAAGAAAAAGTATTTTCTTACTTAAAGCTACTCATAACTCATCATTAAAAGTGTATGTAAACCTTTTTTTACAATTATTTTCCATATGCTTTAATTTAAAATTAGAACTCATGCATTATTAATTGATGACTTAATACAGACTCATCTGCCTATTTTCAAGAGAAAGGTTTCTCCTGTGTTTCCGTATATTGTGTTCCCCTTCCTCAGATTCTTCACTTTGCACAAGTTTTTCCTATAGCAAAGTAGAACTTGGCACAAAAATAAGTCATATCTTCAAAAATATGCTACATAACCAAGTCATGTCCCCAAAAATATGCCATATAACCTTACTGGAACACATGACCCAGGAAAGTTTGGAAAACAAGCAAGAGAAAATGACTGTTGCTTTTGGAGAAAAAAACTCCAAATCACAAAAAAGAACAAAACCCCCAGGCTCCCCCCAAAACAACAACCACCAAAACAAACAAACAAACAAACAAACAAAAAAAATAAAAAAGAAAAATCACGAGTAAGGAAGAAAGGTTTGGAACCAAACTGCTGAGGCTCATTTGCAAGATTTGGTCAACTCAAGGAGCAGCATTAAGGAACTCTAGGATGTCTGAAATCTGGTGTTTGTCTTTTTTATCCTGCAAAACACAATCCTTATAGATTTCTAGCAAGCCTAAGCCAGCCAAGATACTGACGTGCTTTCATAATTCTCACATTATGGACAAATGTGGACAATAAGTAAGGATAAACTTTGCTTAATGCCACCACCTGCATTAAGCCCCAGGACTGTGTGGTGCCTCCCAGCACCTCCAGCAGGGTACACAAGGAACACCTTTGGCTAAACTAAAAGCTATGCACAACACGTATCTTGGAAAATATAACAGTGTAATAGGATACAGAGTGAACCAAAAATCAATATTTACTGCAACATTAACCAGAAGCAACAAATGGGTCTAAACCAGCGTAACCACAGCAAAGTAAGTTCAAGGGCGCAGATTAGTGTTTCCCCTAAAAAAATTAAATTACTTTACTCCACATTACGTTACAGTTGATAATGTGGTGGGTCCCCATGCAACAACCTGTACTCGAAAGGAGAAAACAGAGGCAGAGAGGTAGCCTAGGCAAGGAAGGACACTTCAAGCATGAAAAAGGATTAGACAGATATAAAAATGTTCAGTGATGTGGATGAGTCCCTAGGAAGCCAATGGAACATGAGTTGAATCAGAAAAGGTCACAACGACACTGACAAGAAAGCTGAGTTTGATGTAGGGTTAAGGCACTCAGAAGTTTCAGGATGGAATGTGGCACCAGCTGGGAGGGAGGGAACTCTTAACGCCCACACACTGCCCTTCACACAGACATCCTATCTTGGTATCCTTTTGTTACACTGAGAACGCTCTCTATGAGCAAAGTTCTCCTACAAACCTCTCACAAAGATAAACCAATACAGCTCTGAGTCTTCCCACATCTTGGAGGATGCCTTATTTCTCACTGCTCTTGTCAATTAGTGTACACCAGAACTGGACATGGTATTTAGTACTGGAAGGCAAAAGCAGAGGCAGCAGAAGATTCCCTTCCACAGAAATAGGCTTTGCCACAGAAATTTGTAATTCATATTCACTAGAACCATTGTTTCCCACTGCAAAGTCTTCCCTCTCTGAATTAATTTTGTTTATATCATTTACACTGGATTGTATTTCAATCACTTAGCTCTATCTGTCTATGTGCAGTTCACCCATAGATCCAGATGCCATTGTACACCATACTCTTCCTCTTCATTGCTATCTCCCACTCCATCAATCTTTGTGTCCACAATCATTCCTAGTGATGATTTTGCATTTTCTTTCATTGCAGACAAAATATGATGAGGCATAAAACCCTGCTAGATTTCTCAGGGAGTACTCATATATGGGTGTATTTTGAGATCTGTCACACAGTCACTCTACAACCTACACAGATACATCATGCTTATTTTGTGCCATATCTCTTTCTAAATCAAAAGTGCCTTGACACGTGTCTTACAAAACCCTGCAAACATAACATGGCTTCTGCAAATGTTCTATCCAAGCTTTAGTTCACTTGACAGTATCTTTGCTCAGAATCCTTAGTGAATTTTCTCAAAAGCATTTGGTTTAATTGTAGATTTAAGGCTATAACTATTGTCAAGGTATGGTTTTTATCTATATACAACCTTACACTGTTTCTATTCGCATTAGAGAGGCAAATATATCTATTTACATATAAACTTTCGGAACCGAGTTAATTTTACTAAGACTAAAAATGCCCCAAAAGTATGTCCAAAGATGTATAAGTTGGACTACTAATACCAATAATATATCTGAAACAGACAGTTCAACAGAATTGTTATCTGCTTTCTCTACTGCAAAACAGATCTTTAATTCACAGAGGAAAAAGGTTGAAAGCCAGGAATTACAAAAAGGACGTGGAGGCTCCTTTTACATTTTGGTTACAAAAATTATTTCATCTGAAAGAGGGGTTTTTTTAGGTCAAACAATAAAAAGCTTCACTGTGATCAGCATTACTAAGGATCCACAAGTTTTCTACAGAAGCAATTGTCCTTTTCATCAGAGGAATAATAACCCAGGTTTGCTATTTTCAAATTCTGTCTGTAAACAATATTTGCCAGAACTATATACAGAATCTTCTGGGTGCTCAGTGCAGGACCAAAGGCAATTAGCACACAGCTGAAACACAGGAAATTCCCTCTGAATATCAGGAAACACATTTTCACTATGAGGGGATTGAGCACTGGGACGGGTCGCCCAAGGAGGCGGCAGAGTAGCCCTTCTTGGAGGTACTCTAAAGATGTCTGGAGATAGTCCTGGGCCACGGGCTACAACAGGTGGCCATGCTTGAACAGCAGGGATGGACCACAGGACCTCCAGTGATCCTTTTTAGGCTAAACCTGTCTGTGATTTCATGATGCAAATGTCTTATCTACACTGAAAAAGAATATACTATCAAAACTTAAAATGCAAAGAGAAATTTCTCTTCTGGATAGAACAGTTATATTTGCAACAACAGCTGATGGGGTTTTAGAAAAGACTGACAGAGTAAATTGGAGTATACGATTAAAAACCGGTGTTGTTACACTGCTTTATTCTGGTTGAATATCTGTTCTGTAGTTGGTTTGTGTACTTTGTTTGATTTCCAAACAGAATATAGAATGAACAGAATTTAAAAGATTGTTCTTTCTGAAGAATGGTATGAACAGAGCCATGGTCAGTGCATGAGGAAATATTACAATCACAGACTAACAGCAATCCCATGGGCTACCAGCAAAGTATAATTTGGATCCAGGATTTCACAGTTATGTCCCATACCAAAGAATCTCTTAGCTTTTTGTTATATGCCATCATTTTGGCAATATTTTGAAATCAGTCTCAAAACAACATAAGTTTATAGACGCTGCACTGTTAAGCAGAGAATGTCACACATCTCTTCTAAAGAGGTGATGAGTCCAGACTTATATAAATTTAAAAATTAATACAAGAATATTGTCAAGGAAGCTCATGGGGACTCTTCTAGGTTATTTTAAAAAGTTGGCAAAATTTCTTTAGTTTTTAGTTTTAAGCAAACACTACCAGGCTGAACAGGTCAAAGAAGGTTGAATGGAGTAATTGAGTACAGTTTAAGAACATGAGCACTTTGTTCTTGCTGATAAATTAGACAGCTGCTCTGAATTACATTTCATGCTGTTTTCACACAACATCTAATTTCCTCCTGCTAGTTCTAAAGCTACTTGGAACTGTACGCAATTAACTCCACCACCTTTCCTTTATCCTTCAAAAAGCATAAATTTTGTTTGCTTACAGTTATCTACATATTTTCCTTTCTCCTATAATATCACAAAAAATAATACACATTTGTAACAGAAGAAATGCATTAGCAGCGTAATGTCCGTTCTAAAATGGATAAGATATATGATGAATTAATTGTAAAAGAGTGCACATTCTTCTATTACAGAATACTCATGTAACTGCAAGCTCCAACAAACTGGAGCTTTTTCCCTGTTTCCAAAATATTTTGAACAACTCTAAGTATTTTCCCCCTGTATTTGGAAATAGTACAAAAAGCTAACTTTTTTGTTTTCTGAATACAATTTACACTTTGTCATCAACCTCCTTTCAATTATGCAAATTGCAATATGAGTGGATCCATAATGAAGCACAGTTTTTTACTGAAAAAAAGATGGGAAAAAGTAGTTCTGATAAAAAAAATTTATAAAAAATAAGGTTGCACAAAACCAGTTTATACAAAGATACAAACAAAACATGCTTTTAGGAAGAAGTATCTCTCTGACATGGTAAGAATAATATGTAGCACAGAAGATCTATAGTACCTATAAATATTCTTTACTGAATACCTTAATGTCCAGGTTCTGGAAAAGTAAAAGCAGTTTTTGGAAGGAAAAACAGTTAAGGCACATGCTTAATTTTAAATACAGCTTTAAGTTCTCCCTCCATGCCCAAGCCTGAGTGGGACAGGTACATGAGCAGCACAGCTAGGCGGAAAAGAATGGGTCATATTTGCTTCTTTCAAAAGACACTGCCAAGAAATTTATGCCTAGTTTAAAGAAGTCAGCTGTAATCCTTTCAATTACTTCAACAGACTGTGTTTAATTGTTAGGTATTTTAAAAAACTGCATTAAAAAAAATTATTCAGATTGTACATACCTTCACCGAATATAAAGCCTTACACTCACACATACTTCTCACTTACAGGAGTGTAAACCAGCACTAACAGTAAGCTTATTTAATGTGTTCTGTGAAGTTGTTAATTCTCTTATGGTGGTGTTTTTTAATGATGACAAAAATATGTATGATTTTGGATGATAAGCTGGAAATAGAATTCTCATAATAAATAAAAACTCGGAATTTCTGTTATTCTTGCAGTTAATATGAAGCTAAAATAATGCATTAATAATGCATACCTTGCAATTTAAATTTCATTTTAACATTCCTCTAGCAATGGGAGGTGTAGGCAAATGTTAAATCAGTTTCAAACAGACAAGATTCTGAAGATTCTGCTCTCCTTACTGATCCATTTAAGTTTGGTTTTTTTTTAATTTGCTTCAATAAATTTTTGATACTAAAAAGATAAAAACAAGGAAGAAGAAAAACAACCTCATCTAAGATTCTACAAAGTTATTAAGTAGTATAATATTGAGTTAAGTGCACTTACACAAATTTATTCACCACATTCTCAATTTCAACCAACCTTTCCAGGAACTAGTAGCATTTGAGTAATATTTGTTCACAGCAGTTCTGAGTCACACCAAGATGTAGATTTTTTCTTTTTACTTGCTCAAAATGCAAAAAGATTATTTATTTATTAAGCTGGGGAAAAAAACTAGCCCCAAAGAAACAAGCAGGTATCCAGATAAAGTTATTGGGAGTTGTGTTCCCTTAAGTCAGACTAAATTAAGCATAAGCATTTTCTCCCAGTGAAAGTACTTAGCAACTTAATTTTATGGTAGGATGAGTTTCACAGTTTGTTTTGCTATCTTCCCTGAGATATGTAGTTTCATATGACAGTTCTTAGACCCAATACCATTGATGTACAAATATTTTTGATGAAGCCACCTATAGGCTTTGGCAAAAAAAACCCAGGTAGAGTGGATTTATAAAGTGTTAATTAAAAAAAAAAACAACAAAAAAAACCCCACTAGACTTCACATCTACTCTCTTGAAGTGACTGTGTGAATACTCTTGACTCATTAGAAGACAAAATTACTCATCTTAAGCCTTTTATGTATTTATTTCAATTTATTTATTTTAATCCAAAGCACTGAATAATATTACAGATGAAGTCACCATGAGGTAGTCTTGCAACAAATACGGCAAAAGACTCCACTTTTAGTATCACATATCTGTGATGTATTGATCCCTCACAGAATCTGATGGAGGATGAGAGACTTTTAATTAAAATAAGTGATTAAATGCAAATCCTTCCCAAGCCTTTTTTGAAAATCTTGCTTCAGAGAGTGATTTGAAGAGCCATAGCAAAGCTGAGTCAGTATGCTTAGAGAGAAAAGGTGTATTCCTAACAAGATGAGTTGCATTGAGGTAAGATACTACTGAAGATAAGGGCAATTTCTTCTTCTCAGTAGGAAACAGCTAACAAAACTAGCACTGAAGAATACTTTGTTGCTCTTGCAAAATTAGCAAGCTGATATTCTTACATCTTTCAGAAGATTTTAGTGGATTTTAAATTACTCTGGCATGTCCCTTTTTTTCTTTTTAATTCACTCTAATGACAAAGAATTGAATCTTTTTTAAGTGGAGCTGTCTCCATAACTGTAGCAGGGGAAAGTGTAATAGAAGCAGATGACAATGAATATTGCGTCTTACTTCAAGGTGATGCCCTGACACTGCAGAGAGTCCTTCTGTTAGAGAAGGCTCAGCTTAGTCACCTGAGTTAAATGTATCACTGATGTGACCCCCTCAATTTCAGGGAATGAGCTGAAAATGCCTTCTCTGATTAAATTCCATTTTGTCTGAAGTGAATCAACACAGAATGAATTCAGTTTAATAATTTCTCATTCTTCTTAAAACAGCCATAACATGTTGGGGTCCATGATTTTCTTAATTAACTTTTCCTAAGTATCCTCTTCCTCCCTGAATTTTTCTTGAAATTTTACTTTAAACATATTCATATATATATTTCAATTTTTCTCTTTCATTTTTATTTTTATTTATATAACGATTGACACAAAACATTAAAGTTAAAAATATAATCCCAGAAACAAAATTCTTAATGTAAAAGCTCAAACATGAAGAAGAAAACCCCAAAGCTAGAGAATTAAAAAGAAATGAATCTTAAGAAATTATTCAGTAAGTCTGCTTAATCAAAGCCACACAGAAATACACTTAATGTGAAGAGGGCAGAAAGCACATAAATAGTAAACTGACTGAAACAAAAGCAACATTCAGAATTTGTATGAAAGACAAGACCTTACTGTCTCCACTGGGATGAGGAAAGAGACTTTAATGTGTATGCAATTACATGGAAAAGAATACTAAACCAGACAGATTGAAAAGCAGAAAAGTAAATAGAAAAGGAATCACAGAATACTGCGAGTTGGAAGGGACCCACAAGGATCACTGAGTCCAACTCCAGGCCCTGCACAGGACCATCCCCAAGAGTCACACTGTGTGCCTGAGAGTATTGTCCAAATGTTTCTTCAATTCTGTCAGGCTTGGTGCTGTGACCACTTCCACTGGTTCCAGTGCCCAGTCACCTCTAGTGGATCAACCTTTCTCTAATACCCAACCGACACTTCCCCTGACACAATTTCAGGTCATTGTCTTGGGGCCTGTCACTGGTCACCACAGAGAAGAGATCAGTGCCTGCCCCTCCTCTTCCTCCCACAAGGAAGTCGTAACTGCAGTGAAGTCTCCCCTCAGTCTCCTCCAGGCTGAACAGACCAAGTGACCTCAGTCCCTCGTCATCTGGCTTCCCTTCAAGGCCCATCACCATCTTTGTTTTTCTCCTTTGGATGCTTTCTAATAGTTTAATATCCTTCTTATATTGCTGTGACCAAGACAGAAGTGTTCTGGTGAGGAATATTGGGATGAAAGTCGAACCCAAAAGAAAACTAGTACAAATCTATGTGGTTTGCATCACTCAGAAACACATAGCAGATACCCATTTGCAAACCTCTTTAGATCAAAATGTGCAGACACGAAACAAAGGTTCAGGAACCACAGCTCCAAAAAACCAGGAAAACGTCTGTCACCTCATCAATACCCAGGCTAGGTAGAGATAAATCAGAGCTTCATGTTTAAAGCTTCACATGTGCTCAGCTGCCTCCCAGGCAACAGGCAGGCTCCTGTGAGGCTCCTGGCTAAGGCAAAGGTCAAGACATGTGTTAGTAAGTACTGTGCAATCCCCCGTGTGGGTCTCTTAGAGCTTCTCTGTACACTATAAATAAATAAACTGCCCTTGTAAAGTAATGACTGGATTACTCATCTACGTATTATTCAAGTCTCACTTCTCTTGTTCTGGCAGGAGTTTTGACCTTCAACCTCAGACTACTCCTCTTGCAAAAATATTTTATATATGTTACACTCCACTTTCACCTAAAAAATCTCCACTATCTCTAGCTAATACCCACTTCATGGGGTATAATTAAATACACAACTCTTTTGTTGGTAAAAATTTCAGTAGCCCAGTAGGAAGAACTCTGGGAAAGTACCATGTGTTGTTATTGTTGTTGTGCAAGTATTAGTGATAATTGCATTCTAAAGCAATTCTGAAATATGATGTTACTCAACTGGAATTTTGCTTGAGCATGATAATACTGTATTTAAAAATCTCTTCTTGGTTTCATAAAATTTACAACATGGTAAGTTCACAGATTTCTATTGAGTCAGTCCTGATTTATGTAGTTAGAAAAAAATTGCATTTGTCCAGCTGAAAATCACCTTGTTCAGTTGCACAGCTAATAGTGCATTATCATAAAGGAGACTTAAAAGCATTTACCAATGATGTCTGCAGTTATTTTTTGAAATACAGCATTATCAGGTGAAAACCTCAAGCATATTTTTGATGAATATGAATTCACTCAAGAAAATCGTATCAGAATAAATGTTTTGAGGGGCATTTTAATTTTTTTCTTTACTAGTTTTCAGGAGGAGGAGTATGTCATAAAACCCGGAATTGTCATAAAGCTGTGCAGGGTTTTAAGATTAACTACAGAAACAAGGGACCACAAGAAGGCTAAATAGAACAAGAAGAACAAGTTGGCTAATAAGCAAACAATACTAGTTTTTTCCAAAAGGAAATGTACTAAACTGAAGAAAAGGTTAGTAAAATATATCCTTAAGGATCAGTGCTAGCAATAATCTTAATATTTTAATAACTGCAGCATAAGACAAAGTTTGCTAATGATTAAGTCAGAAGGCATCATCAACACAAAGAGATGAATACTTTATGGAATTTAATGCATGGCCTTGTGGCACAAAATAAAAATAGGATAAAACTTAACAGCACGAAAAGCACAAGAAATGCAGTTCTGGGGGCTAATAAAAGGAAAAAAACAACATGCTGTGCCCTGGGAGCTGATGAACTGCCAAAGAACAAGAACTACGTAAGCATGCCAACTGGTCAGAAGATCACTACAAGTCTCACAAAGACAAACCAGGTTGTACAAATGATAAATACAAACCAATGTTGTATTTCAATTCAGCACACAGAGAACAGCAAAAATTTTGTGTCAAAGATACAAAATCCCCTATGGAAGATTCTATGCAGAACAATGCTCACACATGAATGAACTAGTACATGTTACCTATAAAAAGGGAAATTAGAAGACAGCTCCTTGTTATCAGAACAATGGCCTTTTGTAGTATCAGCCAAATAGGAGAGGAAAGGACAAAATCCACCTGCTGTTACATAAAATTGAAGAGCTAGTTGAAAGCAAGAAAAGGATTACATTGTGAGGGATGAAATTTGTCAGCCATTAGATGACCCAGCCAACCTTTTTCATTCTTCTTATCTCTACTTTCTAGTTTATCAAGTCAAAGTTGCACTCACCACATATCCAGGGAAATACATTATTTAAAACCTTCATTAGTAGTATTTTTGTTTCCAAAACAGATGGCATTTGCAACATACAAAACTGCCTGATCTATATCTAGTATAACATTATACAATCTAATACTGGAAAAATAGAATAATTCTTTCTTCTCTCACTTGAGAATATATGCACTATCATGGGAACTATTGGGGGAATCTGAATCCAAACCAGTCAGCCTGGAAAATGTCCTGTGTTCCAGCTCTGGAAACTGGGCTCTGTGAGGTGCTAGACTTCAATAATCCATCTGCTTTTTGATACAAGGTCAAGAGACTTTGCAAAACTGAGAGCAAAAGAATAACCATTTATTAACTATATATAGTGTCAGTCTCTCTACAGAGACACAAAACAAAAGTCAGTTTGCTTCTTTCTTAAGGCCCAATATCGTATTCCATGGTTCAGGTGAACACTTCATGAGCTGTCATTTCTGGGAGTTCTGAACAATAATTAAAGCAAAGAGGACATGATGTTCTGTCATGAATTCTCTTGAGATCTGCACTCAATAGCTTTTTCCATAGTTAATGCACAGTGTTGACACATAGTTATGAGTATATTTACTCGGTTTTTACTGGAAGATTGGTTATCAAACAAGTTTTTTATCACTCCGCTCTGCTGGGAAATTTGTATTACAAACTATAATGCTCCGTGGCTCAAAATAAGCTTGTTATTTTTAACATGTCTAAAACTAATTATGGATTTTTTTTTTAATATAAGTAGAATTCTCTGTGTTGCACTTAGTTTATTTGATTTATTTTTTTCTGAGTTCAGGTAATGAAGTAGGCACTCTGCAATTATACTGAACTCTTGAAAATTAAATTTCTACACTACGCACTATGAGCCAGATTTGCTTTGTTTCTGCACAGCTTTCACCTCTCAAGTGATAAAAAAATACCCAGAACTATTCAGTCATTGAGTTTTGGTTGCTTTGAGGTTTGTTGGGTGGTTTTTTTTGTAAGGCAGTGAAGAATCTAATCACTTTCCTGTATCATCTTCCTCAGCACTTTGCCATAGTCATCATCAATATAATTATATTGCATTTCCATGCAAGGAGCTCAAGCACTTCACAAAGCATCAAAGAGAAAAAGGTCTTCTATCCTTGCTATAAGATGTGCTTTAGTTCCATAAGGAATACTTAACATCTGAAATGAGGTCAATATGAAACACTGTACTAGTCAAATGCCCTTTAAGACCTCAAATACTGTGTATTTACAGATGACAGAAAAAAAAAGTAGCAGCGATACAGTTCTAGTAACAGAGAAAAACAGTGCATTTCATTGTGTTGAAAGTTATTCTGATACGATTTTTATTAATATAACAAAATTATGGAATATCCAGAGTTGGAAGGAACATGACAAGGACAGTCCAACTCCCAGCCCTGCATAGGACAGCCCCAAGAGCCCAAGAGTCACACCATGTGCCTGAAGGCATTTTCCAAAGGCTTCTTGAACTCTGTCAGGCTGGTGCTGTGACCCCTTCCCTGGGGAGTCTGTTCAGTGCCCAACCACCCTCGGGGGGAAGTAAACCTTTTTCTAATATCCAACCCAAACCTCCCCAACACAACTCCAGGCCCTTCCCTCAGGTACTGTCACTGGTCACCAGAGAGAAGAGATCAGTCTCTGCTCCTCCTCTTCCCTTCATGAGAAGTTGTAGACTGTTACTCCTGCAGTTAAGGCCATACCTTTAGTTTGTTAGAAATTAAGTACTAGGTACCAAAAAAGAAAAAAACAAAACCATACTTGGGAAGTATACAGAAATTGCATAGGCATGAAACAATATTTATTGTTATTTGACATCCAGTTCTTAATAAACTGAACCAAGGGCTGCATCCAGGCTTTTAACAGCAACTGCCATTTATTTCTCCATAAAGTTCTCTAATCCCTCTGAAAATCTTAATACTTTTAATTGTTCTCGTATCTGTGGCTGTGAGCTTGTACAATTAATTGTAATCTGCACAAAATTAGTTATTTTGCTACAAACATGGAACAAGTTTGATATTATACCCTGAGCTTTGGCAATAAAAAAAAAAAACAACAAAAACAAAACAACAACCAAAAAAAACCAAGACAACAACAAAACCCCCACAAACAGAAAATACTTGTTCCTGGTTTTAATTGTGATTTTACAGGCTTCAACTATATTTTCTGTGTCTTTTCTTTTCCAAGTTGAAGTCCTAATCCATTTAGTCTCTTTGCATGGAAACACTCCACACCACTGATACTCATCATTATCTATTCCTATACTTTTTTTCTTAATCCAGCTGTACAAAATTGCCTCTGTTTGCCTATACAGTCAATTTGGTCTGACCTGATCCAGCTTTCATCTAACCCTGTGGCAAACAAAACACTCATCAACTTCAATGATCTAAAGTCAAACTCCTAATTATATATATGCTGCAATACCTGTATTTGAAGTAATTTAACCACTGATTATACACCTTAAAAGAAAGGTAGAAAATACAGAACTGGTGCTAGCATGAGTGGGCACAACAAGAGCCAAATGAATGAGAAAATACCAAGGCATATCAGGTGAGAATCTGTCACTACATACACCTTAATTAGTAAAAAAATAGCTTAATTATACATCGTTTGAAAGAATCAGTTCCATCTTATGATTCCCCATAATGTTTTCACAATGTACAATAATCTTCTGTATGCCAGGATTGTTCAGCAAACATGTGAAAATTAATATAAAATGTACGCCTAATTAAATTACCTTACATTGTTCTGCCTTCCTTTTTGAAGTATAGGTATAAATTACTGCTTAGATTTTATGTAAGAGTTGCATTATTTATCAAAGTAGTCTTTCCTTGACTGTCACCATTTTGTTGTCTTACAAAGAAATCCAAATGAAGATTAAATTTAAAGAACATTGGAATGAAAATATTTTTGTAAGAAGCACATTTATTTTATCGTGTGGAATGATAAAATCTCAGTTTACAGAAGAAAAAACATGCAGCAGGATAGAGAATTTTTGAGAAAACATCTTCATCTTTTTGTCTCAGAATAAATACTCATTAGTAAAACTGTTCACAGGAAAGATGAGGTTTGATAAACACATTTGTTTTCAAAATCTCTGAAGCTGTTCAAATTTCCTGACTCATAATTCTCCAAGTGAGATATTTCACTAAACAAGAAAGTTTACTTAAAGCATGAATTTAAATAATCACATTTGAAATGAAAAAAAAAAAAAAAGATAATTTAAATAAAAATGCTTTGGTTGATCTTAACTGTAATTTAGGAATGTCTCTGAGAATTCAATTTCTTATTCCAGTTTAGGACAAAGACATCTCTTAAAGATTTGCCTGTTTTTCCAGGACAAAGTAATCTTCTCTCAACTCCATGTGTACAGAAAAGGCACAAAGTACCTGTGAACACAGGTGCTCATCTAAACTCACTCTTCTGAAAATGACACGTAGTAAGCAGAGCAGATTTCTTTTAGGAGTGAGGGAGAGCTGATCTTCTAGAACTTCATGGGAGGGGGGCAATCTGCTCCTTTGGATCTACTGGGTGACAGGGAACCACCACTATTTGGAGGTTTGTTTGGTTTTTTCTTCTGAGAGACGCAACATGTTGTATTTTTAGCCCCAGATTTCCACTAAGTATCATTTTCAATGGAATTCTTTTGCTTTTAGTTCACTTGCATCTGTGACATATGTATATATATATATATAATAAGCACTGCACTAATAAATTGACTTTTCTGTGCTTTGTCCCTCCCAAAATAACTTGCAACAAAGAGCTTAAAGTGTAGTGAATAAACGCCTCAGCAACATAATTTTCCTGGCAGAACTAGACCCTGTGCAGAAGCACTGTACCTTCCAACAAAGGGCCTCTAGTCTTCCCACATCCACAAATGACCTTGGTGGCATACTGCTGAAACAACTGTAATGTGAAAACCAAGGAGTCTGTCACAATCTACAATGTGTCTTGCACACACATATACACAGAAGAAAACAATAATCCCATTAAAGATGTTAAAGGAAGATGGCCAAAGCTGATGAGGCAGTCTATTACAACTTCATTATATTTCTGCTATGTAATTTCAATGAAAGGAAGGAAATATTAAAGAGTATTTTAAAAGCTACACCATAGCTGCTTGAAGCACCTGTTTCCAGACTAATTCTTTCTGATAAATACAACCAACATAGAACAGCAATCAAATACTCACTAAGGGAAACAATCACTACACTTACCACCTCTCTTGTAAAACCACCAATCACATCTGTTGTTTGCACACACCAAAAGTTTATTGACAATTTTCATTTCAATTTAGAAAAAAAACACTCAGTTATTGCATGGCAGTTGGAGATTTTTGGCTTTTTGTTAGGTTGTTGTTTGGGGTTTTCTTAAAAGACCTGTGTAACTGCTAAGCTCTTTCACCAACAGGGAATTACCCAGATTTTTTAATAAAAATGTCTGGAAAGACCATGAACTACTGATATTAAATTTTATCAACAGGCTTCTCAGCTTAATTCTTACAGACAAAAAACCAATACAACAATAAAAATGCTAATTGAGAAAGTTTTTGGAAAGATGCTGCAGACAATACAACTACATGCATGGGAAATTAATTCTGTAGATGATGTGTAAAAGATGGGTTATAAAGTTAACGAGATATTACTTAAGGCAAGAGAAACAATTAGACTATTAACAGTGAAGATAAAGCAACATTTTTCCATCAAATATAACGAAACTAATTAAAAGTGAAATGAAAATTTAGATATGAATATGAAAATAAAATTGAACAAGTTAAAAGGCCTAAAGAGTTCACAGGCTCACGATCCAAAAAAATCTATCCAAAACTACAGCACCTATAAAGAATCTGAACAGTTTATCATTTTTGCACATTGTAAAAATCTAAAAGATCCATCCTCCTTTGAGGCACGGATTGGTCTGCTATTTTTTAAGACCAGAAAGAGATTTTATGAGCACCAGAAAAAAAATTAAAAGGCACAAGTGTAATTGCAAACAGAGTGAGTAGTGAAAAAGCAGTAAGCTGTGCTATGCAGGTAATCATTCTGAGGAATCTGTAATGCTTAAAGGGAAGATTCTTCTCCAAGAAGAATTGTTGCAGGCACACGTTGCAACAATGGAGCAAGTGAAATCTATAGCTATTAGCTTCTATTGTTTCACAAAATACTTTTCTGACACTACAGAAGCATGACAGATGCCAAGTCCAATTCTGCTTACACCACTAGTTTAATTCACATAACCTGATCAAACAACAGGGGATGTAGACTTATCAAGACATTTTATGCAATAAACAGTCTTTCTTACTCTGCCATCACCAGGTGGGACTGCATACAAACACTTCATTCCCCTTGGTCCAGAAGGGCTTTTGAAGCAGAGAATTGAATGGTTTCAAGAATCTGGTAAACAATGCCAACATTCTCCCCATGGCAGTCCATCACTGTCTCTCATGAGCCTGCCTCCATTTTTTATTTTGCTTTCCAGTTATTTCCTTGTTATTTCTTTACTGCTTATTCACTTTCAGAACTCTGAAGGCACTCTGATTACCCCTCTCCTCCCACTGTTTGGAAAGACCCTACTACTAGCATCATTATCAGATGATGATGCTGTCCTTACCCTCTGCTGCTGGTTCCTCTCTGTCAGTACTGACATCTTGTCAATGTCTTGTTCATGGATGTCCTGCAATGATTTCAGCCAAAAAGACCTATGAGCAACACTTGAATTTTCAATGCTTTTTGTTAAATCACCCCACTTTTGCGAAAAATTCACTATATATTATCCTTAAAAATCTCTCAGATTTACCAGGTGCCACAATTCCACAGGCATGGACTGGCAGTTAAGGGTTTGCATGCCATATTCACCAAGCACAGTGCTGACTACAGACATCTCACCTTCCCTTGGTGCTTCCCTTAGCTCTTTTCTCATAGCTTGTACTACAAATATCCCAGCTGTTGTCTTGGAACTAGTATGTGAATTCTTTTTAATAAGAACTGGTCTATATATGAGTTTCCCCGAGCCTAGAGACCTCATATTTCAGGACGTATTTCAATGCAAATTTTAATTAATTCCTTTTTACATAGCACTTGCTGGTCTGTCTTAATAATGCATCCCTCATGCTCAGAAAAATATATCAAGATAACATGAAATGTCTTTGAAAAATTTCCAGAAATAAGGAGAGCAACAACAACAAAAGTAATAACAGAGCACTCTAAGAGCAATGTTCCCTAACTGCAGAACAAGCAAGGAGTTCAAGAAGATAATTATTCCCTCTCCTGCTATCTAGAAACTTCTCTTGCTAATTTAGCCTTTGAAAAACTTGGGGCATAGTCCAAATAACATCAAAAAAACCTGTAACATTGTATAAAATATAATTGCTTAATAATGAATTGTTGAGCAGTGTGTTCTCAAGAGAAAAGGAATAAGCATTTTCCCAGTAATTACCTTTTAAATTCCAATTAGCCAGCCTATACACTCACTCTGTATGTTACAATGACCAGGTCTGCAAAAAGTAAAGTCTCAGCCCTCAGAAGTGTGACAGTTAGTTTGCTAATCTGAATCACACACAATCACACACAATCACTGCCAAACTGCAGGGGCAGAAGAACAAGGTACAGAGAAATCTCCAGACCATCTGGTGCTACAGGCACCTATCACGTGTATATTGAACCACATGTACTTCTCTGAGAATTGCAAGGCACAGAACTTATTTCCATAGACCTCTTAATCTCTAGAGAGTGAGACACTGAAAGCAGGCAGTCCATTGCTCAAATCTTAAGTTTTCTAATGACAAGCCATGTATGTGAACAGTTACCAGAATTTCGGTCTATTACTCAAATCAGGGCCGAAATGAGACCTTTGATGGTATCTCGTCTGATTTTGATGATGTGAATGCTAGCATTGGCAAGTTAAAGACTTGCCCCTCACCTATCCAGTCCCAATAAGGGACTGTCTCCAAGAAAATGCTGAATAGATACCTGGAAGGTATGACTTTCAACCAACTTAATTATATTTATATAAAAAGCTGATACTCTTGTTTCAGCTCCCACTAGTTTTACTTTAGTTGGTTATTTTTGGTTTTTGTTTTGTTTTTTTTTTTTTTTTTTTTTAGTTTTTTTGCTTAGGGACACACTTAAGATAAATGGAGGAAGCTGCTTTCATATTAAAAGATAAAGTACATAAAGGGATTTCTAAAAGTTTACTTACCCAGTTGGGCTCATGCCTTTTAATAAACTTTCTCACGTGAACAACATCAAACTGCCACTTCTGTCCAAATTCCCCAAATTTAAAAGCAAGGTGCATTCTTTCCTTGCCAACACAATCAGACTACTGACTGAGTGATGCTATTTCTAGATCACACCATTTTTATTCCTAGTATGCTCTTAAGGGATTCCCCAGGGAAACGTAGCAAAGTACAGGACCACACAGCTGGAATTTTAGAAATATTGCTTAAGAACCCACTCAGAGAGAAAAGATTTGAAAGACAGTACATATTTCATGACGACCCAGCAACTCCACAGTACCTCACAAAGAAGGTGAATACAAATGTGCACAACAAGTGCACCCCAGGTAACCAAGCAGGAAAGATCCTTTTACATACAATCATGGTTGAAAACAGACATTCATTTCATACTTCTAAAAGGATTTGATGAAATCATAGCTATTGAATTAAAAAAATAGGTTAGACAAGGCACTGGAGGGATTATCAAGTTTCCAACAAATGAAATAGAGCTTTGAGATTTAGTTAAATCCTATGGACCACTGGGAGGTAAAATAATGACTGTTTTCATTGAATGGTCTGCATTAGTTAAGTTATATGTGGACACATCAGCTTAGCAAGAATTGGAGTGGCAATGCCCACTTTCAAGTTCTTTGACTTTGTTTTCAAGAAAAATCAAATGCCATCTATCACAGGGGACAAAATTAAAGACATAAGACAGAAAGGTGACATTAAGCAGGCTGTATGCTCACTAGACCCCATTCACAATCTCAAAAGAACCTAGATGCATTTGGTAAAAAACGATTGACATTTATGTTTTTCTCAGTAGGCCTAATTAGGTCTGACATACATCCATTCACACTCAAATAGGCACAGAAACCTTCAAGGTTATTTTCCAATTATTTCCACCTACAGTGCCTCATTCTGAAAGGACTGGGAATCTAAACCTTCAAAAGAGGCTACGGGTGCTGTTCCTGCATCCTCTCTCAGCAACTGAACATTTAATAAGAAAAGTACTTATTATATAAAACTCATGACTTCAAAAAAGGATTTCTAATCTCAGCATCTTTGATCCCATTTTTGCTTGTGATTGACAGAATTTTTCATCACACAAATTGTATAAGTACTGTTCTAATACAGTAAAAGTATTTTAAATGCCCAAATCAGGGCAGCTCATAACACTATTATTAATGTAGTAACATAAATATCCATTTAAACAGCATAAAAGGTGCTAAAGGATGGCAAAGTAAATTTTCACACATGAAAGAATCAGATAAAACAGCTTCCCCAAAGAGGCTATGAAATATTAAAGCTAAGATAAAGGTCACTTGAAAAGACATATCACATTTAGCACTGTGTCGTGGGCTGTTGGTAGAATCCCCAAACCAAACGAGTCTCTTGTCTTTGCTTTGCTTAAAAAAAGCAGAGCTTGCTCTAGGTTTATGTAAATGTTGCCATGAAATGCCAGAGGCCCATCAATAGTCAGCTGCATTTCCACAATAGTTAGATTACCTCTGAAAGGATCGAATTCTTAAGTTAGTTCTTAACTACCACAATATTCTGAATGATCTTTCCTAAAATACTTTTTGCTGTGATTTTGTCACAGATTTTGTAATCTGCTATATCATGAACTGAAAACAGCAGTCAAATCAACAATATGATGAATAGATTATCTCAAAAAAACAAGCCAAAAAAAAACCTCTTGGTAGGACCTGTATATTTTTTATACCACATCTGTTCAACTGTATTTGATCTGTTTCTGATGATGGCATTCAAACTGCCAGAAGCAGAGGCTATAATCTAAGAAACAGCAATGACATCCTTTCTGCAAGAATTTAAGGAATGTTCTTTAGGTTCTAAGCAAACTTAGAAAAAAATTATCTTGAATCCCACAACTGACATGAAGAAAGAAAAGAAAGTGCCCTTACTATTGGCCAAACTTTAGAACTTTTCAACATAGTATTTGAGAAAGTATAATTGCCTCCAATTTGTTGATGAGGAACTAGGGCAAAACAAGGTTAAAAGCTTTCCCAATATTATGCAGCATAGGACTCGGGAAAGAAACCTGTGTACCTTCAGGTTCATGATAATTTGAAATGAAAAAACTGACAAAATGCAATTGTTTGTGCAGCACACAAAAACCTCTTCCAGAGACTACTGCATAAAAGTGGAATAACCAGCAATATTAACGTTTAAGGCAAAATATAAATTTCATGGCTATGAAGAAAAAAATGACAACTTTGTACTTAATATCTGAGAAACAGTGAACTTGAATGAACATCTGTAGTGTCAGAACAAACTCTCCCTAATATATACAAAATGTTGTAAAGCACTAGGATATCCAAAAACCAAAATGAATTATCAGGTTCGCAGCTAAAACACTATCTGTTGTTCTATCTTTTGAATTTCTATATACATATAATGATCTGCAAAATACCTCTTTGGTACCCATGCTATTTTAACTGCTCTTTTTTTGGCTGTCAATGCTGAATAAGCTGTGCCTCTGCACAGGCTCTGGGCACCTCCATATTGAGTAACTCCATGAAGTTCCAGGCTCTGACAGGAGGCTGCTCTCTGCAAGATGAGACTCTAAAGCACTCAAGGCATTAACAGCATTTTGTCATCTACCTCCTCTACCACAGATGTCCTGTGAGGACTTAAGGGTGTAAAAAAAACCAAAAAACAGAGCAATAATACATTTAATGTTCACCCTTCTAGTTAAACCTAAACTTCAGAAGTACTAGGTGCATATAAATGCCTTCTTAATAAAGACTTTTCTGTATTACATTCAGAGAGGCTTACTGTGTCCGCCTGTGTAACACACCTTAAGTATCTCATACTGTTCTCCACTGTCTTATACTGGCATTCCAACATCATCATTTTTAGGATTTGGTGCTAATGCAAGTGCATTTCAATCCTTAAACACATTCTATTCGTGTTTCACTCACAAGAGATTGGCTACTTGCTTCTAATCTCTAAGAAAGCCCATAGCATGAATGACAAGATGTCAGGAATAACCAGGAAAACTACTTTTATGCCCCTAAAGAACAAAACGTCATCTTTGTCCTCTTAGGCAGGTTGCTGCCTTTTCTTAATAAAAAGAATGGCTTTTGGCATCTATCAAGTAAATCCAAATCATCATATCATTAGAGATTACTTATATTTATTCCTGCATCTTGCTTCATTTCTTCCCTCAGTTTTATGACATTACCTTCTGTGCCATCTACGATCACAGCCTACTGTGAGAGAGTACAGAAAAACCAGCACTGCTACTACCCCTATTTCCTTCCCTAGAGAAATCAACTGTAACTTTTGCTACTCCAAACTATCCAGCAGCTTAGGGTGTAACCCTCCAGGAAATAGTCTTCCCCAGCCTCCTGCTCTCCCCTTGTAATCTCAAGGCATTTATTTTCTATGAAGCAGTTGTTATGAATTACTAAGCGCTGTCATTTCACACACCTATGCCAGACTACCAAAACAAATTAAAGACAGAAGCTTAAGCATAAATCACAATGTAAGCAAAGCACAAGTCACTTGATGTGAGGTATCAATGAAAACATTTCAGTGTCATACCCTTCCCCTAACTGCTGCAGGTTAGTACCTCAAACTTGATAAAGTTTATATAGCAACTAAAAACCACAACTAATAAAAAAAAAATCCCACCAAAACCCCCAGTTGTACAGTAAGAATATAACTTGTTTCAAAGCCCCAGTTTGTGTGCCAAGAATGTGTTGTGGAGCCAGTGGTTTGTTGCACACCACCCCTCAAATGCTGACATGTTTTGACAATGCTGCCACCAATTCTGATTTTTAAAGCTGAAGAGAGAGTAGATGTTCACCTCAGCCATCTGCCAATGCAGCAGATGAACACGATGCAGACATTCCATAACTGATGTACCTCAACTCAACAGAAATCCTGTGATTTGAGACACACTTTCTCACTGGAGATAATGACTTCAGAAATTACAGTGACAGCAGAATTTTTCTCTAGAGTGATATGCATGAAAACTAAATATATTAACTCTTTCACTATAAAGTGGATTGAACTACAGAATGCAGATGCATTCTCTTGCTGATTTTTACCCTCAGAAATGCATAATTGGAGCTTTTGAAAAAAAAAATAGGAGCTATTATCTGAAATAAACTTTCTTTTTGAAAATTTATAGTCCCTTCTGGACATCAAGAGAAAGCATATTCCTAGAAAATTCATCACAGTCTATAGAAGACACTTTTATTTCTCATCAATATGAAAGATCATCTGTAAAAACTAATAGAATACGAGAATTTGTAAATGTTCAGGGTTTTTTTCAAGGTAATCCCTCTGAAACCTCTACAAATTCAAGTGCAAATTATCAGCAGTATGGAAACAGATCAAATGAAATCACAGAGGCAGATTTCACCATCTGGACAACTCATAGCAATTGCTACACACAGTTTTCCCTCCTTATTTCAGAACTTATGGAGCTTCATTACTCATACCTCTTTTCACATATTTGTGAACTTTTGACATAATCTGTGATTTAGCTAAAAATAAATATTATTACTGTGCTGCAGAAGAAAGCACCATTAATTTACAGTATGAAAACTACAGACCACAAGAACAAATCCTGCTGGTCTGAGTAGCCCAGATGAAGACAGTCTGATTATCTGAGTAAGAATGTGTGCAGAAATGGCCTGTCCTCCCTTCAGAGACCAATATGCACACAGGAAACTGCCTCTGACTCTACAGATATGATTCTTAGATTCCCATCTCAGTCTTCTACAGTTTTGCACACTGAAGTTTTGTACATTTGGTCTATTCTTCTGCCCCTAAGTAGAATCAGTTCTCTGATCTCATTCTACTTCATTCTTCTTCATGTACCCTTGAAAAAGGAGAGGCTCCTAGCAACAGGGATTACATCTTCACAAGTAATGTATTCTGGTGCTTCCTCCTGCTACTTACATGTTTTCCCCCAAATATCTAACTCAAGCCATTTTTGCTATAGTTGAAATTCATTTCTTACCCAACTGCAATATAATTGGTGCATATTTCCAAGGTCTGTTATGGATGCTCTTGGGGAAAATATGAATAGGACAATTCTGTACAGATACACTGTGAGCTGCAAAGGTTCTTCCACTGAATAGAACAGCAGGATCTCCTTCCTAAATTCTCCTCTTTTCACGGCTCCATCTCTCAAGAAAAGTAACAAATTCCTTTTACCTAGTATTTGTATCATAAGATGTGCATTTTCCATATGTATTCGCCACTTGGGAAAAAGAAGAAAAGCAAAGACTTAAAAAGCAAAGGATAAGATTACAAAACTAGCTCTCACAAAATATTACTATTTTTTCCTATTTATTAACTTTAGATTTCCTCTCTACTGTTCTAATTTACATTATATGGGCTGTATAACTACACTGGTTTAGAGTTCAGCCCTTTTGTTAATACTCTGAGGCCTTACATTTATTCAGTTCCAACCCTGCTCTCAAAGGAAACTGGCTATTTATTTCAGCAAATGTATTCAAGAAATGTAAATCTGGACAAGAAACAGAACAGTTGTGCATAATGTTATATAAGTTTAGCATAACTAGTTGTTTCACTGTCTAAATCCAAGCTTTTTTTTTTTTTCTCCTTGTGGAATTCACAATTATAATATTTATAGATAAATAAGAATAGGTTCTATGGAAATAATTTCAAAGCTTTTGATAGCTCACGGAAGCCAACAGTAAATTCAGCACATTGTGTAGTAAAATCTTACTGCAGTAACTTCTTGCTACCTAGGAACAATAACAAAATACTACAGGGTTTTTGGGAGTTTTGGGTTTTTTTTCAGTTTTAAAAACACACTTACTCAACACGTAAGGAAGAAGTACTGCCCTCTAGATTTCTGAATCACATCACAAGAGCTCTGAAATCTGCTCCTTATTCTCGAACACCTCCTTTGTTTCACACGACTAGCCACTTAATACTCCATGCTGCAGGATATACCCATCCCCAAATATACCCATTTGTTGAGAGTTGGTTACAAGAACAAGGACATGGGTGTATGAGACCATTGTCTGGGTCTATGGATCCATTGTCTCAGGACTCACCAGTGTAACAGACCACACTTGATGGGAAACATTAAGCGGCAGTCAGCAAGGACACAGTATCTGTGGAGCTTTGTGTAAAACAATCATAAGCTGTGAGACAGGTTCTGAGTTAGCAAGAATATGAGGAACTAAGCTACAAATGTAACTATTACTGTAACTGCAAGCAGGAATATGTAACTTTTAGATGAACAATAACAGCCTGTAAGAAAAGGGATATAAACCTCATGAAAATCCTAATAAAGTTGGAGCTTGCTTATCAATCACATTGGTTGCCGCTTGTCTCCCCTCACCGCACATCAAAACCCATTCCTTTCTTTCTTCACAAGTCTGTCCATACTTCTTAAAAAGAAAGGAAGTCTCTCCTTTGGCAGGCCAAGTGTTTCAAATTTATAGACTAAGGGGCTAGAAATGATCACTGTGACAATCTAGTTTAGCCTTTTGTACAAAGGATAGCCTGAAACTCATTCTTGTTTCAAGCTGAGTTGCAACTGACTTAGGCAGATGCTACATCCGTGTTTCTCTAGGTACAGTATTCAAGCAGTTTGTTATTCTTTCCCATGTTAAAGATCAGTACCTGATTCAGATATGAATTTGTTCGGCTCCTATGTCCAATCTCTGCATCTTACAAATACCTTTATCTGCCTGACAAAATACAGCCACTGCAATGCCAATGCAAACAACAGAATACACAACAGGTGTTACCTACAGAGCATTCCTCCTTAAGGGCACCTGGCTCAGCTCAAACACCACCTTACTGGAGCTGGCTCCCACAAAGCTTTTGGCAGCAAGTATGCTATCAAACATCTGTTGTGACCCCCTTGGAAGCGCCCCCTCTCCCACACCACATGGCCATCGGCACCGAGCGGCACCGCGAGGCCACAGCCCAGCTCTCATCACTCCCTGGCCTCCCGGGACGCCAGAGACGGACGATAATTTCACACACGCTTCACACTTCATCAGCAGGGACGACAGCCCGCTGCACTGAAAGCAGACATGCCGAGCGTGTCCATGTTACAACACACTCTGCCCATGCTGCTGTCAGAAAACCCTGCTCATGGAGTATGTGTTGTATATGCTAAAGGGTGAGAAGTGGTTTTTTTGGTTTGGTGGTTTTGTTTTTTTTTCTGTCTAGCACTGATGTTGCTCCTCCCAAGTGGCAACTGCTTTCCAGGTAACTGAGCCTACACTTGGGGCTTTGTCAACACAACTATGGCAGCTGTGGGTTCGAGGAGAAGCAAATAAAAGACAAAGAGGGTCACAGAAACACAGCAAAAACATTACACAGCAGATCAAACTTCCTATTGACTTAAAGAGCTTTGCTGGCACAAAAATGTAACTTATGATCTTATGACAGGATAGCAGACTAAGAGAAAATAAAAAACACTTCCAGAGGGTCAAGCAACAAAACCTGTTACTATGAATCAGGTAAATACAGCAGCAGCATTACTTCTGACAGGTACATAAGAACAGTAGTGCAAACAGAGACACAAGGAACTAAGAGATTGAATTTCCAAGTGAAAACCCTACCCACAGGTCAGTTAAAGGAAAAACGTCTGATACCAGTGATTTTGTTTCCCACAGCTACAAAATGACTATTTAAAGCCCCTGTTCACAGTTACCAAAGTCATTAGAAAGGTTCAAAGCCCATGCATACAGTACTAAATGTCACTCCCACAGTGGATTCTGTGTAAAGAAAGCAGAGCTAATAGGAAAGCACTCTTGATAACAGCAGGAGCACACCAGCACCTCAAGAAGACAGAATTGAAGATAACACCAATCTACAGTGAAAGTTATATCACAGAATTATACAAGGGTTGAGGTTGGAAGGACCTTAAAGATCACCTAGTTGCACCCCCTCTGAAATGGGCAGGACACATTCCACTAGACCAGGTCACTCAGAGCCCCATCCAACCTAGCCTTGAACACTTCCAGGGATGGGGCATCCACAACTTCTCTGGGCATCTTATTAGTGCCTTGCCACTGTCACAGTCAAGAGTTCCCTCCTCAAAGCTAATCTAAACCTACCCTCTTTCACTTCAAACTCATTCCCCCTTGGCAAAAGTCCCTCACCAGCTCTCTTGTAGGGCCCCCTTGAAGTACTGGAAGGCCTCAGAGGTTGCTGTAAGGTCTGCCCAGAGCCTCCTCTGCTCCAATCTGAACAACCCCAGCTCTCAGCCTGTTTTCACAGGGGAGGTGTTCCAAACCTTTGATCATCTTTCTGGCCCTCCAGCAGATCCATGTCCTTATTCTGGGGTCAGTAGAGCTGGACATAGTACTCCAGAGGGGGTCTCATGAGCAGGGTCATTAGATCAGTTTGAGGCAGTCTTGTGGCCATACTTTTCAAGAACACTATTGTGCAAAGTCCAGAAAGCCAAATATTAACTTGCCCTTAACAAAAGTTTCCTCAGTATTGTCCTCTTTTCTTCTTTCTTTCTGTGTTTGTTTGTTTGGTTTTATTAAGAATAAATCAAGCTCTTCTTTAGGAAACTTGAAAGGCAAATTTACAGGAAATGACAATATGGAGACAAACACTTCCATATCAGAGCTTAATCATCTCCATTGTGCCCAGGTTGACTCATTATGAAATTAGGTGAGCACACTACCCAAGAGCTATTTTTGTTGCATCCACAGCAGCTAAGACACCGCACTGCATTTCTTCTGGCAGTCCAGGTGTCCAAGCAGTGGATCTTTAGCTGCTTCACTCTCAAGTTGCCCTCTAACATGTTTTCTCTTTTGGATTCACAGTATGGCAAAACATTGCTTAGACGTTTACTAAACATATCTGTAAAACAGGGAAACAGTTCCACATGAGCACAAGGCTATGCTTTACCCTCTACAGCTTGCAGAACACTAATTTCCTGAAATGAAAGTGTTGTCTGACTCAAAGTATCTGCATTAGAGACTGTCGGTTACATTTAAAGCAGACAGAGATCCTGATGCCCTGTAAGCATTACTGATACACAGGTTAAACTCCCTGGTATAAACCTCGCCTCAGCCTCCAGGATTTCCCCATACACAACTCTCCTCGAGAGTGCAAAGTCTCAAAATGGAGCACCTGGAGACTGATGTTATTTCCACAGCTGCTCTGTTACACGTGTCAATCCTCTGGAATGTTTTGAGTGATTTAAGTCACATCATCGGCTGGACAACTGCCCGGGTGCAGTTTCAAACCAACAGCCTTTTAACTCATCCTGAAAAACTAGATCTTTAGCCCTAGCTCTGGGGTCAGTGCTTTGCTTGCCACACTTAAATTAACTATAAGTATAAAAGTAAATAAATCTCTCACACAGATTTCACTGCCATACCAGCGTCCTTCTCCTAAAAAAGATGAATCATAGAATCACAGAATTGTTAAGGTTGGAATGGACCTCTGGAGATCATTTAGGCAACCCTCCTGACAAGGAAGAGTCACCTAGAGCAGGTTATACAGGAACTCATCCAGGTGCATTTTGAATGTCTCCACAGAAGGGAGACTCTACAACCTCTCTAGGCAGCCTGTTCCAGTTTCCTGCCACCCTCCATGTAAAGAAGTTCTTTCTTATGTTGAGCTGGTACTACTTGTGTTTTAGTTCATGGCCATTGCTCTTTGTTCTGTCACTGGGGGCCACTGAAAAGAGTCTGGCATCATTTTCTTGGCACCTGCCTTTGGAATATTAATATGCATTAATATGATCTCCTCTTAATTTCTTCTCCAGATGAAACAGGCCCAGCTCTCAGAGTCTCTCCTCCATAAAGACATTCCAGACCCCTGATCATCTTTCCCTGGACAAGTAGTTCCATGTTTTTCTTGTACTGTGGATCCCAAAACTGGACACAGCACTCCAGATGCAGCATCACTGGGGCTGAGTAGAGGGGCAGGATCAGCTCCCTTGACCTGCTGGGCACATATTTCCTGATGCACCCCACAACATCATTGGCTCTCCTGGCCACAAGGGCACTACTGGCTCATAGTCAACCTGTCATCCACCACAACTCCCAGGTCCTTCCCAGCAGACCTGCTCTTTAGTAGGTCAGTCCCCAACCCACACTGGTGATTGAGTTCTCTTCTTTCTTGTATGCTTATACAGAATACATAATTGCGAGTTGTGTCTGTGGGGAAAAAAGAGAGAAAAGAAAAAGAAGAAAGAATGCCTTTCCTGACACACTTCGCTGTGTCTGCACCAAGCAGGACCACAGACATCCTTACTGACACTGTCACGGGAGTCAAAGCTTTACCAGTCGAGTCCCCAGTGCTTTGTAATATCAACATATTTCCCTTCTGCAGTAAAGCCAACTTCCTTCTGTCAGACACATACAATTTTTACCACCAAAGACACTGAACTATTTGGTCAAAAACTGCACATATAAATGCTTCTTAACTACTCGCTTATTGCTATGTTGCCCAGTATCAGTGTTGACCAGATAATTCAGCATAAAGGACAGACCAGAAAAAAAGAGCTACAGTAAGAGAAAACAAGAAATAAAACCAAACAGAACCCACACCACCAATCACAACTATAGAATAAATAAATACATTGTGAGGGTCCAGGTCCTGCTCCTACTGAATTCACTGGCTGGCTTCCCATTTATTTCAATTGGCCTGACAAACATATGCATCCCTCCAGCTTCTGTCCTGCCAAAGAGGAAGCCTGGCAGCCAATCCATCAACATCAGCTACAAAGAATCAGCACTAGCACTGTGAAAATTCAACTGCCATTCAAAATAAAATTCAAAGCTAGGAAATTATGGGAAAAGCCTTCCAGCAGCTTCAACTGCTATTGGATATACAGCAATAGATTTAATTTAAAGCAATGCAAAAGCTACTAAGTGTGCTCTCTATGTAGAATTTAACTAACAGAATATTCCTGTAAAATTTTAAATTTTCAATTCTCTTTTTAATTTTGCAAAGGCAGTACTACACAAACACTGTAAATCATATTCCTCATGTTTAAGGTCAGAGCTGAATGGAATGAAAAACCTGTTTCCATAAATTCACATCCAATTCACCACAGCTGTATTTTACAGAAAAATGTAAGGCAAAAATCTGAAGAGCTGGTTATATTTCAGTGTGGTCAGCTACACTCTCCTGGAAGGGACAACTAAAAGACAGTTGTTTTCCACGTTGAAATTATTTGGCTATAGATCAGATTCATTAACCTCGCTGGACACACTGCAGATTCCCCTCTCTGTGTAGAATCAGAGACAGGAAATGTTCTGTGCCGTACCACAAAGTGGTTGTATACACCTGAGTTCTCGCCTGTTGATTTACTACATTTTGTACTGGGTAAGATCTACTGCTGTGTTGTTGGGATTTTTATTTGTTTGTGAGTTGGTTCTGCAGTTTGTTGGTTCATTTGCTAATCTGGGGGTTTTGCTTTGTTTTGCTGGAGGGCAGAGAGAGAGAAGCGCCCCCCCTCCTTTTATCCACAATTTCAACAATGGTACTTTTAGACTGGCAGAGTTATTTTTATGACACAGGAAAAAAAAAAAAAAAAAGTTGCATTTCTAACTAGTAATTTCCCTGGACAAAGTTAACAGCATTGTTCATAAAGGGCCTAACCCCTGAGCTTATATCAGCTTTCATGAGAAGTGAAAGCTGATGAGAATTGACTAATGAAAAGAAGCTGCTAACCCTTTAACTTGTTTTCAGGTGACTTCTTTACTTGGGGATCTTTTAGTTTGCTTTTTTTAAGACTTTGATGTTAGGTTTCACTCTTGATGCTGCTATTTTCTACAAACATTAAGCTTTGATTAATATCTCAGAATGTCCAAATCTAAAGCAAATCCACAAGGATGCCTGGGATTTGTTATTTTGGATCTTGAAAAATCTGAAATCTACCTGTGTTATGTTTTCTCCTGTGTAAATAAAGTGCTTCATATTCAATTTCACCATAAATCAGACTTAGATGAGCTTTGTAAACAGGAAAAAACAAACAAAGCCTCTTCTGTTTTCCACTTCCATAAAGTAAAACTAGCTTTTATGCATGTGTATACACAGATTTGAGATAAAGCATAAAGCTAAAGGTGCTGTGAAACTGCTATAGTGTTTTAAGGGCTGTTTTAAGAGACATGCAAGTGAATATAGGAGAGAAGAAACAAAAACTGAAAGTCCACTATTCTCCTTGACTTCCTGTTCCTTCTTAAGATTAATATTTTGCTCTTTCAACACTAACAAGTTTAAATGGTTTTCAGTAGTCCTGCACACATTTAATTGGATACAAGCAATATGAACATTTGATGACTGGAACAAGTGTATTTCCCACCTCCTTATCTGGTGTTAAATCACAGGAGAAAAAAAAGAAAAAAAAAAACCAACAAAATACTACAGGAGATCAGCTAGTGTATTTCCAAGCTTTAAGCCTTAGCTGATAGAAAATAACAAGACCTTCCAAAAGGAATTCAATTTATCCAGGTGCTTTACTATCCAGGCAAGCAGCAATGAATGTGAGTTTTTGTCTCAGAAATTCCAGTAACATCATTACTACTCTTATACTCGATGGGGTCTTGAAGATTTTGTTAGTTTGGGGTTGTTTTTTTTTTAGGCTGCTAATTTGTGAGGGTTTTGGAGGTGGATTTTGGTTTAGTTTTTCATTTGTTCTTTTCTCTTTTTTTTGCATTTTGTGTTTTTTGAGATTACCTCAGACCCCTCCACCATCACAGTTCCACTCAAAAGAGAGCTACGCCCTATTCGTGACTGCAAGATATGGAACCATCAGTGCACTGACACTGCCCAACATGAGAATCCACATCAACAGCACCTGAAGGCAACACATTTCCAAAGCTGGCCCTTGTGAACAAGTAAAATAAGTAAATGTCTACTCATTTTCCTATTAGCTCCAATGATTAAAAGTGCACTGTTAAAATGGTTGAAGACGAATTGGTACCCCATTCCAAACGCCACATCTGCATAGAAAAGCATTAAAAAAACCACAAACCAAACAGAAAACCCAAACAAACAAAAAACCCCAAACAAACAAAGATAAAGAACTCCAAAAACTTTCCATGAGTGAAAGCAAAGATCTAAAAGAAAGTGGTGAGGTTAACAATGAATATGTCTTTTAAATGTAATTCTGCCTGTAATACTTCACTCAAAAGTGCACCTGTAAGTAATCTATACAATAATACTTACAAAACAAATGCTGACCCAGCAGATCAGCAAGCAGCAGGGTCTGAGCAGCTGAATATTAACAGCTACTTCAAAAACAAACTAACGAGTTTCAGGTAACTAGACTAGATGAATTGGGTTGCTACTTAAATGAAATGAAGAACAGGAGCAGGTCAGCAACATTCACAGGAAAAAAAAAAAGCATTTTGAAAGTATTTCAGTTAAAAAGACAGAATGATGTAACAGTAATACGGAAGTCCTTCCTAATTTTATTAAGGAATGCCAATAGTAGTCTTAAAAGAACTAACACCCCCCTATCTTTTTCAGTTTAGGTGAATTCAGTAACAGCTTTTGAATGACCTGATTCACCTGAAAACTTCACTAGTCTGACCCAACAGCTGTGGCACAAATCATGCAGATTGCAGAGCTATCCAATACTTTGGGACTCCACACCTTTCCCATACACCTTTAATACTCAGGAACTAACAGGCACTATTGGGTTGATTTTCTAACCCCGCGACTGTCTTGATTTCTGTCACAGAGTTTTGTGAATTAGACTGCAAGATGATGCATCACAGATACCAAGCAGAGCTCTAGTAAAGGGATATTTAAACAGTCATTGGTACCAGGCTGGAGGTCATTCACTCAATGGCAAACATGTCACTGTTTCACAAAATAACTTTGAATCCTTAGTGTCAAATAAAAGGGAACATTAAGGAAGAAGTTCAAGCCCCAGGCATTTAAAAGGAATATGGTGATACAATCCTTTCAGAGGTAACTCGTTTACAACTAGTAACATTTCCAGGAGAAGACACAGAGTAAAGCAATAGACAATCAAGCTTGCAGAATGATGGAAGAGCATTCAGAGCATATTGTTGCTACCTCTTGTTCTCTTTGCTTTAAATTCAATGCAGAATTTTGTAGTCTCTTTGCACAAAGATATAACTATATATTTGCTACATAATTCTGAAGCAGTCTTTGTCCTATGTGTTGTGGATTTGACTCATGGCATCTAGATGTTTGCTGAGCACAGTGTAGTTCAGGAGTACATTTGACTTGGGGCATGGAGAAGTGAGGACAGGGAAACCCAGCTCTCACTGGTAGCACAGGCTCCCTGTCACTAAGAGCAACCTCAACTCCAGCATACCTTCTGCAAGGCACAGAAGAGAGCAGAGGGATAAATGAGATTTGCTGCTTCCCTGCAGCCCCTCCACCTCTTCAAGGCAAGACACTCATATTAGGAGCTGCTGGGTTATAAAGTGAGGAAGATACCCTCCTTCTGCATCACTCCACTTGATAAAACCAATACTGAGCCACACCTTAAGGACTGTGCAAGGCAAGGAATCGTTAATCACATCTGGAGATCAGCGAGAATCCAGGCCATGCTATGGCAGGCAATGTAAAACATTACCTGTGAGAAAACACAGCCTAACAAACTGGCACCCTGCTCTTCTCAAAATCTCAAGTGGTATTCAGGGGCAACCTTATTAGAAGATGCTACAGCACTTCCACTACTAAGCAGTCACAAGCACAGCCCACTGAGCTCCCAAAGTTCACAGTATTAAAATAATAAATTAGAAACACTTGTCTCTCTGCAGAAGTGCCTGCAGCACGGTCTGGGATAAGCAGCAGGAGGCAATGACAGTGCAAGGAAAGGGTATAAACAGCAGGAGGGGAACGTTGAGTGTATTAAAGGATGCTCCAGAATAAACAAAGCTACTCTTGTCATGAATTCACAGGCTGTAGTGTGACATCATTATGAGCCTTCTGCAAGAGCATTGCCTATGAAGCTTCTGCCTAACCCTTTCACACATAGTACAGGTCTCTGCGGTAGAGCCTTCTGTGAGCCTTTTAAAAGGTTTCATTCCCTGAGGAAATGAAAATAGATTTGTTTCAGTGTGCAAGACATAAATTTAGACTCAATCCCACTTTAAATTCTATCTTGTTACCCATTCTGAACGACATTAAGCAAATGAACATAGTTCTAAAATCCACTGCACAGTGTTCTGACTGTAGCATGGTGATTTTCAACTGTGCTCCAGCTGTTTGACTGAATAATGTTCAAAGTCCCTGAGCATACTAGTTAGCACAGCAGTTCTCAGATATCTACTACTTGAACATCAATCAGGTGAGATAGAGAGAGATGTACAATCTAAGAACTCGCTCTAACTACACCGACTCAAATTACCAAGGCATACATGGCCCTGAAATTCCAATTCAGGTATCTAATATTATAATGTTCTAAAACCTGGGAGTGTTTTACTCTGTATCAATAATATAATCCTGTATCAATAAAAGCATAATTTCTGAACAATTTTAAAAAGAGAAACAAAGTAATCAATAATTTTCAAATATAGCTGATGAATCTTTTGCAGTGTCCCCACCATAAACACAGTCACACATTGCCATACATTATATTATTTCTAGTATTGAAGGAAAGAGACAAAATCCATAGTGCTTCAGTGGCCTCAAAAGGGCTTATTTTGTAAGCTCCTGTTTAGCTTCTAAGAAGTGCCATGTTCTTCATGGATTAGCTTTATACTATTTGGACACAAATACCTATCCCAATGAAGCAAACAGATGGAGGAACTACTGGTAGGTACTTTCTCCAGAAGAAATTGGGAGGCTCATTTTACCTATCCAATTTTGAAAACCTTATTTCTGAGTCCCCCAAGTGGGATTCCAGAGCTTAAATGGTGGAATTGCCAAATAAATCTGCTTAGCCTTGAATACTTTGAGCAGGCTAATTCAGTTGGTAATGCTGGTAATGATGACAAGGATCCTGAAGTACCACTGTGCATTTTACAGGCAGAGCCTGTACAACCAACTGATTTGTAGGCAAGCAGCAGACTTTTCTTTCAGGGAAGCAGGTTTCCTTACATTCATCTGCAGCCTCTGGTACAAGAAGGCTGCGGGTCACAAGAAAACTGAACAAACATCTCCCATCTTCAAATCCAACCAGACATAACCAACGAAAAAGACAGTCAGCTCCTGGAAACTGAGGACATATGGTAGCTCTAGCATCATACAGTGTCTATCAAAGGCAATGACCTTATAATACAATCAGCAATGCTGGTACTTCCACAGGGATAAATTTATAGAATCATAAAAAGTTAAGGGGTTGGAATGGACCTTAAAGATTATCTAGTTCCAATCTTCCCTGCCATTGATAGAGACCCCACCCATTCAGTCAGGTTGCTCGAGGCCTCATCCAACCTTGCCCTGAACAGTGTCAGGGTTGGGGCATCCACAGCCTCTCTGGGCAACCTGTTCCAGTGTCTCACCACACTCACAGTAAAGAATTTCTTCCTAATATCTGTAACCTAAATTTCATCTCTTTGAATTTGAGCCCATTACTCCTTGTCCTATCACTACAGTTCCAGATGGAGAGTCCCTCTCTGGCTCCCCATAGGCCCCCTTCAGATACTGGGCCCTTGCTATGAGGTCTCCACACAACCTTCACAGCAACCTCTTCTGCAGCCTAAACAGCCCAATTTTCTCAGCCAGTCCTCATAGGGCAGGTGCTCCAGTTCTCTTATCAACTTCTAAAGGTAGCTTTCTCTTTGGCCTTATTACATACTTAGCAATCAATTACTGTATACAAGAGGACATCACGTCACAATGAATCAAAGTTCACCCATTAAAATCTCGTCTCCATGCTCATTCCCTCTTTCCATCCAAAGCAACAGTGTGTCTCAAAGTCCACATCCACAGTGTCAAACACACATCTCTGGCAGGAATACTTTGAGTGCAGCCTTACCTGTTAGTAGTTTTGACCATATCCTGAAAAAGTTTTTAAGAATCAGAGCAAAGCATGACTTAAAAAAGTGTATCATAGTGGAATGAATTTAAACATGCTCTTAAACTGCTAGCTGTAAATATGTACTGAACTGTTGAAAGTGTGCATTCTGTTAAGCTCTGCCCTTCCTACAGATCTTACTAGTAAATAAATAACAACATTTACCTCAATGCAGCAGCTGGTGTCTCTGCCAGAACCGAGTAGAAAAGAGCACCGTCAGTTAGAATTCAGCTGCTATGCCAAAATGATTTTTATGCAGCTTAAAAGTCACGTTATAGAAAGAAAAAAATATTTACTGTTTATAATGGTATCATTGAACAGTAAATTGGACCCTACTGAATTAGACACTGCAAACACAGAGTGGAGAAGAGGTGCCTATTCCAAATTGTGTACAAGCCACTTGGAAGAGTCTGTGCTTATTACAGGTGCTCCATCCTTTAGACACATAATAAGGTTAATGATGTATATTAATACAGCTCACCTCTCAGGTCTCAAAAATAATATCAAAACCACAACACCGTTGGATAGCTTGGGAAAACCAAAGCAAACCCGGAATACAACCCTCAAAGCTTTGCTGTGCAGAACTGAAGGGCAAGGCGGGGAGCAAGGGTGGCTCTAGGGCAAAGCACACGGGCGGGAAGCGGGAGCCAAAGGCGCACGGGGGATGGATGCCAAGCCCGGGGACCCCAGCCCCAGGGGGCAGCCAGGACACAGGGGACAGACAGGCGTCAACTCTGCCCGGCCAAGCCGAGAAAACGGTGGCAGCAAACGGAAAGTACCGAGTGAACCCGAAGGGGTCGGGGTTTAAATGCCCATTTTGAACTCCGGGCGGGGTTAACACGGTACCGAGCCGCGGCACTGAGCCCAGGACTCAGCCTAAGCGGGCGGCCCCGCGGCAGGGCGGCCCCGCCGCGGTGTTTGCGCGGCGCGCCCGGCGGGGCTGCGGGC
>VXBQ01004457.1:188929-226659 GCA_013400175.1 Phainopepla nitens
AATTTAGGTTTGCTCTGGGAGCACAGCGGGGCACGTTTTTCCCCCTCAAATGTGTCAATGATGTGTTTCCAGCTCCGGGGCCGGCCTTTGTCCCTGCAGGTAGCCGTCTCCAGCCGCTCCATGGGGACAGGGCGGGCATCGCCTCGCAGCAGGAGTTCCGAGCGCCGTTCCCGTCGCCTGGCTGCACGGAGCGGTCCTGGCACGGCCGCGCTCCCGGGAGCGCAGCGGCGCGGGGCCCCGCAGCAGAGGGCAGCAGAGGAGCGCCGGTCCCTCCCTCCATCTCTTCCTCCTCCCCTTCTTCCCCCCGTCCCGTCCGTCCGTCCGTCCGTCCGTCCGCGGAGCGGCCAGCAGAGCCCGCACGGAGCCGCTGCCCCGGCGTGCTCTGCACCGCGGCGTGGGACGGGACGGGACGGGAGGACAAGGTCTCCAGGTACACCTTTGTCTTTAATGGAGCAAGCACCAAACCTTTGCTTTGGACCTTTCAGATAAGCTGCCCTGCCACCTATAAAAGAATAAAAATTGTGTAAACAATTTTGGTCCACAAAGGCTTGTAGAAATTTAGAAGTATTGGAAGCGTTCATGCCTTGGCAATGAGAGAGATTATTGGGAAACAAGGAAAATACATTAAGGACATCAAAAGATCACTGTTATTTACACTATAGAAATAGAAAATGGTTTGTTACACTTTTGTGCCATTTGATATTTTATTTTCTCTCCATTGAGAACTTGAATTTCAAAGGCTCTTAGGACAATGGTATCATCTCAGTGTTCTTCTTCAAACGAGTTAAAAACAACCAGCATTAGAAAGAAGCAGCTTGCTGTCTTTTCCAAGAATGGAGACCATGCAGAGACTACCATGCTATTGGCCAATGCTCTCCTCCTCTTAATTATATTCTCTTCCACTCTGTCTCCCCACCCTGCTTCCTTTCAGTTTTGACAGGCACTTTCCAAATGCCTGGTAATGTTATTAAGCCTTCTCCAGGATAGCTTATTTTTCTTCTTCTTTTGTATTAGTGTCTCTGTCATTTTTTTTTTTAATTCACTCTTGAGGGGGTTCCATCTGCTACAAATAATTGCTGATAAGCAGGTTCTTATGCATGAGAAGAGCCATACTTCTCGGAGGGAAGGTCCAATTCAGTCAGGACCCTGTTCCTGGTACTGTTCATTTACAAGACTTTCTCCTCCAGTTCCCCTCTTCAATTTTTTTTTTTTTNTTTTTTTTTTTTTTTTTTTTTTTTTGTACTGTACATGCAACAATTTCCATCTCTCCATTCCCTTTATGTCCCAGAAGATGCTTTTTCCACTTCTGTCACATCTGGGCTTCCAGGCAATCCTTTACCAGCCACGGCTGCAAAAAAGTAATTGTACCTCTCTCTGCTAATCATAGTGATGCATGATTCATCACAATAGCATTGCAAAGAGAAATCAGTCTTGAGAGACCAGGCTGGCACTAGTATGCTTTAAATCCTTTCAAGATGAGCAAGGGTCTGCAAGGTAAGGCAAACTGCCAGCCCACTACACAATTAGGCAAAGGGCAAACAAGGCAGACACTCTTTCTCTCCCTGAACTCAGTTGTTCTTTTACGCTCTTTCCTTCAGATACAACTCTCTCATCCCCAGTATAAAGCTCTTTTTTTAGAATCTACTCCAGGAATAGCTTTAGTGGATGCTATAATGTACTGATTTTGAAGGCAGGACCTGACAGCTATTTAATACTGTTTATCAGAGCCTAACAAAGGTATCTAGTAGAGGAAGCGTAGAGAGCAAAATTAATAACTCCATGCAGACTGGCATGTTGTCTTATGGATAGTCCCTTAAGTACACTGAGCAGTCAGGAGGCTGATTTGCTTTTTTGAAAAATAAGCACTTTCAACTCCTTTTTGCACTTTACAGCTGTGCTAGGACATCCATTGAATTTTCCTGTGAAAGGCTACCATTTAATAAACTTAGTGATTTTTTTTTTGCTTGTCACACATGAGAAATTCCTCAGTAAGTATTACACCTGTTTTTCCAGGTAGCATATAGATTCAGCAATATTTTTTTCCTCTAGCTGGATCTCAAACCAAGCCTTTTCCCCTGTTCTTTTCCTCTGGTTGTACATGTCTACATTACTTTGCAGGATTTGCAGAGCAGCGTACAGAGAGGCTATTCAAAAAAGACATCCCTGGAGCACAGATATTGTGCTTTGATTGCTACTGTCTCCTCTGATTAGCTAAAAGGAGAGCAAGTGACCTCAACCTCAAGTGAGAAAATAAACAAGCAAGCAGATGTAGTTCTTGAGTGACAGATGGGGCTGTCTGACAAAGAAAGTTTCAGAATGACAGGCAGGAAAGGTTGAGGGAGTGTTCAGACCTTTTAAACCTCCTCTGGTAACTAAGCAGCCAGTCATGCCTCTCACCTGAGATATTATCCATTAAGTTTGTACAGGCTTGATGACTGGACTGCACAAGGAGAAACTGCAATTTTTATATATTATGATATACATTTATATATATAAAAGCTTATTCCTAGCAGGCTCCAGATAGCTTCCTCTTCTTTAGGAAAACTATGGTGAGAAGTGGTGAGTTGAGCAGCTTCTGTGGAACACTGTTATTACATTACTGGCACTGTTCCTCAGCACCACTAAAACTGATCAGGTGGGAAGAGTTGAAGGGTGATTAGGAGGGTAGCAGCTTTTATTTACTCATACCTCCTGTGACTTAGCAAGGAAAGAAAAGGGAAGTCAGATTGCTAGGGGATTTCTACAACAGGGCTAAAGCCTGCAGTGTTGGCTGTTCTTCCTTCTGGTGATCAATCTCTGTGTATCCCTGTACAGATACACTGCTGAGGCTAACTTGTAGCAGCATTAGTTGATTTCAGAATTCCTTTTCCTTCTTTCAGATAGACTAATCTAATTGAAACTGAAAGATTTAGAGGTATTTGGGGACTTTGTCCAGCAAAATGATAGGACATGTCTCTAGTATTCACAGCATAATGCCTCTCTCCCAGATGAAAGTCAAATAGGTCTGGTAATGCCAGACATGATCATTTAATGCTTTATTTTTTGCCCCCTCCCTTCTTCCATTTTTCACCAAAATGAGGATTTTATCTCTGTGCTTGACTGAAAGTACTTTAGGTTCTGTTCAAGGGCTGTGGCAGATTTCACTAATTGGCATTCTGAACCCTTTTGATTGCAAAGTACATAGAATCAAAACTACCCAGGTGCCTCCAGAGGTCCCTCTTGGTGATGTCTAAAACAAGCTGCTTGTAAAGCAGGGGGCATCTGTTCCTCCAGCTACTCTGGTTTTATTGCTAAAACAGAACAGTCTTTACAAGGCTAAGAAGTCAGGAAGTCAGGATTCATGTAACATGTAAATGTTAAGAATACTTTCTCCTTCCCACAGCTTAGCTTTATACTAAAGGGAATCCAGAGTTAAAACTAGCAAGCTGGGATGATTCATTCTGATACCTATTCCAGCATTTATGCAGAATAATAAGGTTGAGAATGTTTAGCTAACTCAGCTGTGTGATTGTCTGTACATCCCTAAGTGCCTGATAATTCAAAAAACGCAGGCATCAGTAGATAAATGGGATGCTTTATTATAGACATTATATCCTTGCAGATCTCCTCTGCCAATAATTTAAGTCCTCACAACCTTCTCGAAACTCAAACACCAATTTGAAAGGTACAGTCATTGAGAGAAAAAAACACCAAAAAACAACAAAAGACCTGCAACCACAGGCAGACAGAATCTAACACATATACTCATTAAGTCCAGGTCCTGTAACAGTTAATGGAGCCAACTTCACATTTGTTTCAAGTCCTGAAGAGATTACGAAACTGTAAAAAAATATAATGTTAAGTGCAGCCTGTTTCTGAAATGGTATAGAGCAGGCTGGAGATACAACATATGAATTATGAGTAAAGCAGAAGAAAATAGTGAAATAATGCTGTGGCTCACCAGGTGGGACACTGCGTTCGGAAGGCTTGGGTTTTAATCCACTCTCTACTACTGGCATGTGTAGACAGAACAAAACCCCATGGATCCATAGCCTCTAGTGTATATAATGGCTTAAGAATTAACTTAGCTTCAAAGAGATCTAGCTCATAGCATTCTATGCCTTTGTTGTCTCATCTATAGAATGGCATTAATAACATATAGCTGTGCTTTTAAATCAACCTAAGATCAACAGCCAAATACAAATGAATTTGTGTTACTAATGAATAGACAGATGGTATTTGTTTAAGAATCAATTCTATACAAATTGAGAAGATTTATTACGATCATCAACAATATTCTGTCATGAAGATGGATGAAAGACCAACTTTTTGGAAAGTGGATTGTGTCTTGAAGTGATAACTTTTAAAAATAACATTTGCATCAAATCAGCTGTTATCAAGACACTATGGACAGCAGTAAGCAGAGATTGTGCAGGCTAATATCTATGAATATATTCTTGACTTCATGAGGTCAGGAGACCAGTTTGACTAATGTAGTGAGGAATTGCTGGGAGGCCTTGGCTGTGGTGACCTGGCAGCACAAGAAGAGCTAAGTAGGAACAATCCAATGTTTTGCTGCACTCTATTCTGCCTGGAAGAATTGTCTTATTTTGACTGACACATAATAGGAACTCTCATTGTCTTCTCGATGTTCAACAACCGATGTGGAGAACCACTCCACAGTTTCCTCTCAGGACTGTGTCTCCAGTACAGCCTAATTTCTCTTGTAGGTGCATTAACACTAAAAAAGGCTATGTTTTTAGTTCTTGATGTCTTTACCCTGAGCCTTGTTAACTTTCCTCTTTCTACAAACAGCTCTCTCAGCAGGTGACCTAAGGAGGCAGCATTTGGGAAAGGAATTTTGTGTGTTTGGACTGGGTATGAGGTGTGATGAATACTGTCCTGGGTCACTGGCCATGTCCAGTGCATTCAGAGTGATAGAAAGCAAGTTGCAGTAGCTCCACACAGTGGCCTATAAGATTCTCATTCCTGTCTCATGGGAATGAAACAGTCTTGTTGAACAGTGAAGGGCAACATTTACCATTAGTCATTTGAGCATGCAGCGAAGTCGAGGTGACCCTAAGGCTGTGGAGATCAGAAGGTGAGTAGTGGCTCAGGATAAGAACACGGCAAGGTCCTGCTCACTAATCATTGTTGTCACTTCTGCCTTGGCTGGGCTGAGTTTGGCCAAGGACTGCATGGGATTCTCCATGGTGGTGACTTGTGAGGGTGATGGAAAGTGGGGCCATTGATAACTCGCATTTACAGCTATATTCATCTCTCCAAGTTACTGTTCTAAGTCATCAAAGTAAGGGAAGAAATGTTGAGTCCTGAAAGGATCTAAATTTTTCAGGGCTAGTGTTATTGTGAGGGGGAGCCACTTAGAGGAATCTGTGGAATGGAAATGATGGGAGGCACCCAGCTGCTTCAGTGTCTTTGTTAGGTTCCATAAAAGTGGCAGTACTGTCTGACTGAGCTGTTTAAAAGGCATCAATAGAGAAAAGATAATGGCTGCAATTCTGTCCTACCAGTATGAACAAAGCTGCCTGAGCCTGCCCTTTCCTCAAAGGCTAAATCTCTTACAACTCTCTTGCTAATTCTGTCTTTGGGTCTCAGGTGGAGAGAAGAGGATGTCCTGCTGGGACAGAGGGCAACCCTCAGATTTACCTACTGGAGATGTTATGTGAGGAAAACAAGCTCTTCTCTCATTTGCACAACCTTTCTCAACTGGTGCATGCCTAGCTGGAGATGCCTGCTATTAACTCTTCTTTAATTGAGAGGAAAGAAAAAAAAATCCTGAGACACCCTATGGAACAATGAAAGACCCATAGCAAAAGAGCATTACACAAGGCACAGTATGTCATTTATTCACATGTTTTAGATGCTGCTACTTGTGGACATGCATTTAAGTATGTACATAGATAAATATGGTGCATCTTCTTTTAGTTTTGTTGCTTAAGTTAGCTGTAGGCTGACATATGATAGAGTTCAGGTTTAAATCTTCCAAGTAAAACACTTTGAAAGCAAACCTATTAAGGCTAATAGAATGAACTTACAATGCCCGTGGTTAAGAAGGAGGGGGGAGTGAGATACTCAGTAAATTGTTCACCAAATAGCCTGTCACCTCTTAGTCTGCTGCTGAAGGCTTGCCAATGGATCATTCTATTATCTTTAATAAGCTTAATTTTAAAGTGGTATGCACATCAAATGTAAAATATCTCTGTCAGTTTTGTTATCTGTGATCCTGGATCTATCTTAAATATATTAATAAAGAATATATACAGTCTAAGAAGGTGCAAAAGCATTATACATACACTGCTCACCTAAAAATGCTTAAAATTAAAAAAACACAAAAGGTATTTCTGTTCTTTAAGCTACTCCATGTGTAAAAACCAGTACAGTATGTACAAATGTACAAAGTAATTTCTAGAAAATGTGTTTAAAGTAGAACAAACTTACCAAGTCAGTTTTTTGGGAGTTTTATACAACTCCATGATAACCATTTAATTAAGGCTTAGGCTCAGATTTTCCTAGCCCCTAATACAAATTAGAACCCTCTGAGATTTTTGCTGTAGTGATTACATTCTTCCCTTGGGCACTCTGTCACCTTAGAAAATTCATCCAAGTATTTTAAGACATCTTAAGACAAATTGCCACTTGCAGCTGGGTTGCTCATGCATTTGATGAAACATGCAGCACATTCTTACTCCTGCCCAACCTCTGGTTTTCCTAGCCTCCCCTTTAAGAGACTGTGCTCAGCATGCCACAATAACAATCACATTTGCTTGACACCATTTTGTATTATCATAGAATGGTTTGTGTCAGAAGGGACTCCAAAGATCCCTGCCATTTCCGATGCTTTAATTCCAGCGTCCTTTGCTGAAGTAGCTCCTGCCCCAGCAGCTCCAAGCTGTGTCCTGGCTTCTACTGCAGGAATATTCTGAGTCTTATCAGGGACATTGCTATGAGGTTTCTCACCATGAAATCCAAATATCAATGAGGAAGATGCCTCAAACTGAGATTCAATATGTATCAGCCCAGTCATGGGGATACAATCACTAAAGATTGCTAAAGCAACATAATTATTCACATACCGAAGCTCTGCCTCTGAACCGTGAAGGACAGACAGAAGGTTGACAGCACAGCTGGGAAAAGGAAGAAATGGCTAAAGTTACTAGCACAGAGCTCAAGGGTGTTCTCTCCCTCTGTGAAGTAGAAGTCAGTAGTCAGAAGGGAAGACCGAGCCTAACAGCAAACTATGGCAGTTTTCAGCTGCATAAGTACCTAAGGATAATGTAATTCACGTGAACTTACTTGTAGGTTGATGTTAGCAGATGCTCATTTGTAAACTTAAAGTTTATCGCATCCGAAGCACTCCTTGTGAAAATGTGATGTGTACTTTTGCCTGATTTATACTGGATTAATAATTTTACCTGTGAAATCTGTTATGTAGACTGGGATAAATTCACAAACATAACCAAGGTCTTAAATATGCATATTTTGGAACACCAAATTGTACTGACTTAATTAGCACTGTATCATGCTACCAGGCACTTTTTATTTAAACTAGTGCAAGTTTGTATTTAGGCAATTCTTTTAGTTCAATGCTTCAAAGTATTTAAGCTTTTAAAGGCTTAAAATTAATACTTTACCTGAATATAACTGTGGATTAGGATCTCTATACTTCATGTGTTTCCTTTAGTATTGTTTCCCTCACTTTAATATTTGTTTCCTCATGTCTTTCTTTTTCTCTTAGCTGCTCCCGAAGTTTTCCTTCCCTTCTGTTGAGTTCTAACCTTGTCTTCCCATGGGCCCTCCTACCTGAAATAATGGAGCAGAGTAACTTTAGCAAAGCTGATTAATATTATTTCCTGCCTTGGCAAGAAGTGGGGAAGGGAATACTCTTGCAAATATCACCTACTTAAGATGCTAAGCCAAAGAAATCTGTGTTACACTTGAGGCTATACACTGCAAATGGTGTATCCCAAGAAAAGCTGAAATTCTTTGTGGGGAGAAGGAAATTGCTGACTCTCAATGAGATTCTTTCCTAAAGATATTTAATCTGGGATATGACTCCTGGCTCAGCTCAATATCATTTTAATGCAGGCTACAATTATAAAAGGTGCAGCTCTTTGATTTCTGTCCCCTTGTACCTCATTTCTCTCATATAGTTATATTCAGTTTTTTATTTTTGGGAAAATCTATGGAGTGAGTAATGACCTTAAAACTTCTTTAAGGAGCAAGTTGAAGGGTTGTTAAATCATTCACACATTGTTGCAGGCTGTGAATTATGTTTTTGTTTTTGCCAGATGCGTCATTAGAGAAACTGATTTCAAAATGTAGTAGATTTGCATGCCCTAAGTATAGGAATCGGTTACACAAGAATATTTTATAAGGAAAAAAAGAAGCCTGGTAGGCCAGTTTTAATTAGAGGTGAATTTTACTCCAACAGTTGTGCTCTGAGATTTAAGACCAAAACAAAACAAAAAAGCCCTCAGTTCAGTAGAAACTAGAAAGTAAAGATCTAGTATTGGGTTATTTACTTTGTTCTCACAATGGAATGTATTTTACTACAATACTGTAATGTAAAATATTTACTTTGACCATGGCATGGCAGATGTGAGGAAGAAGTTAATATAGCAAGTCCTGTAAATAACACATACACTACCAAACGACAGAAAACTGACCATAATAAGTCATATATTCTGCAGTGCCTATGGTAATTTAAAAGCATCTTGTATACTGGAATACAAGCTTGCTAGCAGAGCATAATATGTTGCCTCAATAGCAAATCAAATGAAGAGAATGATGTGGAAACATTTTAAAAAGTCTCTGTTGTTATTTAGAAACCCTATTCATAGAATACAAGACCAAGAAACAACCTCAGTGCTATGCTATTTTTTTATAGGTTAAAATGATGTTTTAGTCTGTTTTGCAAAGGAAAAGATGCTTTTCAAAATATCAGAAAGTAAATAAAGAGGATCTGTACACATGAAATCATGGGGAAAGGTAAGAAAAAGAGAATTTGGTCATCCCTAGGAATTTCTGAATTTAGAGCTGAGTTTTCCTCAATGTTGAGAGAGAAACAGATTTCTTCCAGTTTCATGATAAAAAACATAATGAAGAAGAGAAAATCGAGGCTCACATGTTAAAGATACCAGAGAATCCTCCTGGACCAACTCACTTTCTGAGCTTCGCAGTATGGAAGAATAGATTTATTAAGTATTTATAATCATTACAATGAGTATTTTAGCATTTCAGCCAAGTGAGGGAGAATGGAGTTTGGGGTTGAAGGGCAGAGACCTAGTAAATGAAAGCTTTGACAAGACATGTCAAAGAAAAGGAAGGACCAATTTATCCTTGAGTAATGACATGGGTAATGTCTCACTTCTGCTAATCAGAGAGCAAGGCACTAAGCTTTGTTTTGTTCCAGCTTGTTAGAATAAGAACAAAAGGAAAGTCCAACTATGTTAGTTCAGCTAAATATTGTGCATCAAATTTACTTTTCTTGGGTTATTTTTTAGTATCGAAATCTTATGAGCAAAAGTTTACACATTGCCTGTTGAGCTAAGAATTAATTTTTACTCCAGTTACTGTTTTAGCCATCTAATAGTCCACAATGATGTCATTAATACAGAAAAACCTAATTGATGGTGCAGTTACATTTTTTGTACAAAATGGACTAATACTAATCCTGTTTACTGTTTAGCTGTACCTCTGAGTTCTAAGCTTGACTGTCTCCTTCATCTCATGATGATGGTGGGGAGTCACATCAGTAGTATTCTGAAGTCCTTGCTGGGAAGACCTTGATAGTGGGATTTTGTTCCTGTTCAGCCTCGGGTCTTCTTGGGACTAATTTTGTTCATTTTTTCATCCCAATCTCAGTCTTCATCAGCTCCCAGCCAAGGTTTGAAAGTTGCACAACAGGCTCACTTAAGCAAAGGGCTGCTGTTGTGTACACAGGGACAAGGGGGTCTGTCAGTCCTTCGCTGTCCATGAGGTTCGCAGCAGAAGCCCGTCAACTTAGGTGGCTGCTGGCAAGCATTAGGCCAGCTACAACAGGCCTAGGCTAGTGCAAACTCAGTCAGTTCCTGAGACCCTGTGCTGTCAGGTCGACATAAAGCTGTAGCCTTTTAGTAGTGATTACAAAAAAGTATATTCCCTGTCCTAAAAGAGCCCAAATAATTCTTACTGGGCTACAATTTATGCCATATATAATTCCTTAATGTATAAATCAGCCAGTATGAAGATTAGGCAGATGCTAAAGACTGGCTGTTTGGAGCTGTTCCCCAGGGTGATATCACGATGGCTGTCATTCACATTATCTCTGCAGTGCAGTGGGTGGGATGCTCAGGAAATCTGTCTCATGTTACAACTGACTTTGATTTTAAAAACAAAGAAAGTAGCTCATAATATGTTTTTTTTCCTTTTCTGTTGCAATCACAGCTCCTTTTCAGTAACTTCATCTGCAACTCCTGTAGAGGGATGGACATAACAAATACAACAAAGTAACTTGAAAAATGAACAATAGTAATGAGAAGTAAAGTGTAAGTTTAATGAAGTAGGAAATCTGGCTTCATTAGTTCCAGGGTTCATAGGACTGTTTAATGTGTAGCGTCTCAGGCTGGATAAAAGTTGCTCAGAGCCTTTCCTAGAATGGCTACAAAAATTAAGATCCTCAGTATGATTGAAAATCCCCTTCCTCTGATGATGGATCTCAGAGGGCTGCAGTGTGTAAAATCCAGTAAGTAAAGAACTCTGTCATAAGAGGGCATCAATAATGTTTGTACTGGCTTACTATATAATAACTGTGATGCTTGTTTCACTAAACTCTTTTGGTAGTTAAAAAGAAATCAAACCTCAAAATTAGTCCACCTCGACCAACAGAAATGGATACAATAGCTGCCAATCCAATGGCACTGCAGCCCTTCACAAAGAGTGCAAATTTCATTGTGCTCATTTCCTACCTTCCAGCTGACAGCACATTATTACTTTTCCTTTTGGATGGATAGAGATGAAAATTCAGGATGCATGTAGCGCAGTGGCACTAACAGTACCATCTAGCAGGAACTCTACTGGCACTGCAGGATCATGAAACCTTTCTTTGCCTACCTAGTGGGAGTTTCAAGACCACTTCCAACTATTAATCCCTTCAGATAAAGTGAATGGGCAGGTTAGAAAGAGAAAGAGGCAACTAACCACAAAATTAAATGCAACTGATTGAAGCAGGTCATATCCTTACCCAATCTTTCATGCTTTAAACACTGCCTTTGACATGAGATGTCCAGGACATGATCAGTGGACAGATATTTCACACAGTCCAGGAATGGAGATGTTTGGATCATATAGACAAAAGGCTGGAAAGTACTGTTTAATCCTTCTGAGCACAAAAAAAAAAAAAAAAAAAAAAATCTGAAAAACACCATGTGTTGCTCTTTCCCTCTTCTTGGCTTATAGCCAACACTCTGATTATTTTGGACAAAGTCCTTTATGCCACCATTGCTCCTGAGAGAATAAATGATAATCATTGTTTGTCTCCTACTATTGAAGCTGTGTAAATTGGACCATTGCACCATTCAAATGAAGATAAATTTTGCCAGTTCCCGTTTATTATTCGTTTCCACAACAACTTCTCATCAGCAAGTTGTATCCACATGGTTATGAAAAGTGGGCTTAAATTTTGAATTTTATTAGTGTTTACTTAAAAATGCTAATGCCACTGCCAAAGACTATTGGGAAGGAATTAATTCTCCTCCCAATATCTTTTAAAACCTGTTTCTATAGTAAGCAGATCATAAACCATAATCTAACCTTAGTGACTATTCAAAACAGCTCAATTTAGTCAACCCTAAATTTCCAGCAGCAACAAAACAGAATTTGACCCCTTAATTAAGCCTGCACTCAAAGTTTGATTCAGAAGAGGATCTGAGTAATGCAACAAAACTGAAGCTGCCTACAAGGGTACTCAGCTGGAGACTCAGCTTCTTGTCTGTACTCCAATGAATTGATCAATTGTAAGTGATTTAGACAAGATTCTCATGGCTTAGAGAAAAAAAGAAAAAAAAAAGAAGGAAACATCTGTTAAAGTTTCTACAAAGAGTAACTTTTGGTATAACAATCTATATGGTATAAGTAAAGAACTTGTCAGTTCTTTGTTTTGTCTCTGTTAGTCTTCTGTGTCTGGTCTTCAGGCCTAATATTGCATCACTTTTGTCAACAACCACCAAAGCTCTCTTCTGCTCACCAAGGAGGAGGACAATCAAATAACCAGTTTCAAAAAGAGCTTTCTGTATATATTTCCAAGAACCAATTCCTTTTTTTTCCCTTATAAAAACTTAGAACTTACTTTTTCAGTGTTTTCATAACCTAGGGAAATTCTGATGCAATAAAAGGTGGGGCAACCGGCATGTCTGGAAAAGTAAATCCTTTTGAGAGAAATTCAGACAAATGCTTGAAGGGGTAGGAAGTCAAGAAAGTGCTGTGTAAATCTGCAACATTTGCAGCAAAAGGAGAAAAGTCAGAAAGTAGTACTAGAAAGTAGATTTAAAATAACTGGAAGGCCCTCAGAGCAGCGTTATGAGTCAGAGTTCTTGGTTACCGTGAGGATAGTGGTAGCAAGAAAATATAAGGCAATTTGGTATTTGTTTAAAACTGTCAAATCTCCTCATCCAAATCAATCTAAATAGCTTCCACCAAGTCCCCAGTCAACTACCTCTCTTCAAAATGCATCTTCCCTGTCTAGAACAATGAACACTGAAACTAGTGTTAAACACCAACTGATCTTAAACAAATAATGATCCTTCAAACTAGTGAATGCTCTAGATGAAAAAGATTCCAATACCTTGTAAAAACCAATAAATCACCTATACACTATTGTATTTACCACTTAAAGAAAGACACATCTGGAATAACATACAGAGTTACTTTGCTATTTGACATTAATTAAAAAAAATTAAAAATCCAAAGTATTAAATCAACAAATTAAATCTAAAATATGTAAAAATTAATTTAAATGCATGCAGAGTAATTAGATCTGAAAGTCCTTGTTTGTGAGGAATAATAATCTTGTATATTACAAAAGGGACAGTAGAACTGCCTAAGAGCAGTCAGAATTCCTCATGTGTATATCAAAGAGCCGGTGCCTCAACATGTATTTTCACTATGATTTTCTGTATTTCTCATCCCTGATTTAGAATGAAGAGCTCCCTTGTAGTCCTGAAACAATGTCATCACCTCAATCTCAAGTACACATCAAGACAGAGTGTCAATTCTGTTGCTGAGCGTAAGTGGAGATAGGTTCAACTGGCAAATTATGGTTTGCTAAATAAGCAATGCCTAAATGCTCTCTAAAATGAAGACCTTCCCATACTTCAAAAAATAATCTACTTTAACCACTTATATTGCTTCAGCAAACTGAAAAGCAAATTAATACAATGCTACCACTTCAGAAGATGGAAATGCTCCAGTGGATTTAGCTGGATATTAGCAGTCACAACACCTGAGCTCTTTTATTCATATATCTCACTTAAAGCCATATTTCTCAACTAAAGCCACATGACAATTCTGGGCAAGGCTTCCTAACTCCAGTTTGCGAACAATTAAGACCAAACTGCAAAACCTTAAGATCAATCACAACAAAACAACACACCTCCCCCTCCCACCCAAAAATAACCCCCAAACACAAAAAAAAAGGCAGAAGCCAAAGCCAAACCAAAGGACATGTCAAGAATTTAAGAAAGCTTAATTAACACTTTGGAGAAACAAATTTGAAGGTGTTACATTCTGTAGGGATTTGTTATGTTCTGACTAGTCGATGGAGAAATAAGGCCTCTGGTTGTATTAGTGATCATGTTCCATGCTCATATATGTGAACGTTATTTCCTCAAACTCTGCCCTTCAAACCTACTTGAGATTTGAAATAATCTGTGCAACTGGAATAACAGATCTTTGTTATGAGGTGCTATCAAAAGATTTATGCTTTAATACACTTCCAGGCATTTTTCTTCTAAACTGTTCTCAATAACATTTTTTCAGTATGTTTCCTGAGAGAATTTATTTTATTCCAAGGTGGGAGCAAACACAATGTGCCAGCTAACATCACAAGCAGAAAATTTTGCTCCGGCCAGCAATCTGAAATGAGGCACTCTAAAGGTACACAGGGATTGCATAGGAAAGAGTATGAAGTTGCCTTATGAGAGCTCTTTACTACTTTTTCATACAAATAAAGGTGGCTGTGTAGACAAACATACACTAGAAAAGCCAGTTTCCCTTCATGTCATGAGTCAGTAAAGAGGTTTTTGGAAACCAAACAAACCATAGACCCGGAGATACCTTTATAGCAAGTGAGTAGCAGCTATACTCATTAGTGTTCTCTTTCTACCTTTAAAATTTGTTTTGTTCCTCACAGCACAGACAGCAGAGTTCACGAAATCTTCGCCAGTCTACAAAAGCTTGCCAGTTAAAGCCAACATGGAAATTTTATCTGTTTATCTGTTATCATAATGACAGATGGACTGTACATAATAGATAGCAATTTACTTCTTCAAGGGTAATTACAAAAGTTGTTGGAAAATAATCAGGCCCTTATTCGCCAGCGAGGAAGATAGAAGGCAGCTGTACAAATATCAGTGTTCATTATGAAGTGCAGCCAAAAATGAGAGCCGAGGATGAACTGGGCATCCTGGAAAAAGATGTCTAAATGCATCATTGCTTCTTGATGAAAGTACTCAAAGGTGGTCACAAGAGTATTTGGAAAAGGATAGTCAGAGAGAAACTGGCTCTTTCAGTGGCTGGCTATTGATGTGGATATACCAAGGGGTGTTACAGGTTTTTTTATGTGCCCTTTCAGTGTTTTCCCAAGTACCAAGAATGATGAAATGGAAAATAAGTTTGTTACATTGTCTGATGAGCTCAAGGTGCATGTACCTACAACACACTAAGAGACTGGGACCAGAATTAAAAAAAAAAACCAAGGCAATTACATGACAAGAAATATATGATACAGTTTTCCAGGAACAGTCAAATTTCACCCAAAGACAGCACCTTATGTGCTTAACTCTTGGGAAAAAATGGGTATTAAAGTAGATTTTAAAGATGTGAATCAATAATGGTCTCCTGTTACAAATAAGAAGACATGAAAATGAATGTGCTGCCTGTCAGCATAGGGACATACTTTCAGATCACTCAGAAACTGAGATAGATGCTTTTGAGTGAAGGTTTTTGGGCAGTTTTGAGCACGTTTGTTAATAAAGATGGAAAACAGCTGGGCATAACAGAAGCCTAGGAAATATACTTGGACAAGAGGGGGTTATAAAGAAAAGATAAAAGAATTAACGCCATACAGTTAACACCATAACTGCTGAAATATGTAGCAGGCTGTAGAACAGAGAAGAAGCATGTCCTGTTTCTCCTTCTCCACAATGAATAGGACATGAATGAAGTTAAACTACAGCAAGTAAGATTTATAGTAGCTGTTGGGAGAACAAATAGTGGTTAAACAGCCTAATACTCTTCCAGGCAAGACTGAGGGTCCTTCATCAGTGGGAGTTTTTAAGAACAGGTTATCTCACTGAGAATGATTTATGTACAACTAATACAGCCTTAAGAGGTGACAGTTTTTATTTTCTTTGATTCTGTCCTTCTTATGTGCATACGCATACCATGCATCCTATGCATATTCATGTTTGAAAAACTAATTAACTTCATCAAATTTGATCAAATTAATTTGATCACAATTCTCCTCTGCTCTTTCAAATCTTTCTGTACCGCTGCTCATTTTCCATATCTCTTGGAACCTGTTGTGTTTTTAACTTCATTCTCTACTCCCCTTTTCCTTCCTTAAAAGCTGTCATTTTTCTCCTCTGAAAATGTCAGCTACCAGGAAATTGTACAAAAATTAGAGACTGATAATTTTTGACTTGGAAGAATGAAGAGTAGGAACACAGGATGCATTTGTGCAATTTGTTCTATCCTTCAGGTCACATTTTTTATTGTTCAGTAATGTTTTTAAAAGTAATTTCCAACTGTGTATTCCTCTCCTTTCCTGTTCTTTAGCAGTCAGAATAACTTCACTGCCCATCACTTCATGACAAGCTTGATCAGAGGCTGCTGTACCCCCTCCTGGCAGCTCTCCTGCCAAACTAAACCCTTTTGGTTGCTCCACTTCTCTGCTCCTCTGCTGTAGCTTTGATCATCCTAGGCTCCTACTACAGTCAGGAGAAACATAGAGGCATTTCCAAAGGACGAGTAAGCCTACCTGTGGCTCAGATGTGCCCTCTGGAAATACCTCTCTCCCCTGACTACAGAGAGCCTAAATTGTGAACTTGCCTCCAGGAAGTACCATACCCTAAAGAAAAATACACTGAATTGCCCTCAGAAACCTTCTTTCTTTCAAGGCAGAAAGCTTTCCCCTGAGGCAGAGACAGCCTACTGATGCCAGTTAGTGGGCACATGCTAGGTGCAACAGGGAGAAAGAGGATATTTAGATTTCTAGGAAATGTCTAGCCTTATTTACAGAGCTCCTAGAAATAACATGTATACTGAAAAGAGTGTAGTCCCCTAATGAAGGCCTTCCAATCAGAAGGTTGTCCTCACAGGTGAAAAGGCCCTGATGTGGTGGCTTAAGAGCTTCTGACAAAGAGCATTGCCTGGGAAATAGCAGAAACTAAATGGGGCCACTAGGCTTTGGAGCATGGAGCCCTGGAAAAAGCCCACAGTGATGCAAAATATTAAGTACCTTCTCAGTAGAGAGCAACTACTTAATGAAATGGGAACATTTGATAGCCCAACAGACAGAGAAATAAGACAGGCAGCTACAGATTACACGGGTTTCTGGTGACATGATTAATCATGAGAGCACAGCTCATCTGGATACGGACATTACTAGAATCTCTTTGTTTATGTCTTTGTAACGTATAGTGTCTGCATTATAAAACAGGATTCTCAACAATACATACTACCAGGAATTTTTTTTTTTTTTTGGCAGAGCTGTATCAAACAAAAAATTGCAACTGTCGAATTTTTTTCTCTACAAGAAGATGATCCTTTAGTTACTCAATTCTTTTTCCTTGATGACTGAGTTGAACAGTTCAGCTTTTTGGATGAAAAAACGTGTATGTAAAGTTAGAATTTCTCATTGTTGCCATGTTTCTGAATGTCACTTTTCATACCCAAACAATAAATAATTCTTGGGGCTTTTTATTTCTTTCTATTTAAAGGAAAACTGAGAGCATATTCACAAGGATATTTCCATTCTCATGAAGTACCACATGTTCAATCTACACTGGTATGAAAGCTTTTGGAAAATTTCTGATATGCTATTGCACTACCATTTGTGAAGACTGCAAAATAAGCATGGTAGTGGGTTTTTGTGACCATCACCTTTACTTCTCTTAAGAATAATTGTGGCGATAGGCTAATTTCAAATTATCTGATTGTGTTACAACTGGTTGCAATTTCTATGCAAACGTATGACTGTAAACAGTAAAGTTGAGGCAGGAATTATTCAGTTGAACAGGAGCTTTGAAGTTTTATTTAAAAATTCTCTTTGAAATCACCTGTAAAAATGAAATCTAATTTTTGAGTCATAAAGTTTTCATGTCAGCAATGAAAATTAGGTTGGCACAAAAAGACTTACAAATTAAACTATCAATAATTTTGACAGCTAGAAAAATGTGAGCTGATCTTTCTTCAAAAGAAGTCTAAACCACTGTAATCTCCTCATCTTGTTTCAACTATTGTTTCTGATCTGGTCATCAGTTTTCTTTTGAAAATGTTTGCCTCGATTTGTCATTTTTTTCATGAAAAATAACATAAATAAATAAATTTAAGAGCCAAGCCCAAGCTCCAACCTCTGGCAATGATTACATTTTATGCCCAGAAAATAAAGCTCTCATGCCATCAAGCATGACAGATGACACATTGTCTTTTCAAATATAACTGGTCTGCCAGCAGAGGAGAATCTGCCCTGCTTTCCTACACAGTTATGTGCTTGCTAGGCATTATTGGCTCCATGAACTGACAGTCTAGCAACAGAGTTAATTCTTTTATTTTGTGTGTTTTTCTCGTCATTTGCAGCAGCTTTCTTCTGCCTCCACAGAACTGGGCTTTCATCAGAAAACACACCAGCATCCCAAATTTTTGAAACTAAAACACCCACCTCCCCCCTCAAAAAAAACCACAACCCCAAAAAAACCAAACAAACCAAAACACCAGAAGAAAAAAATCTCATGCAACCCACATTATTGTCCCCAAAAGATATTAAGAACCACTATACACCTGGGACTCAGATTTACAAAGTTGACGCTTACTGGTCATCACATCAGATTTTCTCACTTTACATCCAGTGGGGAACTCTTACTGCCCAAAAACTGCTGTGAGTTCTTAGGAAATTTTGAATCAGCACTTTGATATACTGGGCTTTGAAAAGTGAGTCTATTAAAGACAGAGAGAGAGAGAGGGAGAGGGAGAGGGAGAGAATTGTGTATTTTATACACATGACACAAATATATAAATGCACATACTTATGTACGAAGATCCAAAAAAAGAAAGGTGGGCTGCTGATTTCATTTGAACAGAGATGGTTTTGTGCTCTCTGATAACTCAAGAGCTAAAAATACAATGTTTACACACTGTTTTCAACACTCAGGTTCATGGATAATTTTTTTCTTGTTTTATGACCTACATTCATTCATGTATTCTCCAGCAGTTTTAATGCCAGTAATTACCTGGATCTTTGCATTTTGTAGCTGTCTTGTTCTTCGAGGGAAAAGAACATGAATATGGTTAGAAATACTAATCTCTTACATTTTCAGTAGATCCTCTTCAGCTGTAGCATCCTCCAAATGTGCAAACACAGAATTCATGAATTGTGTATGGATATAAATTATTGAAATCACAAATGATTACAGTTGTACCATCTTCTGCTGCAATATTAATAAATGGCATAGCAATAGCAATGTGAACGTGCATATCTCCAGCAAGTTCTCTGCTACTGCGAGGCCAATAAACTGTTCTTCCCTTTCCTATTTTTGTTTTTGTTGGTACTCTTTCTAAATTCTAATGAAAATGCATCACACCTCAACAGAACAGCTCTGAAGTAAAGGGCTGGTTGAAAACACCCACTTCAGGTCACTCCTGCTTGAAGTGCTACCAGGTTTCATTGTTTTTCAGATACTCTTGGTGGTCACCAATCCCTGCCTGCTCTTCGCATTAAAAAACACGCGGACATGAACCTCAGCACCCTCTGGAGAATCTTTGGAGACAGGCAAATCCCTGAATGGAATTTGCTGATGATTATTCCTCCAGGGCTGGATCTCCTGGAGATAGAAGTAGTAGGCCAGCAGGAGAACAGTACTGTTGGAATTGTGCCACAGATACGGTTGGCAGGTCCTTAATTATCCACACTTGAAAGCCTAGCCAAGTTCTTGTGGAGTTTGTGGCGTTTGTTGTGCTTTTATGTTGTACTGTCAGGACCATAAGACAATAATTTATTTTTTGGTATGCCCAAAGTTATTGGGAAGCTTAAAGCACATACGTGCCATGAGACACTCATGCAGTCCGTACAGGATGAAAGGGAGTGCATACTACAAATATTTGAGCTTCACAGTGTATCTTTCACAATTCATGCTGCCTGGAGACACTGGACATGTCAAGATGCAACTGTTCAGTTGGCCAGTGGGTAGTGGAGTCCATGTGGCTACATGAGTTTTTCTCCGAAGTCCTACTAACCTCAGAAGAATGATAAAAATTACTGAAGGTGAGGAAGAATAAATGAAACATGTTAAAAAAAAAAAAAAGGCAAAAGGGACTAAAATATACTATAAAAATAATAATGACAAAAACAGAAAATGCATTCCCTGCTGCTGAGTGTAGCTTGCACATATGTGCATCCATTCAAGATAACTGATGCACTAAAGCTAGTCCAAAGAGCAACCCCCTTTGCCCCCTACAAAATCACACTGTGAACCAAGCACAGTGGGTTCAAGATACTCAGCATCAACTCTTCTATCCCATACATCTACTTGCTTTACACTGCATTACCTGTTGAGGTAGACATAACTTTTGTTGAACTGACATTTTCTTGAAAATACCATTCTGTGGTGGTGTGCTCAATACAAATAAAACTAGTTTCCTTTCCAGATAGCAATTTGGATATAAAATACTTGTCCAGAACATGATATGTGTTTTTTCTACCCTGTGTGGCCAGTCAAGATCAATCCTGTACTCTGGTTATAGCCTCTGTGACCATATCCTCTTTATAAGGCCATTACTTGGTTAATAGAGATTCAACTTTTGGATTCCATGTCTTTTAAATGCATTTGGTCTAATAATTTAAGTCCTTCAAGTATGGCATCCAAAGTGCATTCCCTTGCATATATCTGAGCGTTGACAGATCTCTAGAAGAAACATCACATGGTCCAGTTGCTCAGGATCTTTAAAGTCAGAGCAGAACCACTGAGGAAAAGAGAAAGTAATCACACCATTTATCTTTAAACCCAGATTTAGATGCCCTCCATAGGCAATGGAGAAAAGTAGATATTCTCTAAAGACCAATTTTGCTCAGCTAAATTAGGCTCCTTTTCTGAATTACCCTCCAGGGAAATATTTGCTTTCTACTGACAACGAAGGAAGTCCAGGGAAAGCAGCTGGCAACGTAAAATCACCACAGTCATGTTGTGTGACTATCCCTCTGTGTCAGGGTTAAAGACAGAGCCATACACAGGCCCACTGAAAAGTGACAGATACATAGATGCCATCCTCTCCCTTTATTGCCCTCTCTCTATCATAAGGTGTCTTTCTTTCCCAAAGCATCTCAAACCATCATACCTCTCCTCACTTCATTTGAGAATCCCCCTCTTTTTCTCTCCTCCTCCCCTGCCCCACCATCCTTTGTGTGATTGATGGGGGAGATTCACTGAAAATCAGTATCTGACCACTTATCTCACCTTGCTCAAATTTGCTCAGCATGAAACTCTCAAGCACTAGCTCTTTCACTAAAAATAAAGATGCAGCACAATGGTTACACTTCCAACTGGAAAAAAGACTTGAAGTGTGTTTTTTACTCTCTGAAAAAATGCCCACCTTGAACTAAATTTACCAGCAAATTTGTAGTGAATTTTCTCAGTTGTTTTCATTGAAAAATCAGAGGGACAAAACAAAAACCTCTACAAATTTTTCTACTAAAATGAACCTCTGATAATTTATGCAATATGTGGCTTTTTTTGCTTCGCTGGAAAGCCTGAAAGTTTGGCTTCGTAGCCAGCCTGAAACAATTTGCACTGGTGTGGTTCATAGGTCTAGCCAATCACCAATAAAAGACATGAATCAATTTTCCATTCAAAACTGAGGCAGATATATAATAGGGCTTAAAAAAATCTGATTTGTAAAACAGTAAAATGTAGACAAAATATCATAAACACCCACCTGCATGAATAACAATCAGAGAGGAAAAGTCTTATGTCTTATGTCTTATGTCTTGATGTGTTGGAACCATGATCTGTTAGGTTGTCATCTCAATACAAAAAGACAACTTTGCAGAGAAGTCAAAACTCAGGTTTAATAACAGTAGCTCATGATAAATGAAGTCAAGAATAATTTTGAAATTATTTCAGTGCTTCTTATCCTTTGCCATTAGTAGAAAGGGGTATCAAATATTACACAACAGACAGAAGTGACACAAATCCTATGAGTTTAAGGGCAGATTATTTCAGTATTTAAACAGTGTGCTTTGTAGTGAGGACTTTCAGCCCCTCTAGTAAACCGGCAAGGCTGGTTCAGCTTTTTGTTTTCATCTCTAAAAATAAACAAATAGCATAAATTGACCTATGGCAAAGTTAATTTAATTGTATATACAGCACTTGAGCATCCCCACATGAAACCTACCATAGAACTTAAGATGCTGTTGACCTTTTAACCCAGTAGTCCAGATGTGCCCACATCTACTTGTAGTTCTGCAAGGACAAACTGCATGGTAAATTCAGTACAAAGACCCCAATGCCAAGCACAGAAGTCTTACAGAAATCAGCATCCAATAAATGCTACTTTCTCTTTGAGTTCCTCTGGATATAGGTTATTGCGCAGCTCATTAAAATCTGTTTCTAAGAGAAAGTTATAAGTGTAAATTCTTAATAGTAAAATTTAGGTAAAATCTGCATATTGTTCTACCTTCCTTGTGAAGTTTTTCAAAGTTGGTTCAGTACTAGATCTGGAAAATTTCTGGTGATGTTCAATAAACTCCTTTAATTTTATCCTTCCTTCCACAAAGTAAAATTTAGAACTAAATTCATTCTAAATTTCTGCAGGGTTATAGCAGAGATAAATTTGGCCAATATGTATTCATTGCTCTGCTAAACACATTACAGTAGTTTTCTTGTGATATTGCAGGGAAGAGCCAAAAATAACTTGTTTTTCCAATGTCCTCATCTACTTTTACAACAAATATAGTTGGTGAATGTAAATTAATGGTTATTACAACATCTGCTCTGAATTTCACTTATTTTTATAGTGAAAGTCTGACTAGACTTTTTATTTTGATATTGTAATAGTAACACACCTGCTGGAGCCCACTATATTGCTACTCTAGGGAAAGATGGTTAATTGCATTTTCTGCCTATTAAAAATAGAGGGATTTAGATTTAGTATTGTTTTCCATAAGGTTTTTTAAACATCTTATCAAAGCTTTCCAAAAAAATAGACAACTCAATCCTCCTTACTGCTCACTAAAAAAAGCTCTGCCAAAACAAACTTATTGGAAAATGAGTCCCATCTAATGAGTATATTTTCTATGTAGAATAATAAGCATTCCAACAATTACAGTTAAAACAATAGCATTAGTTATTGCTTTCTTACAGGTACTAAAATGACACTTCAGAGGAGGACTAGAGCAGTGACTAATGCAATGTGAACTGTAACACTTAAACCTAACTCACTGACTAGAATGCAATTTTACAGAGGTAAAACTGCAGGCTGTAACTACTGGCAAAATCAGAGGAAGGGTCCATTTCTCTTCATTTCAGCAAAGAATAAAAAAAAATTGAGGCCAAAAAGTTAAACTTACAGTTGTTTTATGAGCAGAATTTTTTTGCACGTACTCCCTATAAAAGCAGGTACTAAGAATGCAGTTGACTTGCTGGTGGGTGAGTGGCTAGTGGGTTGGTAAGGGAGGACACTATTAGTAAGAATTGACAGGCGATCTAAAAGGAAAGAACCAGGCATTTTGCCCTTCTATGATGGAAGAGGCTGGGGAAAAAAAAGCAAACCCAAAAAAGAGAAGAAAGAAAGGCAAAAAGGAAGATAATAGAGTTGGAGTCGTAGTCTTTGTTTACCTTAGCAATAGGTAATTTCTGCGGATGACACCAAAGGATCTGGTTAATGTGCCTTTTAGCAACCACCCAAAAGAATAAGAAACAGGTGTTGATGACATGAGAGTCCTGGAGGGACTATGGCAAATGAAAAACAGCAGTGATCAGGTGCCCACACTAGGAACAGCTGCTTGATGAGGGCCATAAAATAAAAAAACAAAAACCCAACAACAACAAAAAAACCCTCAACCTAGAGTAGGGAGAATAATAAAAGGAGCAAAATAAAGTCAAAATCTGGAAGTAAGGAGACAAAACCGAAGCCAGCTTTTATTGGCCAATGTTACAATTATCAGTGAGCCATTAAAAAACTCACACTACTAACTGTAACAACTTTGCACCATTTTCCCAGGTTCCTGGGACTCCCTCCTCTTGCACAGACTGCAGCAGTGGGTCCCTGTTCCAGCATGCCTCCTACCACCCAGTGTGAATCAGGAGCCTCATTTTACTGCCTCCACCTAGACAAGAGGGAGGGTGTTTATGTTCTGCGTGTAGGAGACTGTTTTGAAATCCAAATTGAAGTGCATAAAATTGACTTCCGTACAGTTTGAGGCAAGTGTTACCTTCTACTAAAGTAATTGCATCGTGTAATCTATCTCAGAGTAACAGACCCACTGAGCATCTTGGGTACTTTGGACTAAATCGAGGGGAATAAAAATAACCAAACGCAAGCACATTACAATCTTTTTCAGCATCTGAAGCATACAATTTGCATTCCAGTATATCCTCTAATGGCCGTGTCCTGTAGTGTTTACCTGTATAATGTGTCGTTTGCATTTATTTCTCTTATTGTTAATGCTAGCATGAGACATAATTCATTTTGTCAAAGTGTATGGAATTACATGGCTATAAAGAGAAAGTAAATAGAGATGTAGGATTGAGAAAGAAAGTTTGTTTTCACAGTGAAACTAATATAAAACTAGCCTAGTTCCATTCATATTCATATTCAGGCACAATTCCCTCTTTAAATAAACCCACCCCAGAAGCAAGCCTATTTCTTAAACTGTAAGTATTTCAGGTTGGCACTGTGGTATTTGGACAGTGCCAGAATAATATAACTGCTGTTTTCAAACACTTCAATGGTAGGGATGAATCCTGTGAGTAAAAATAGCGAAATAGAAAGAATAAACTGCATATGGATGAGAGAGGAAAGAAGAAAAAAGTAATGAGCATACAAGTCAGGCAGCTAACAAGAAGGTTGAGGGCTCTTCAGGGATAGGAATGGTAAATGGCATCTTACTGTTTGTCTATAATATCTTAGTGTAATACAAAGGCAAGTGCAAGATCTCTTAAGAGACCTGAGGGTGTTACAGTAATGCAAATAAAAACAGCTCCTAGTTCAAGGCTCTTACCATTAATGATGATTTTTTTTTTTTTGTAAATAAGCCTCTAACAATAGGTGTTATATTAAAATAACTGTCCCACAAAATTACAAAAAAAAAAAAAAAGAAAAAAAAAGTTTATCAGCAGAAGTAGAGAGATTTTCAGATGCTTATAATAGAATTTTTTTATAAAACACTGGGTAAAGAAATATGAAAGAAAAAGATCCAGGTTGATTCTTTTTGAAAGGCAGCCTACTGCATTATAAAATATTTGAGCCATGACCAAAATAAGACACAACAAATGTTTGGCAACCAGGCATTTTGCATAATAGAACAGTTACTTACCACCAGGAACTATTTTGCAAAGGCTTCTTCTTCACCAGTCCTGAGTAGCCAACTTGTTTTATCAATGCAGTAATGCTGAATGCTTCGGGCTCTTTTACAGGGCCACCAGCCTGTTCCTGAGGTCACTGTCCAAGGCAAAAGCAGCAATTTCAGAGAAATAGTCTCCAAGGATAATGACCATTTGCTTGTTGAGATGAGGATTAAAACATATTCTCAAATGCTGTAGTTCAAAGAAAGTTGATCTACTGAGAAATGATTGTGAAAATTGCAGTTGGAAGAGATGGAATATGCAATGCTATGAAAGAGGCTAAGATACAGGAGTTGGAAATGAATGCAGTGTTCTGGCTCTCCTGGGGACTTCTAGCTACTGCTTTGTTTTGTTTCCATTCAGACATCTGTAAAATGGGTATAATTTTTCTTACATACTTCACAGTAATGTTTAATTACTTGCTTAAAAAGTGACCACAGATTGTAAGGTATATTGTGCTAGAAAACCACATTTTACAACTGGAAACTTAGTCTATGGCTCTCCTGAGTTATCTTCTATCCAGGACTCTCATTTAATTTACAAAGAGCTATATTTTTATGAGCAGTACCTGGAAGATGGAAAACATTTGGGTGTTTTAAGAAAATTAAGATTTCTGTTCTATTAAGCTACATGGGAGTTGTAGCTTACCAAGAATATTCCATCCATGAAGAATTGCACTGAATCACCAAGAGGTGACACCTCATAGGAGATCCAGTTTGGACTGGAAGTTTGTTTCAAAGGAAAGGCAGACCTTGGGGAACATCCACTTAAATTTCCAGAAAAAATGTTTGGGGTGGTGGATCCTTGCTTATATTCCTTCAAGGTAAAAAACCCCAAGATTTCATGCCCAGACCACACATATAAACAAACCAGCTTTTGCTGTGTGCATGCTACATGTCAAATATATATTTATTTTATATATATGTGTAAATATATAAATATGGGCAATTGTGACAGAAAAATCACAAACAATTCAGACAGTTAATTACATTAGATCTAGTGATGATTAATACATCATGTAAGGAATAACTATGTCACCATATTTCTGCTGCTGAATTTCAGGCTGGCAGCCTTGTACCTTAGAGTGGTGTCTTTGAATGAGCTACCCCTGAAACCTCCAGCAGGACTCATCCTTCTAGAGACATAATCCTTATCTTAGGAAGGAAGAGATTACCAGTTAAATAAGAGAAGTATAATCAGTCCAACTGGGGAAGCAATTAACACCTTTTTTCTTCTCTGGTACACTAGAAACATAGCAATAATTGAAATTTTGCTAAAGTCAAGTTCTACTTCGTGTTCAGAAGTAGCTGAGCTGTGGTAGCCCTTTCTCCATCTACCTTGACTGGGTGTGGTGTAACATATGGTAAACAAACAGGAATGGATTTACCCTGTTTTTAGCTTCATTCAGGTTCTCTTTTCCCACTGCCCCTGCTGGGACATGCAGCTGAGGAGCTTACTTATCCTAAATCCCACTTGCTGACAATATCAACACTTCAGTCTTAAACTTTATATGCCCCAAAAGTGATGTGATGTTCAGACTTCTCAAGCACTCAGGAATCCTACTGATTTTAAACAAACTGAGGAGAAAAAAAAAATCTAATAAAAGTCAGTCTACTTGTTTAGTTCTTGGTTAATGCTTTAAATATGTAACTGCGGACCACCAGATTGGGCTGTTTGGCCTAAATAGCCTGAGACACGCTAAGATGAGCAGTTAAACTGCCAAGGAGGCAGCTAAACTGCAGCAAACACTAGGAAAAAAAAACCTCAACCATATGCTCAAGGTGCTTTGCTGGGGAAAGAGAGAGGGTCTGTTGTGCAGGCTGGGGCTGTGATCAAACATAGTATACCTGAAGTGTTTCACCATACCAAAGCTTAATCAAGAGATCCCAGTACAGCCTGAGCCCATTAACTCCAGAGAAGCATGAAGTGTGAAGCTACTGCTGCAAAAAGAGGCAATTGCTGTTTTGAAATGCATAAACAGCAGCATTACCCAGTGAGGAATCAAGGGAGCAATAGAAGTGCTATTTTACATCAACTCTGTGAGTCCAGGTCTGCATTTGTACACACCACTCTGGTGCTGCCATTACCTTTGTTTCTGTTATGCCAAGATTTATTTTGTAAGTCAAGTTGGTGCTGATGGAAAAGCACTGGCTTTGACCCAAAATATGAAATAAATCAGAAAGAAACCAATGAGGGCAACTAAAGCGATAAAAGACTGAAGAAATATGTTCAGTGCAGACTGCTAGGAGAACCAAGTGTGCATTGTGTAGAGACAGCAATTTGATAGCATGCATGTACCTGGAAAAGATTAATTGTGAGTGCAGTTTATTCTCAGTCATGAACATGAACATGAGAAAAGAAAAACTTTAACTAGTTTCTCAGTATCAGAGAGAGCAAATCCATGTTTTCTATGGATTCATGGATAACCATTTATGTGGACTCACTGTTAGTACAAAATCACACAATTATCTCTTTTCTCCTCCTCAGTCTCCTCTCACCACAAAGTTTGAAGGGACTTCATATTTATAAGGGGTCAACCCATCCAAAAAAGTGCATTTGAAATTAGCAAATATTAAAAAAACTCTAGGGGTAAAGTGCAAAATGACAGAGAACCAGCTTACTAAACATAAAATTAACAATAAAAATATATTAATAAATAGCAGATTTTTTTTCAGCAATAAGCCAGTCTTCTATTAACTAGCTAAATTATATCCGGGGAGGAAATGGATAATGGGTTCTGGCATCTCCTTATGTCATCCTTGTATTATTACAGGAGGAATACCCAAGAATAAAAGTTAAATGATCCTGTTGACTCTGTTTACTTCTAACTCTAGATCTTTGACACTTGGCAAGACACTTTTTGAGGAGGTAAATTTTAAGGGCTGCAACCTTGAAATTGCAAGACCTGAGCTGTTCACAGCATCTAAGTTTGAAAGGAAAGTGCAAAACATAAAGGCATTCTGACTGAATTTTGAAAATACATTGGTGACATAAAGCACAGGGTCTTAATGTGACCATGTATCAAAAGCCACCAAGCAAGACTTAGGAAAGTCAAAGGACAACAGTTCTTTTTCTCTTTGACAAACCACTTTTGTAACACTAGCCACTTTATAGAAGTACATTGAAGGAATACATCTGTTGTCAGGGACATTTTCCATGGGAAATAGTAATAAATACATAGCTTCAACTTCAATAGGGAAGCCCCTTTTTTGGACAGTTTAACATTATTAGATGAGGTCCAGAATAACGGGTCCACCCATTTTCAAAATCAAGGAAGTTATCAATGCTGTAGTTTAAGCAGTACCTTAAAATGCAGTGGCTTTATAACAAATCTGAAATGCATACCAGTCTCCATGTAGATAAACCATTGCATTCAGGAGGGTACTCCTAATATCTGTATGTTTATTGTTTGACCATACATACAGACAACACCAAGTTGACTTGCTGGAGGGCAGGAAGGCTCTACAGAAGGATCTGGACAGGCTAGATCAGTGAGATGAAGCCAGTGGTATGAGGTTCAATAAGGTGAATTGCCAGGTCCTGCACTTGGATCACAACAACCCCAGGTAGCATGACAAGCTGGAGGAAGAGTGGTTTATGGGAAGCTGCCCAGTGGGAAGGGTCCTGGGGCTGCTGGTTGACAGTAACTTGACATGAGCCTGTGTGTGCCCAGGTGGCCAAGAAGACCAATGGCATCCTGGCCTCTATCAGCAATAGTGTGGCCAGCAGGACCAGGGAAGTGATCATTGTCCTGTGCTTGGCACTGGTGAGGCCACACCTTGAGTATCTCAGGTTCTGGGCCTCTCACTACAGGGAAGACATTGAGGGGCTGGAGTGCATCCAGAGAAGGGCAGTAGAGCTGGTGATGGGTCTGGAACCCACGTCCTCAGAGAAGAGGCTGAAGGAGCTGGGGATGTTTAGCCTGGATAGAAGGCAGCTCAGGGGAGATCTTATCTCTGTCTTCAACTGCCTGAAAGAAAGTTGTGGGAAACTGGGGCTTGATCTCTTCTCACAGGCAACCAGTGACAGAACAAGGGAAAATGTCCTTAAGTTGCACCAAGGGAGGTTCAGGTTGGAGATTTTGAAAAATTTCTTCAGTGCTAGAGTGTAAAGCCTCAGAGGTGGTGGAGTCACCGTGCCCGGAAGTGTTCAAAAGCTAGTAGATATGGCACTTGGTGATATGGCTTAGTGGGAATAGTGGTAATTGATCAGAGGTTGGATTCAATGATCCTGAAAGTCTTTTCCAAACTTAATTATTCTTTGATTCTCTTTTGTGTATTCTTGGATGAGTTATGGCTCATACCAGTTTCCCAGGGTGTTATCCCTGTCTCAGTCCATGTTAGCCAGACGGCAAGTCAGCCTGGAGAATCTTCTCATTTTCTTGTTCTTTGTGCTCTGTGTATGTTTCTTTAGTGTAGAGGAGGTAATGGGTTTCCACTTTGTGCCAGGTTCCATGTATAAGCAGAGAATAAAAAAGAAGTCAAGTCACATAAACATTAAGTAAGTGTGGTGTGGTGTAGAGCACTGTCCGAATGTACTCTGGCTGTAGGAGGGGTGTTATTTTCCAATCACTTTTCATCCCTTGTGAGTATATTTTGAGTATATTCTTTCTCTTGTAAAAAGAAATGGAAGAAGGCATTCACCTGGAACTTCACAGGCAGTCATTCATAAGGTAGACCCTGAATGAAAGCAATGCTGATGAACTGCAAGCTGGCCAGCTCTTTGAATTCAGACAGATGAACATCAGGTGTTGTTATCTGCCAAATGAATGTCAAATTTGACCCACTTTATAATTTTTTTTTTGGTCAGTTTCTGTCACATTGTCTGGTTTTAAGAGCATGTGTTCCATCAGATTAACATGGTGGGGGTGCTGGATCTAAGCAAAGTGTTAGAGAGTTGGTGATCACGTACTGTTCATTGGCACGTACTGATTTAACAGCACTGTGTTTACTATAAACTCAGCCCTTCAAATCATCCTTTGTTATGCTTCCTGGATTGAGTCTTTTAAATTCTACTGCTAGTCTCCCTGGTGCAAAACCAGTCCTTCACAAATGTGATGACATATTTAAAAAGTTTGGAAGTACAATCTGGCTCCTTTCCTGCCTAGATTTTGCAAGCTCAAAGGACTTAAACCTGACATTCCAAATACCTGTTATATATATCTGTTGCATGTGTCTGTATATATTACTTTAGTTTACAGGAAAAATATAGCAATGCTTTTTTTTGGTTGGGAAAAAGGATGGTTACTGGACAAAGAGGATAGATTTTTTTCTTTTTNAGGATAAATTTTTTTTTTTTTTTTTTTTTTTTTTTTTTAATAAACACAAGCATATCCTGGAAGAAATTTTAGTAACTGATGACTGTTTTCAAACATTGGGAACATTTGCCAGACCCAACATGGCACCATAACAAAAATGCTGTAGTTTCATTGTGATCTAGCTCAGGGATTTGCAAATCTTTACAAGGCAGAACTACTACACTAAAACATTTATTGTGGACTCCTATGCAATTCTTTTATCATGTATTTCATTAAAAGTACAACAAAGCCAATGCAAATGATAAACTACTATTTAATAACGAGTGGCTTTCTTGTTTGTGATAGAAGAATTTCACTTGGTTGCATTCACCTCACATTTGGGAATAAGGAGGAAGGGAAAAAAGGAGAGCTTCATAACTAGCATAAATGATCAACAAAACTTTTTTTGTTTGAATACAAATATACAATGCATTAAACTTAACTGGGTGCTAAATAGCAATTAGGGATTGTTTGATAAACTGAGAAGAATTTTAAAGTGAAAGCCCCTGGGAAAGAAATTGCAAAATCATAAAGAGGCCTTGATTTAGCTAAATGTAGCTGTGACCTTGTTTTATCTGGCCAACGAACTGCTTTCTTAAAATCAGAGAAAGTCTTGGGAGACTATGGGAATATTAGAAGGAAAAATATATGGCCAGGAGTGAATTAGCTAAAATCAAAAACCTCATGGTTTTATCGAAAGGAATGATAAACAATTCAAATCTAGGGCCCTGCAAGGGCACCTTTATTTTTTCAAATCAGTCTTCAGTTATTGCCTTCTTTTGACAGTAGTAATATTGCAGTAGCTGTGATATGCTAATGTATAATGAAGTCAAGGCTGGAAGGAAAAGGTTGACAAATAATGGGAAGACAAACTTTCAGATACAAATATTCTTTCTCTGAGTCTGAAACAGAAGCAGCAAACTTCAAAGTCAAATTCAAACTAAAAAACCAGCTCCTCTGAATTTTACTTATATTATATCGGTCAGATTAGGACACTGCCTGTAGAGCAGAGTGAGACAGGTGTAAATTGTCTCTGCAGGACAGAAACAATAAGATATTTTTTGTTGAACACAGGTGAGGCCTCAGAAATAGGGAAAGTTATAAAATGCCATAAAACTAGTATCACTAATGAATAGATTTTTTTAATGCCTAATACAGTAAGGAGCTTTTTATTTGTGTGTGTCATTGGGAGATATTTTGCATGGTGTATTTTTGAACATTAATTTTAGTGAATGAAAAAAAGATGTGCAATAAAAGAGATATATTCTGAATACGATGGCAGTTCATTTCTGCAGGAAAAAACTCCTTATCTTCATCTCTGTAATATTGTTTCCAGCCCTTATAGAACAAAGAAAGGACATACTCCAGGTAGCAGAACAATAATGTTACCAGTAAAAATATGCAGATTACAGACAGAATACAGACATGTATTCCTGAATTTAAGAATTAACTCCAGCTATATTTGTTGAAGCAGCTACTTTTCCCACATTGACAAGCAACTAAAGAACAAGGAGTGAAGAAGAACACTTGGCACTCAGTTCCAGACTCTACATCTAAATTAGTAGCCAGTGCCGCCTCTTTTTTTGCCTTTTAGAAGCTAATTTCACCCAATCCAAATATTTTCAAGGAAGATTCTAGTGGACTTCATTATAAATAGTCCAAATAAATAGAGATTAGAGTTTACTAAACCAGTTTTTAAAGAACTTTACAGGAAGATATTAAGCAGACTCAGGTAATTATTTTACCCCCTCCATCCTCCTGAAGTATCTGTCTGTGGTCATAAATTAAAAGAAGAGAAAAAGAGTTAGTTAAATTTACGTTAATTTAATTTAAATTAATAAGTTAATTTATTAAGTGGATAACCTCTTTCACACAATCAGAGAATCATAGAACAACAGGGTTGGAAGAGACCTTCAAGATCATTGACTCCAACCCATTCCCTAACACCTCAACTAAACCATGGCACTGAGTGCCACATCCAGTCTTTTTTAAAACACATCCAGGAATGGTGACTCCACCATCTCCCTGGGCAGGCCATTCCAGAACTTTATCACCCTTTCCATGAAGAACTTCTTCCTAATATCCAACCTGTATTTCCCTTGATGCAGCTTGAGACTGTGTCCCTTGATTCTGTCAGCTGCTGCCTGGAAAAAGAGGCCAACCCCCACCTGACTACAACCACCCTTCAGGAAGTGTAGAGTGATAAGGTCACCCCTGAGTCTCCTTTTCTCCAGGCTAAACAACTCCAGCTCCCTCAGTTGTTCCTCACAGGGTTTGTGTTCCAAGCCCCTCACCAGCCTCGCTGCCTCCTCTGGACGCACTCAAGGGTCTCAATGTCCTTCCCAAACTGAGGGGCCCAGAACCGGACACAGCACTCAAGGTGTGCCCTCACCAGTGCTGAGTACAGGGGAAGGATGACCTACCTGCTCCTGCTGGCCACACTGTTCCTGATACAGGCCAGGATGCCAGTGGCCTTCTTGGCCACCAGGGCACACTGCTGGCACTGCTATCTTATTATGATAAATGCAAACTGTATTTAATTGACAGTCACCAGAAGACAATGGAAGCATAGCAAAAGATTAAACATAAACTCAAGGCATTTCTTTTAGTGTCCAAGAAAAGATGATTGAACACCTTCAAAGTTGCCACTGAGAGCTATAGATTTATCTGAGAGATTTGGAACTTTTTGATCAAATGAAGATTCAAAGCCTTTCCAACTCTGCTGTATTTATGGAATTACTACACAAAAGGATTTACTGGTTTGGAGGTGGAGATCAATAACAGTTTCTGAAAAGCCCAAGTTAGAAACATCTTGAACTAAGACAAGCGTTCAATATAGAGTTCATCACTATAGACTTTAAATTGTCCAGTATAAAAAGAGGGACTGATGTTTGACCTTCAGCAGCTCCTCTGGGAGGAGGGAAAAAAAGGTATATTTACAGGAAGAAAAGGATGAAAAAAGGCCCTAAAACTGAAGTGGGAGATTAGACATACCAGTTAAAGGTGATTGATGGGCATTTCCAAGCAGGCCTTGGCAAGGCAACACAAGGCCTGATGCTTACTTATAAATAATTTGTTACTGTTCAACTGCATTAGCCTTTCTCCAAAGTCCAGGATTCTTTGTCAGACAGCAAAATTGTTGCATATGTTATCAGCTAAATTACTAATCTATCTATAGGTGCAAATTTTGAATGAAATTAAGGATATAGGCCTTCTTTTGGCAAATGAAAATGCTGCTAAGGGCTCTTGACCTTTGTTTTTATGGGACAAGATCTTAGGTGCCCTTATGGGAGTTTTATGCAGTAATTTCTGTGAGGTCAGAATTTCACCCAGTCTTTGGTGAAAGTGATGCAAGCTTAACTGGGTATCACCAGCTGGTACCTCAGCATTAAGAGTTGTTTTCTAGTGAAGAACCTCTATGTCCAAAAGCAAACCAAAAATTTCAAGGAAAACCTCTAAAAGTGACAATTCAACATCAGGTGAATTAGAGTGGATGGGCTAGGAGCTTGTTATAGGTGTGAGATTTAAGGACAGTGATTTACACCCAATACCTATCCAGTGACAAATCATGTTCTTCTGGGAGTGGTTCCTCAGCATTTTCCAAATCCCATCTCTCTCCATCAAGACACAGGTTCATTACTGAGCATGAAGCAATATTCTGGAGTCACAGGTCACCAGTCTTTCCTCCTTCATTTTCTTTTTATAGGAGGAAAAGAGCAATTCTCATAACAGAGCAATGTGCTACTGACACAACTCCAGTGAGGATAGGGGATCCCACAGACAAATAAAAAAGGCAAAGTTCACAGTTTTGCAGACATAAAGAGCTTGCTTTGATGTTGAATGTTTCCCTAACAGACAGTAGAATGACTATGGAGATGAGGTGGACCAGCTTGAGATTACATCAGCAGGGACTGTGGCAGCAAGAGCTCAGACTGGTGCCTATTAGCCAATTCAAGCATGGGCATGGACAAACCACTAAAACTTGGAATTAGCAAAGAAAGAAGGACAGGAAAAGATGTATGTTAGCTTTACATGATACAGATAGATGTGTGAAACTTTGTTCTCTAACATGTCTTTGACTTTTCCCCTCCATGAAATCAAGCTCACATCAATTATTTCACTATCTTGTCTGATTTTAAACTATTAGCTTTTGGAGTTAGGGCTGTAACCCCTAAAGAGAATAAAGGAGAGCTTTAAGAACACCTAAATGATTCAGGAATCTCAGGCTTACTGGACTTGAATGAGATTTAAGAGACTCAAAAAGCAATTTAGTACTGGGGGGAAATGTTGTGTACAGTGCTTAATCCACTGAATTCTAATTCCAATAAAAATTCAAAGTACAGTATGACAAAAAAAAATAGCAAATCAAGACCTAGGTAATGAGTTATGTAAGGCAAAATCTGAACATATTAAAATGGGGCTTGACCAAAGTTATAATTATTGTGATTTTTCTCATTTACTCATTTTCTTCAACAGCACAGAAGCAAATTTCTAACATAATTTAAAACTGTCCTGAATGCTTAGTCTCAGAATTCTTAGTCTCAGAAAGTAAACCTTTCCCTTCTTAGGTATGTGTTTTAGAGTTTTTTTTCATATTTCTTTGGAGTAGTCATAAAGCAGCTACATGAATAGGAAGTTACCCTCCTCCTTTTACCTACAATAAACTCACCTCTAAAATCGCCATTAAATCATGGGAGGTGTTGGAAAACTGCCACAAAATCAAAGAAGATTAAAACCAGAGTCATGAGAGTGCAAACTTCCCTGAATTTTGGGTAGTTTGTTGGTGAGATGCCCCTCTACCCCTGAGAAGATCATTGCTTTCTTCAGGCTGATGTGAGAGCAGGCCTGGAGAGAAAGGAGAAAGCAGAAGAAGGAGAGCAATGGAAGGCATGAGCAGAGAGAGAAGATAAAGTAAAAGAAAGCTCTAAAAAAACAAGTGCTAAATTCCGATACAAAAGTGTTCTAATAACACCTAAGTATTTTGCTTCCTTTTACTAAGACTTTTTTCCCCTCTTATTTTCCTTTAAAATAACACAGATGCAACATTTCCAAGTAGTCAAAAGCGCAAAGGTTAATGAAGTATCTCATTAATCTTTCATAATTGTAGCATGCCCTTGTGACCCTTGGATCCACAGTATAGCAGTGTTCAGGTTATGATTCAGAAAAGTCAAAAAAAAGATCAAAATCCTGTAAATAAAACCTCAGCATGCCTCAGAATACTAGGTGTAGAGTGCCATACCCTCCCATGGCTGGGAGGGTAGCTGGCTTCTCGGAATATGTTATACTAGCTATTCGGCTGTGTGGCTCAACACAGAGCAGGCAAGTGCTTTATCTCTTCCCTTTCTGCTTTATTTGCCATGGTATTTGTGATTCAGTAGTGGTGAAACGCTTGGCAGACAGTACCACAAGCACAGAGGGGGAGGACAAGGTGCAGGACAGCCAGGGTGGGCTGCCATGCAAATTTCTGAACCAGCATCAGATGGTCTCACCTAAAGTGTGTCCTTTGGAACAAAATGAGAGTAACTGCAGACAGCTAAAAAGAGACAGAGTGAGCCAGGTAGCTTTTGGAGTAGGGAAAGCTCTCATTAGCAAGCTGGAGGCAGAAATCACTGAAAAGGCAGCACAGCCTGTCTTCTTCCCTTGTTAAGAAATGCCAACCTGCAGAGGTTCTTTGGGCACACAGGGACACTGGCCTCTGCACCACCTTGTGACAGCTAATGAGAAGGCTTACAGGCCAGCCGGGTGTCCTGGGGAAAGAGAACTATAGCCAGTGGGGTGTGACTTGTTGGTGGTCACCGTTTTGCTGTTGAAGTGATATTCTGTCTGGTTTTCCTTCTTTTTTTTCTCCTTTAATTTGTCTCACCACTGGAACAAAACAGTTCATCCAGACCACTTCAGATGTCTGATAGGTGATACAGATCCTGCTATCTTTCTTGAAAGATTAATCCAATCGACAATCTTATCATTCTAGCCACAGGCTTATGTATATTTTCACTCTGAAGGCTGTAAAATTGGCTTGCTATCTCTGTCTGATAGAGTAGTACAAGCAAATAATAGTGGGCCACTCCTGTTTATTTGTATCACACTGTTGGGTACAGATTATGACATCCATTGTTAGGTGCCATCCAAACATAGCATGAGAAATAGCATCTCTCCTTGCAGTTTGTCAAAAATGTGTGATCAGGGAAGGAGGATTTAATAGAAAAAGGCTGAAGCATGGAGAAGGGATGTTTACAAATACAGTGCAGCTCTGAGGATACTCAAGCCTGGAAGATACTCAGCTTGTCAGTTAGGGAGTTAAGTTGCCTAAATAGAGTGCTGTGTGAATAGCAGCTCTCTTCCTGGTGCCTAACTAGCTTGGGAACATTTCCACAGAATTGAAAGTTATCTGGTAAGCATACCTGACCAGCATAGCATATAATAATAGCATAGCTGGTTTAAAAAACTCATGAAGGAATTCTGTAGCATACCTGGGACTTGATCCTGAGTCTCATGCCTCTCAGCTTTGCACAGACTACTGGTTGTCTCATTTAGCTGTTCCCTCCCTCCCTGCTTTCCCCAACTCATATTTAGAAAGCAGTGAAGAATAACAATTCGTGTCTAGCAGAGCCTGGACCCTCCCTCAGAGACAGCTCTGGTGCAAGAGAATTCTTGGTCTGTGCCTAGTGAAGACAAAGCAGCCAAGGGTGACTAACAGAATGTAAAATATAACTCTTAATATTATGCAAGCAACCTAATGTGAATATTAAGACCCAATTCACATATATTAAAAATACCCAACAATATAAAGCAAAGATTGATTTTAAGGTAAAACTGCATGAATTAATATTGAAAATGTATAGTACTTCAGATTAAAAGGTGACAGCCCTTATTATTAAATGGAACTCCAGCTTCAGAAGATAAACAAACAAACAAACAAACAAACAAACAAACAAACAAAAAGAAAAGACCTCCTGGCTAGCTATGAAATTACTTGCCTATAATGTTTCATTTATATTGATAGTAAAGCCTTTGGTATGGAGAATGCTGTTTCTTTATTCACAGGTGTAAATGGGGTTGCAAGCTGCTAGATCACATTCCCCAGTCATTACACTAACAGAACTTACAACAGCAAATTCCCCACCAATGCAAATACACAAAAGCAAACAACTCCACCCAAAAATGGATACAACTTGCCAAACCTAAGCGGTCCTGACATTAATTAAAAAACATACCAATCAGATGTCACTATTGATCAACTCCCAAGTCCAATCTCATGACCTGACATTACCTTACTTGCTTGATAAGACAGAGAAGAAAGGAGAGGAGAAGAGAGGAAGAGGGAGGAAGAGGAGGAGGAGGAGGAGAAAGAGGAGAGTTATGCCATGCTACATGCAGCATTCTGCATGACAAGGTCTCACCCA
>VXBQ01004458.1:10517-27662 GCA_013400175.1 Phainopepla nitens
CCTGGGCGGGACGGGGACAGGGACACGGCCCCGTGCAGTCAGAGGAGCCGGCCGTGTGCCCCGGCTGTCTTGGGAAATCGGCTCTCCAGGAAAACAACTGGGGATTTGCCCATCTGTTTTCCACGGAACTCCCCCTCAGCTCGGCCCCCGCCGGGTTTGTCACCTCCCTGCAGGATGGGCTGGCACTGGGAGAGGGATGGAGCTCCCAAAGCACCGGGAAAAAACCCCAGGGAGATGCGGGAGGAGAGGCACGGGGGCTGGGGGACGCCAAATCCCCCTTTGTGGCAAAAAAAAAAGGTGTGGGCAAAGCGGGACAAGGCCGGGGTTTGCCCAAAGCTGGGCAGGGGATGAGTGGATCCAGAGCTGCGGCCCTGCCAGCGGGAAAAAAGACACCAGAGCCATGAGGGGAATGGAAAAGTCCCAGCGAGCTTCCTGCCAGGGCCACGCTGTCCCCTGCGGCCTCTCAAGGACACCGTGTGCCCCCCAGGCCTTGCTGCCCTGCCCAGTGTGTGCCAAGGGCTCCTGCCAGCCCCTGCACCCCCCAAAAAACGGGATCCGGGTGTTTTTTAGGGAATCACAAAGAACACCCAGCCTGGGCAGCAGCCAGGACAAGGAGGGGACGGTGCCCGCTCTCAGCCCTGGTCCCCAGCAGGATTTTGAGGATTTCAGCACAGCCTGGGCACTGCTGGAATTCCCAGTCCAGTCAGGGCTGCTCTGCCCTAGAGAGAGGAGATGGAACAGGGGACAGGGTGGGGGACAGTCACAGCAACAGGCCTGGCACATGGAATGGCTCCACACAGCACCATTTCCTAACCTGAAATGGGACACCTTGGGGGAAACGTGGGGAAGAAAACCTCACAGCTGGGATAAGGACTGGTGGATGTTGGAATTCCCACTGACTGGAATGGGGAAACCAAGCTCAGAACGAGCAGAGGGATCGAACTGATGGTGGGAGCAGAGGCTGAGATTAAAGACAAGGATAAAAGAAAAAACCAGATTCCCAAGGCCTGGCTTCACTCTGCTTCATGCTGGAATCTGAGCTCAGGAAAGCACTTTTTAAATTTGTTTTGTTTGGTTGGTTTTTTTGGTTGGTTAGGAGTTTTTTGGGTTGGTTTTTTTTTTGTTTGGTTTTGTTTGGTTTTTTGTTTTGTTTGTTTGTGTTTTGTTTGTTTGTGTTTTGTTTGAGTTTTTGTTTTGTTTTCAATTTTGTTTTGTTTTGTGGGGTTTTTGTTGTTGCTGGTGGTGGTTTGTTTGTTGTTTTTTTTGTTGTTGGTGGTTTTTGTTTGCTTTTTTTTTTATAAGGCTGGTTTCTGAAGGAGAAAAAGCTGATCTGAGCACTCTGCACAGCTCAGTGCCGGATTTCTGCTTCCCTCTTCTCTTGTCCCCGAGTCCAGCTGAGTTTCCTCCTCCTTCTCCAGGGCAGTCAAGGCTCCAGAGCAGCTCCTCTCCCTGTGCCCAGCAGGTCCTGACGTCCCTGCCCTTGTTCTGCCCCCACTGCAGCCCCGGCTCCAAAAGCCCCAGGAGCAGCCAGGCCAGGCTGCAAACCCCAAAGGTGCCCGGCGTGGAATCCAACCATGCCAGAGCTGCAGGAAGGGCCAGGCTCGAGCTGGGGATCCCTGGGGCTCAGGGAGAGGCAGGACTGAGTGCCCAGGTGTGCCCTGGGACACCAGGGAGCCCAGCACAGCCCCCTGGCAGTGCCCACCTGGCAGTGCCCACCTTCCATCCTGGCAAAGCTTACCTTTCATCCTGGCAGTGCCCACCTTTCCCCTGGCAGAGCCCAATTTGCTCTCTGGCAGGGCCCAGCACAGTTCCACTGGCAGAGCCTACCTGCCTCTCTGGCAGAGCCCACCTGGCAGAGCCCACCTTTCCCCTGGCAGTGCCCACCTTCCATCCTAGCAAAGCCCACCTTCCCCCAGGCAGTGCCCCCCTGGCAGAGCCACCTTTCCCCTGGCAGTGCCCACCTTCCATCCTAGCAAAGCCCACCTTCCCCCAGGCAGAGTCCCCTTTCTCCTGGCAGTGCCCACCTGGCAGAGCCCACCTTTCCCCTGGCAGTGCCCACCTTCCATCCTAGCAAAGTCCACCTTCCCCAGGCAGTGCCCCCACGGCAGAACCCCCTTTCCCCTGGCAATGCCCCGATGACAGAGCCCCCTTTCCCCTGGCAGTACCCAGGTGTGTCCCGTGCTCAGTTCCCGTGCCAGGGGTGCCATCCCGAGCCGTGTCCCGGCCCTGGGCTTGGCAGTGACGGAGCCTCGGCTAACGAGGAGCGAGAACATCGCCTCGGATTAAAGCTGTGCTAATTAGGAACTAATTAGCGATGTTCCCACCCGCTCCAGAGCTGTGCCAGTCCCGCTGGGCTGGGGACACTGGCTGTGCGGGGAGCCAGGGCTGCCCCTGAGGGACCTCAGCACCCCGGGACTCATCCCGATATTCCCTGGGCAGGGCCCCGGGCGTTCTCCAGTCACAGGGACATCACCGGGGGCTCCGGCGTCCTCCTGCCACCCGGGAGCACGTTCCAGGCAGCTGGGATGGGGAATGCGGGCTCACGGAGCCCACAGCCTGCCCTGGGCGAGACGAGCTCAAATCCAGAGGTTTCCATGACCCAGAGGGGTCTCCTTGCTTTGGAGAGCCTGTTCAGATCTCCCCGGGGGCTTTGCAGCAGATCCCAGCGACTCCACAGAAGAGTTCCTACAAAAGCAGGGGCTGCTGGACAGGTCTGGCCTCGGGAGGTGGGGACAGAGGTGAGGGTCACTCACTGACACCCACAAACCCCTCCTGTTCCTTAGAGCTGGGAGGGAAAGGGGAAAGGGGAAAGGGGAAAGGGGAAAGGGGAAAGGGGAAAGGAAAGGAAAGGAAAGGAAAGGAAAGGAAAGGAAAGGAAAGGAAAGGAAAGGAAAGGAAAGGAAAGGAAAGGAAAGGAAAGGAAAGGAAAGGAAAGGAAAGGAAAGGAAAGACTGGCCCCCTGCCCTGACTCTGTGCCCATCAATAAGGTGCAGCATCAGCTGTTGTGTCAGCAGCAGGAAAAAATCCCGTGGGAAGGGCTTTAAATGGAAGCAGGAAAGGAAAAGATAAAGAGCTGGTTTCGTTTCAGAGCCCTCGCTGGGCCACGTTTGCCTCCCTGGCAGGGAGGGGAAGCAACGGCTCCATCGGAGGAGTTATTTATAGAAATGTGGTTAATTATAGAAATTGACTCTGCAAGAAAGTGGGAAAGGGCCCTCAGCAGCTCTGGCTGGCAGGGGAGCAGGGCAGAACCTGCTTTCCCCAGGAAAACTGCTGGAATTCCCAATCCAGCCTGGCACAGAACGGGCTGCCCTGCCCTGGGGAGAGGAGGTGGAACAGGAGATGCTGGGGGACAGCCACAGCAACAGCCCTGGCACATGCCATGGCTCCACACAGCTCCATTTCCCAACCTGGACGGATCCCAGCTGTAACTTAACAGTTAACAGCCTCACCTGGGTGAAAGCATCTCACCAGGAATGTGGGGCCTGAGGAGAATCAGCCTTGCACTGATTTCTTCCCTTCTGTTCCCAAATCTCAGCAGCCAGAGGAGGCAGCTCCTGCTGGAGCCACGGAGCCACTCCCTTCCTGTGCCACTGGAAATCCCCTTTGTCACCCAGAGCCACAGGATGAGAGGAATTAATCCGAATGTGAGTCAGCCCTTTCCACAGAAGTCACACAGTGCTGGGGAACCACTCCTGCCACACCCCAGAACTTGGCACAAGCTGGAACTCGACCTGATGCAGGCAAAAGCATTTGGGACAGTCTGCGATGTCTCAGTATAAATAAAAGTAGTAAATTACTGGTAATAAATTTATTTTTGATATTGATTTTTTTTTTACAGAGCTAAATGGAACATAGAAACAGCACCAAGCCATTGAAGTTTGTTCTACAAAACCAGGTTTAATACAAAAGGATGACAGCAATGCCTGACTCTGCGCTTCTGGACGGTTAAAAAAAGCTCACCCAAACCCCACCAAGAGTTTAAAAAGGTTTAAGAACAGAGGCACCGGTGTTTGAGAGAATTTCTCTGGCAGCAGTGATGATCTTGATGCATTTGGGAAGAATCAAGGTTGCCTTTATTCCCTATTTATTACAGTGCAAGGGGCTGGTCCTTGCCTCCAAGAGCTGTTCAGTCTCCTGCCCAAACACCCACCCCCAAAAATTTGGGTAAGAGCCTCCTCCAGGCAGGATATTCCCCACTGAATGGGAAAAATCTCCTGGTTTTGCTCCTGGAGAGCTCTGCTCCATCCACAGGGAGTCCCCAGCAGCCCGAGGGGTGCCAGGGAACGCCCCACGTGGGGAGAGGTGCAGGCTGTGCCAGGTGAGAGGCACAAGAACACACCTGGAGTGGCATCACCTGCCCAGGGCTGTGCCCTCAGCCAGCCCAGAGCCCGGGACAGGCTCAAGGAGAGCAACATCCAGGGGCCACAGGGCTCAAATCACTGCTGGCTCCACTCTGCAACTTCCCCTGCCCGAGGCCAGCGAAGGATTTGGGTCCTGCAGCCTCAGGAGCTGCTGCAGAGCCCTGGGAAGAGCAGAGCAGCAGCTCCTCTGCTGAGCCTGAGCTGCCACACACACTGCTGCCACTTCCTGGGAAACAAACATTCCTCTGCTGGACAGAAACAGGAGCTGAGCTAACCAAGTGATTACAGACACGAGACACGAAGCAGCAGGGCTGGGACGGAGCCAGGCTGCTCCTGGGACCCGTGGGGGGCTGCAGGAGCAGCACCAGTCCCAGAGCTGGCACATCCCTGCTCTGACACCAACACACACCACACGCTGCAGCTGCCCAGCTCCAACACCAGCACTGAGCCCTCAGAGCCCTCCCAGAGCTGCTCTGGAACAGCCAGGGAGCAGTCCTGGGCTGCAGCTGCAGAAAAGCACCTTTAGAAGCTTCCTATATCCTTAATTTTCCACCCAAATTCCCCCCCCCACCCCCAAAACGCCCCCAAAAAATAATAAAGCACACAGACTGCAGACTTTAGAAGTGTAACAGGGTCACAAACTCTCCTCCCCCACCCCCAGCCCAGCCCAAACCACCAAGGCACGTCAGGCTCCCCCCTCTCTCCAGGCCCACCTTCACCCCATTCCTCCTCTCCCCAGTTTGGGATGGATGAAGCCAACACAAAAACATCCTCCTCGCTGGGAAGCAGCAAGTGCTTCCTCACCGTCTTTGCACTGATTAAAACAAATGCAAACAAAGACACTGCCTGCACTGCCACCCTAATGTTTCCATGGGAAAAATGTTATCTTTCAGCACATTCCCTGATGGACTCTGCCACCAGCTGGCCTTTGCAGAACTGAGGTCAAATTTTGCACCCCCAGGCTCTGGCAGAGCTCTCGAGAGGGGGTGTGCAGTTCTTCTTTGTAGGTTGTTGTTTGCTTGCCACGGGAGCCAGGTCTCTGTGGAAGGCTCACTTTGGTGCAATTCCAGCTTCCCACCAGCTCAAGCCCATCTTCTTTCCAAGCCAGCATTGCCCTGAACGTGTGTGTTTTGGAGAGTTTCAGCAGAGAGAGCAAACAGAGCCGTGCACCCCGCAGCCCTGGGGCGGGGCCCTGCTCCTCCCACCACCAGCAGAGGGGCCGAGCCCTGCTCAGGGGCCACGGCCCCACCCTGACCCGCGGCTGCTCCTCCTGCTGCCCTCAGTGCTCCGAGTCCGACAGGTACGAGGGCTGAGTCCACCTCCACACCAGCATGTCCTCCCCTGCCACCCTGTGGGATTCTGTCTGGATCCGGGACTCGTTGGAGGCCAGGAAATCCACGGCTCTCTCCCACACCCTCTTCATCTTTTTTCTGCAAAGAACAGCAAGAAAATAAATGAGAATTCCCCCAAGCTGGTTGTGGTTCTCTGCCTACAGCAACGGTGCCTGTGGATCTGGCTGCCTCCTGCTTCCCTGTGCAGGCAGAAAAGGGCATCAAACAAATGCTGGTTTGGAGATTTCACATCAGGGCATGGCCACACAAATCCTGCCTGGGTAGAAGATGAGAGGCTCTGTCAGTGCCCTGAATTTCTGCCTCAATTTGTGCTGCAAAAGGACTGGATGAGCAAATCAGCCTCCCCCATCCTGCACACAGAGATCTCAGCCAGGGGGACACCCTGATGTTCACCCCAGCTTTGGATCCAGCAGTTCTGAGCATCTCACACCCAGGGATGGCTCAAACAGCTGCAGTCATCCCTTGCAGGAAAAGGAATCCTGTGCCTGATAGAGAGGGAGGATATCTAACACTTCACAGGAGGACAAAGCAGCTCCATTTAACCAAAACACAAGAAATAACTCTGCAGAAATGGAGCAAAGCACCAGGATCCAGCCCTTCAGCCCTACCACCCACACAGCAATGACCTCAACCACAATTCCTGTCTGAGAGAGCCCCAAACCCAAGCTGAGAGAGCCCCAAACCCAACCAGAGAGAGCCCCAAACCCACTCATCTCACTCCAGCTCCCTTCCCAGCTGCACAACTCAAACTGGCCCCTTTCCAGGCACACAATCACTGCAGAAGAGCCCAAATATCCTGTTCACCTCATGGCAATTGTTCACGTCTGCTCTGGAGAGCCAGGTGGATGGCTGGGAAAGGGGAGAGCACCAGACACCCAGGGGATGAAGCACAGGACATCTCCAGGTCCAAGCAAACCAAAACCAGGTACTGCTGGACACAACAAGGAAAACACACCTGTGGCACTGCACCAAGGACTGGCACACTGATCTGCACCAGGTGCAGGCACAGCCTGAGCTGTGTCCAAGCCTTCCCCAACCCAAAGGTCCAGCCTCATCCTGCAGAGCAGCTCCAGGGGTGTATTTTGGAGCTGTGCTGAATCCCATCCTGCTGCTTCCAGCCCTCCTGAGTGCCCAGAATCAGCTTGTGGGAACTGGGAGTTGTACAGAATTCTTAAAGCTTGACTGAAAGTTCACATAGTCTTGTACATCTGTGTGCAAACTAGAGATAAGGTGTGCTGGCTTAGAAAGGCCATGGAATAGAGAAGACATTGTTGAGAGAGAAATTGAACTGGAAATAAGTTTCGAAAGATGGCCTTGTAAACATAGCAGATATTTGGGAGAGTCAGAACTGTGAAAGTTGCATTCTAGCAAGACCACGTGGGGTAAAAACAACAGTGATTTGTGTTAGAAATATTAGCAGCATTGTGTGTGTATTGGTTTGGGTAAATTTGGGTTTTTTAGTTTAGAGTGGGTTGAAATAGTTTTAAGAAAATAATAAAATTGTAGTTTAGGGAACTTAGCCAGTTTTAAAGATGTAGACCTCAACATCTAGCATAGACAAATGACTGGGGATATAAGCCCAGTCACTCTAGGACAGTGTGGCAAAAGTTAATAGGCTGAAAAACATTTCTAAGGTACTGTAACCAGGAAATAAGTTGGCTTCTGATGAAGGCATTGCATGTAACATCTGTGTCTCACCCAGACACGAGACTGATAATGGAATAAAGTCTTTCAAAATGCCTCTCAGTTGCCCCACCCCTGCAAGAGCTGGGCTTTTTAATCCAGCAGAGCTCACCTGCTCTGAGGAGGGATCAGGCTGTCCCGGACGTGGAAGATGCCGACGTAGGGGTAACGCTCCAGATTCCGCTCCCATTCCTTGTAGTGGTCCTGGACAACAGCTGCAGGACAGGAGGACACAACAGTGGAGGACAGGAGGACACAAGAGTGAGGTCTCAGCCCTGCAGGGAGCAGAGCAGGGCTCCCTGTGCTCCCACAGCTCCTACCTATGATCTTCTTCACCATTTCATACATGGCTTGTTCCTCCTCCTCCATCTTCCGCCAGCGATAGCGGAGGTAGAGCAGGATCCCCCAAAGGGTTACCAGACCTAGGAGGATAAAACAAAGGGAATTCAGCAAGTGACAGTTTTAGCTCTGACACTGTGACCCAGGCCTGCTTGGAACTGAATCCCCTTTTGTCCCCCAGAGCAGCTGCACCCCCAAAATCCCCTTGGTGCTGCTTCCCCTGCAGCACAGGAGCACCCGTGGGTGTGGGATGAGGTGCTGGGGAAGCCTCAGCACGGAGCTGCCCTCACAAAAGAAACCTCAGCACAACCACAGGGCCCCAGCTCTGCAAATCCCACAGGAGGCTTTGCCACAGGCCTCCCCCTCAAGGATCACTCTGGAAAACTGTCAGGTTTCACTGCTCCATGGAGAGCTGCTGGATAGGGAAATAAAGCCTGGGGCTCCAGTGGCAGCCCAAAATGCAGGAGATGTGTATGGAAGGTTTAGCACTGACAATGCCCCCAGTAGGACTCCAGTGTCTGCAATAAACAGAACTGTCCCTTGTCACCCCCTCCCTGTCAGGCTGGATTAGAAACTCCTGCAGTCACACAGCTCCCGTTATCACCTCGCTGGGTAAAACCTCTGTCTCAGCTGAGGCGTGACAGACTATTCCAATAAAACCTCCAACCCTGAAATGCTACAAGTCATTATTAAAGAGGCTAGAGGACTTGGGAGCTTAGAGCAAGAAAAAAAGAAAAACTGACTCCTTAAGGTAAGTTAACACACTTACTCTGCAGCCCATAATAATGGGCACTTGAGGAATACCCAGAGAGCTCATCAGCTGCCTGATTTAAAGCAACTTTTAAGCACTCACAGCACAAGAGGAGGGTTGTGGGTCTCCTGTGCTGCCAGAACAAAGGTTAATTAGACATTAACTCATCAGCAGATTTATTTCACCTCTGTCAGGCGTTTCCTATGGCTGAGGAATGTGTGATCACAGGGCTTCATCCCTGCAGCCACTTACTGAGGAAGAACAGGAACAGGTTCATGATGGCTGTGACCACGGCCCGGCGGAAGCGGCAGCCCAGCCCCATCTGGGGGTGGGCAGATTCCAGGCAGAACACTTCCTCCACGCTGGAAACAGGCTCTGACAGGTCCCTGCCTTTCAACCTGATGGGAAGAGGCAGAAAATGTCACTGAGGATGATGCCTTAAGTTCGAGCTTTTGTATTTTTCACATTCTGTGCTGCTTTAATGTGCAGTTCTGGGTTTCATAGGAAGGGTTGCTGAGCTCTCTTCACAGGGTAGACAAAACAATAGACAAAACAATTCCTGTCCAGCTGGGGACCAAGGTCAAATTTTAGGCCCAAGAGTGTAAACAACAGTGAAGAAGAGAGAAAGAACAAAGAGGATGGAGCTTCATAACCTGAGGCTGTAATTGCACAATTAACTCCAATATGCAAATGAACCAGAGCTTACAAAAGTGTGAGGCCTCGTACCCAGGATCCATTTTGGGACCATTGCTGGATTGCTGGGGTGCAGCCCCAAGGGGTTCTTGCATGGCCCAGGCTGGATCCTTTCAATAAATCCCTTTTTATTCTTTTACTCTGCCTAGTCTCTCTGTTTCCAGGTCAGCCTTTCTAGGCAGCAAAGAGCAGGCTGCAACTGCAGTCTTTAATCAAGGCAGGGAGAACAACCAGACTGCGGATGCAGCAGCCTGCAGGAAATGCCCCCACAGCCAGGCAGAGCCTCCTGCCAGAGCATTTGGGCACTGGCTGCTTAGGCAGGGATGGATGTGGCTTCAGGAAGGCAGCAGGGCTGCAGCTCCCACTGGCACACTGAGTATCCCTGCACTGCCTCTCTGACAGCCCCTCTCAGCGTGCACAAGATTAAACTCGGAATTGGATTCCCACCTCCCAGCACGGAGATGGAAACGTTCCCTGAGTCAGAGTCACTGCTCAGCCCCGGCAGTGGGAGCTGGGGGACCCAGGCTGGGAGCAGGAGCAGCTCCAAGAGTGACAGAGCACCAGCACAGAGCCCTGCAGAGCCCTCAGTGCCCCCCCTGCAGCACTGCTGCTCCCAAAGCCAGGCTCACTCCACACCGAGCCATTCCCAGAGCTCACGGGCACCCAGGGCTCCAAGGGACAGCCAGCAGATCTGGGGGACCTGGAACAGAGGGAACTGTATTTTTTAAGCTCCTAATTATCAACAGCCCACTAGACAAAGAGGTTTGGTCAATTTACTGGTGCTCAGCCCAGGAACTGCAGAGTTCCTGGTTCTGGGTTCTGCAGGAGCTGCACACACACGGATGTTTCCCACCCCCTTGTCTTATTTACAACCCAAATTCCACGGCAATATTTAAAACATGCAGCAGAATCACCCAGTGCAAAGCTCATTTTCAGTCCTGCCTCTCAGACTGGCAACTAAAAAATAATCTCATGTAGCTAAAAATGCCAGGGGCAGGGTTTTGGGGATGCTGCCATGCCAGCTCTGGGGAAGCAGAGCTGTTTGGGGACCAGCCAGCAGAGCTGCTAATTAACAAAATAAAAAGTGGGAGGATATTGTATCCCACGGCTTCTGACTGGAAATGTGCTGGAGTGTAAAAATACAAAATTTGAAAACTGCATCCCAGCCCACCTACAAATCCAGCCCTGCCCCTAGGGAAGCTGTGCCCCTTCCTGGGAATTTGCACACCCCAGGAATCAAAGCAGCAGATGCTGTCTGATCCGTGGATCACAGCAGCAGCTGCAGGAATATTTAAGAGCAAATGGAGCACTGGGAATTCCAACAAGCTTTGCCCACCAAACCCAGCACCACGACTGCTGCAATTCACTTAATCAGAGACACATTTAGAAACGTGAAAATGCAAACAACTGTTAAGGCTTTAGAGTTAGAGCAGACTGGAGGCAGCCCACGCTTCCCAGAGGAAGGTGATGAGGGCTGGATAACACTTTTTCTGTAGGTTGTGGACTGGTTATTGTGGTTTTGCCCTGAAAACTCAGTGTTGCTGTTCCTTGTGATGGATGGAGCTGAGAAATGCCCCCTCAGTGTCCCACCAGCACCCACAGTCAGTCAGACCATCCATTCAGGAGGAATTTCTCCATGGAAAGGGTGGTCAGGCACTGGCAGGAGCTGCCCAGGGAAGTGCTGGAATTCCCATCCCTGGAAGTGTTCACTTGGATGTGGCACTCAGTGCTCTGGTTGGGTTGTCACAGGTTGGACTTGGTGATCCCAGAAGGATTTTCCAGCCTCAGAAATTCTGGGATTCAGTGTGCACTAGGTGCTCTGCCAGAGACACAACTGACATTGCAGGCATCCTTCAACATCCCTTTCCCTCTCCTGCTCCTCAGGACTTGCTCCAGAGGATCCCACAGTGTGGGTGACACCACCCACTGCACAGAGGGCTTTGCTCAGTGAACCCCCTGGTCCAAGGATGCAGCTCCACAAATGCAGAGATGTTCTGGAGGGGGTTATCCTGGGAAAAGTGACCACGTGGGTGAGTTAAGGAAGAGCTGTGGACACAGTACACCAGGGGCAGGACACAGGAGGCACAACACAACCACTGATGGCCACAAGCAGCCCTGAGCTCCCACTTCCATCTCACCTGCAACACATCCCTGGATGTGTCCCCCAGCCTGGGCTGGGAATGACACTCCTGGAGGGAGCTCAGCCCCCATCCTGCTGCAGGGTTGTGCTTTTCCTATGGAAGTTTGCCCAGCAAGCTCAGCCACAGCCAATCCCAGCCCATCTGCTGAAGCCCAACGAGCTCTGGGAGCTGAAGGGCACCAGTGACCCTGTCAAATTCCACCCAGGGCTCCTACCCACCCAATTCCCAAATCCTTGTGGCTGCTGAGTATCAGCAGGCCCCTCACTTGGACAGAAGGGGTTTCTGCTCACCAAATTCCCAAATCTCTGCTGCTGCTCAGTATCAGCAGATCCCTGACTTTTTACACAGGGGGTTTCTTACTCACCAAATTCCCAAATCCTTGTTGCTGTTCAGTATCCAGTGCAGGGCAGCTTCAAACTTCTGTGAGGAACTGCCAGTTACATTCTGTGCAAAGGAAGCCATAAGATTAGCCCTTCATTCATTTAAAATACTGACCAACATGATTTCATTACAGCAGTGGGAGAATTCCTTCCAGAGGGGCTGTGCCCAGGTTAATTCTTATCAGGATTCTGCAAACTGGAGGGAGGAGAACTAAGCCTGAAGGTCTGCCTGGTCTGAAGTCTTCTGACTGGGGAGATGATGCATGAAGCACTCTGTGAAATAACACCATCCCAGACTGTTAGGGCTAACCACTAAATACAACATAATCTCACTGACAGGTTACCAGGAAAGAAATGGAATGCTGGATCAGAGCAGTCTGTCTCCTGACACTCTGCAGTAGAGAAAAATCCTTCTTCTGCCCAGCCCTCAATCCAGGGAAATTTCTGGTTTCACAAGACTGATGGCTCCAGTGAAACAACAAACCATTAAGATTTACAGGGGGTGAATCAGAGATGGAGGAGAAAATGATTTTCAAAAGAACTGCTGAGAACAGGACTGGCCAAAGGGGAAGTGAGAGATATGTGAGAGAATCAAAGCAGGATGAGGAAGCAAAATGGATGGTGAATTGTTTTAGTTTCTATTATTTATTGCTTTATGAGAAACTAAGCACTGGGTTATAACAAAGCTGCTCAGAGCCCACTCACCAGCACGTGATCCTTCACCTCACTAACCCAAATGCATTTGCTTTTTAGGTTCTCAGGGTTTCCACATTCAAAATTACCTGGTAAGAAAAGCCAAATAAAAAAAATCATGTTTGTAAAAAAGCCCAGGCTCTGAATGCACAGCAAGAAATGCTCTCCTTTCCCATCAGCCCCAGCCCTGAGCAGAATGATTCCAGGGTGAGATTTATATTGCAGGCAGATCAGATTATGACTATTAATAAAATGCTCAGCCACTGCACGGCCGTTGGATAAGGGCAATCAAACCTCTCACTTCAGAGCTGCTGCTGGATAAGGGCAATCAAAGCTGACACTTCAGAGCTGCTGAACACACAATGAGGGGGAAAGTATTGCTCCTGCCCCTTGCAGAGCACAGAACCACAGCTGCCACCAGGTATCAGGTGTGGAGCTAACGATCAGTGTTCAAAATGCCTCCAAGGAGCTGAAAGCACAGCTCTGCCTCTAACCCAGGCACAGAAATGCTGGCAAGGCACTAAATCCTCTAAATCTTGCCTCACCAAGTTGACTAAACAAATGTGCTAAGTAAATCTGGTGGAAATCTCAAGTCAGATTTGAAAAGATTTAGGAATTCTGTGCAGCTTCAGTATCCAAAGGCTTCAGCCTTGAGGTCTGAAATGCAGAAAATGGAACTGAAACCCTTTTACTGATTAGCACTGCTGTGAATCTTGCTGAACTAGTCCCTGCTCATACAGTGGATTTCTAGCAGCCTACTCCATCCCAAAATACCAGTGATGGGCTGGATTTACTCCTGGAGAAGGGACTGTGCTGGGTCAGCTCCTCACCTCAGAGAGCCTGTCCCACTCTGTGGTGAGGAGGAGAGGCACTCACGCATCTGCCGCCACATTGCAGCAGAAATGACAATTTCTTAGGTCACTTCATGTGTAAGAACACATCAGTTTACACTCCTAGCTCTATCTTGAAGACAATCTCAAGCTGTTGGTAGAAAAGAATAACAAACCCAACCAATCCTACCTGAAACTCCCAACACTTCAAGTACAAACAAGGCCCACTCACCCAGGCAGGGTGACAGGAGTGCATTAGCCAAGCACCACTCAGAATAAAAATAAACCCAGCTCTCCCTGTTTTCCTATTCCCTGCCTGCCTCAGAACTCCTCAGAGGGAACTGTCTGTTCCATCAAGCCCTCCAGAGTGGGCCAGAAGGGAGCAGGAGCTGGGAGGAGCTGGGAGAGGAGCTGGGAGAGGCTCAGCAGGGGTGGGGATCCCTGGCACTCACCTGCCTGCAGGGACAGGTAACTGTAGAGCTCGTGCAGCACGGCCATGGTCACGTCCTTGTGCTTGGCCTGGCAGAACTGCAGGGCACAGACAGGGACACACATCAGCACTGGGGACAGTGGGAGTGCAGCTCCAGGCACCAGACAGAACCACAGCACTGGAGTCTGCCTCGGTCCTGCACCACCAGCTCCAAGCAAATCTCCTGAGCAGAGGAACATTCCGGGCACCAGTGACCCCGAGCATCTTCTGGAAGCCCCTGCCCAGAGGATCTGGGGGTGTTTTAAGGTCCCTTCCAGCCCAAACTGGTCTGGGATTCTCCAAAGTGCCAGCAACCCACAGCCCAGCCTGCAGCACCAGCCTCAGACCCACCAGAGATGGATGCATCACCTCCAGAACCTCCCAGCACACCAGAACTCAGAATCCAACAGGAAACCTTCTCCCTCCTCATCGTGGAATGTTTGGGTTGGAAAGGACCTTTAGATCTCACCCAGTTCCACCCCTGACACCTTCCCCTGTCCCAGGCTGCTCCAAGCCCTGTCCAACCTGGCCTTGGGCATTTCCAGGGATGGGGCAGCCACAGCTTCTCTGGGAATTCCAGCCCAGCCCCTCTCCACCCTCTCAGGGCAGGATTTATTCCCAACATCCCATCCAAACCAGCACAGGCAATCCTGGAATGGTTTGGGTTGGAAGGGATCACCCAATCCCATGGGCAGGGACACCTCCCACTATCCCAGAGTGCCGTTTTATCCATGTTTTATCCATGTTTGATCCATGTTTGATCCATTTTATCCACTATCCAACCCAGCCTTGGGCACTTCCAGGGATGGGGCAGCCCCAGCTTTTCCAAAAATCCATCCTGACAGAGGGAGCAGGGCTGTGCAGACACTCCACAGTGCAGCTCAGGGAATTAGCTGGATTAAATCTTGTGCTGCTAAAGCTGAAAACAGCTTTATTGCAAACCAATACCACTGCTGGTGCAACTGTTAAAATGAAATTGATTCACATAATTGGGAATTTAAATTTTTATCTTTCAGAGTCTCATACACACTCCCAACTTAATCTGGCCCATTAATTCCAACTCATCAGGTCTCAATTTTTCTGTAAAATGATAGAACTAATCATTTTACAGTGATACTGTTAGGGGTGGAATACCTGGAATAATCACTGTTCTGTGAGAGCTCACAAGATTGAGGATAAATAAATAAATGCTTACATCATCTGTGCTTTTGTCACAATCCACAGGCAAGAGATTAACTAGGAGAGAGAAGAGGGTGAGTTAGCTGGCTGCAAACAAGAGCTTTGATCAAGAAAATAATTATCTTTTTAAAAGCAGGCTCAACTTAAAGCCAGGTTCTGCTATTGCTCATCTCCCCCTGGCAGCACCTGGAAATAAAAACAGCCCCTCCAGGAGCTGTTTTGGGAGCAGCCCTGAGGAAAAACCCACCACTACTGGAGCTGGTGAATTGTCCAGCTGGGGCTGGATGTTTTAACAGCTCCTGTTTGAGAAGCTTCACGTTGATCTTTGCACTCCAGTGCTGCCTCTTGCTGCCCACCAGGGCCACCTGAAATATCCCAGCACAGGCAGGGAGGGAAATGAGCCCTCCTGGAGGGCTGATGGCAGCTCTGGGCTCTGCAGAGCTCCATCCCAGCTCCCTGCACTGCCCCAGGGCTGGCACAATTCAATCCTGGGCAGCGTTCCTGCCTCCACAACTCCTGTCACAGCTCAAACAGGACAACCCAGTGGCAATGGGCAGCTTTAGCTTGGCTTTGGGAATGCAGCAGCTTTCTCAGCCCACACCAAGGGTACAGCGTGCCCAGGCTCAGGACCAGCACCCTCCCAAAACAGTCTCCAAACCCTTCTTTGCTCAGCTCAAAGCCTAAAATATTCCCATTTCCAACTGTTCCAGCTGGTGAACTCTTCTTTAAAAACCAGCTGCTGGGGACAGCCCTTTTCATTTCTCCCTGAAGACAGAGAGACACTCTGCCACACCCAAAGTGCTGAATTGATCTGCTGCACTTCCCCCTTGGACAGAATAAAGGCTGGGAAGGGCCGTGCTGGCAGAGAGAACATCAAAAACACACAGACACCGTGCCACACCATAAAATCCATCCTTGGCCCAGCAGGCACCCATAAAATCCATCCTTGGCCCAGCAGAAATGGCACTCCCCATAAACCCCATGGCTCTGAAGGACTGAAGGCCAAACTCGTTCGGAAAAAGCAAACTTTTGATTTGCTTCCCATGACTAACAATGTTTCCCACAGGAAAGGGGAGATGGGAAGAGGGACAGAAACAGAGACGTCAGGTTATGGCAATGAGGACGATAAAGGTGACGGGGATGGAAGCAACACAGGAAAAGCAAGAAGACGGGTGAGGAATAAAGTTTAAACGAGAATTAAACCAGTGCACGTACAGCTCTCCTCTCTCCCGTCCAGCCAGCTTGACCCAACCATCTTCACCACGAGGATGCCCAGAAAAATCAGGAGCAGCACCAAGCTGGCGAGCCACAGGAACTGGGACAGGTAATACTCCAGGCCTTTCCCCTTCCCCTCCTGCTGCTGCCGGGGCGCTGAGCGCAGCAGGGCCGTGCGCGGGGTCACTCCGTGCCCTCCATCGCTGGCTGCTCGCCACGGGAAGCGCCGGATCAGCCCCCCAGCCCGGCTGCCCGCCTCCCGCTGCGCCTCCTTCCCAGCGCTGGAAGCAGCCAGGTCCTCCTTCCCTCTCCTGAACAGGCTGCTGAACCTGCCGGCGGCGGCCGAGGAGCCCCACTGGGTGCCGGGGGTCACCTCGCTCTCCCGTCTCCACCAGAGGTTGGAGGAGAGCCCCCTCCTGTCGCCCGCCGTGTCCCGGGAGCTCTGCGCCCCAGCTCCCCCGAACGATGTCCCCCAATGGCTCCTGGCCGTGTCCTCGCCGGGAAGGGGTTTGGAGCCCGCCGAGGAGCCCCAGTAGGGTGTGGAGCTCAGCCCCCCGATCCCATCCAACCCCGAGCCAGCCCGGCTGCCGAGCCCCCCACTCCTCTCTGCTGAGGGGCTCCACTGGGCTGCGGGGTTTGAGCCCCGAAACCTGTCCAGGGTGGGTCTCAGGCCACTGCTGAGCCCCCCGCTCCTTTCTGAGGCGCCCCACGGCAGTGAGGAGCCCCGAAAGCCATCCAGGGTGGCGCCCAGCCCCTGGCTGAGCCCCCGGCCGTGCTCTGCCACATCTCGGGACGTCTCCCAGTGGGACGCAGACCTCAGCTCCCCGGCCCTGTCCACCCCCAGGCCCCCGAGTCCCCCGCTCCTCTCTATGGATGTGTCCCACGGCGAGGGGGAACTGAACCCCCCGTGCCCAGCCAGGGGTGCCCCCAGCCCACCGCCCCCTCTCTCCACAGTCGTCCCCCACTGCTCCGAAGGGCTCAGCCTGCCGAGGCTGTCCCGGGACAGGCCGCCCTCAGCCCTGACGCCTCCGCCCCGGCCCGGCGGGGACCCCCGGGGGT
>VXBQ01004458.1:28018-56408 GCA_013400175.1 Phainopepla nitens
TGTCGATGATGGGTTGTCGCCCATCGCTGTGTGGGGCTGCTCCGGGAGCAGCTCCCGCCTCACTCACCCCCACACTTGTTCTGACACTTTTAGGGCCGTTGTCCCAAAAAACGTCCCTTTCCCAGCCACCTGCCACCCCCACACATGTTTCCATCATTGCTGCCCAGTTGCTGATCTCTGCCAGAACCTCAGGCAGGACCGGGATCCAGATCCATGAAATATTTCCCAGGAAGGGGGGTGCCTCCACACCCCACACTTAAAACAGCAAACCCAAGCGTTGACTTGTAAATTTATTTTGGCACAGCTGTGATGAACAGTAATTGCTTTTTCCTGCCGCTGCCGCTAAAGAAAGCGATGAAAGCGGCTGAAATACGGTGGTGTAATGTTGGAATTTAATTAAAGGTAATGGAACAGTGGTGCTGAAGGTGCTGAGGGCTGGCTGCGTGCCACAGCCTTGGTGATGGATGTGTGACACCGGGGTGGGGGACATGCCATGGTCCCTCGGGAATGGCTCCTGTGGGGAGAGGGTGAAAGAGCTGTGCTTTCCCAGCATAAATCACAGAATCCCAGAGTCAATGAGGCTGGAAAATCCTTCCAACGCCATTGAGTCCAACCTGTGATCGATCCCCACCTGAGTGCCACGTCCAGTCTCCTTGGACACCTCAGGGGTGGGGACCCCGCACCTCCCTGAGCAGCCCCTTGCAATGTTTAACAACCCTTTCCATGGAGAAATTCCTGCTGATGTCCAACCTGACCCTCCGCTGGCACAGCTGGAGGATATATCCTCTTGTCCTGTCACTAATCCTTCTTTCAGGAACCCTCCTCCTTAGCAGGATCCCAAAGCTCACCTCACTCTTCCCAATTTATCTGAGAATGCAGCAACAAGATGCTGAGATTTGTTTGTCTGGTTGGCAACAGCAAATCCATCCTCAGCAGAGGCCAGGGAGCCCATTAAAAGAGCAAACTCAGCTGTGCTGGGAAGTGTGAACGCGCTAAGCTGAGCTTCCTCTGTGCTCTGCTGCCAGCTCATGATGTGGAGAGGGGTCTAATGTAAATAAAAAATTCCAATTTGCTCCTATCACACAGATCCTGTGAGCTCACAGCTCTCACTCTGTGGAAGCTCTGCCTGGACGTGCAGATGCGTGCTGGCTGAGCTGATGCAAACCTGGGAATTACATGAACTCACCTCGTTCTGGAGAAAACAGCAAAAAAAAGCCCAAACCCATCCTTTCAACTTGTGATTCTTTCCATCAGGGAAATTACCCCATGCCCAGCAGCCTCATTGCACAATCTTTGGAGGGGAGGACATGGGATTGGTGTTGGACAGCTGGAGGACGGGGGAAAAGCTGTGATTCCTCCTCAGAAGGAGGTTGGCAGCACCAAACCTCAGCAGCATCAGGTGCCTATTTTTTGTGGAGAGAAATCCACAACTCCTTTCCCTTCCTCGCCATGGGACAGTCCCTGTCTTCCCTGGAAGGCTTTTGGACCCCACAGGGAAAGCAGCAGGAACAGACGTGTCAGACCCTATATCCCCATGGGCAATCTCTGTTTCCATCCCCTACCCACAGTGCCAAGGCTGAATCTGACAGTGGATTTTCTATTTTTGCAGCCCCTTCATCACCCTCATGGCTCTGGGAGCACCAAGCGGTGCCGAGGCTGCAGATGGGCTCGGCAAAAAGCGTTTTTTGGCTGGAAACAGCCGGAGCTGGCTGTGGGAAGCTGGGACAGCACGGAGGGACAGCCTCCACCTTCCCTGCGAGCCCAGAAGCTGCCTCAGAGCTGCTGGCAGCGGCTCCCACGCCAGAGGAGCAGACGCGCCGCGTCGGCTGCTCCGGTTCTGGCAGCCTGGGGACAGGGCTGGTGTGAGCAGAGCCCTGGGAATGGATCCGTGCCCGAGCAGGGAATGGCTGCACCCCAAACCCTGCAGCTGAACCCTTCCACGCTGACTGATGGGCTGCTGAAACCCCGCGTGCCCACCCGCCTCCTTGTCCCTGGCTTTTGGGTGACAGCCCTGCACCGGGGAAGTGCCAGCTGACTGCGCCCGTTTGTCACCCTGTCACTCACTGCAACGGCACAGGTGTGACCCAAGAGCCCTCACCCACCTGCCTGGGCCTGCTCAGTACCTTAGGAAGTCAGAGGTGACTCCATTCCCTTCCCTCCTCTTTCCCTGCCTCTTTCGAGCAGGGAATGGGCTGCTCATCCCACCATGATGGTTCCAGAAACCATTCTTGTTTGGTTTCTGGAGCAGTACATTCTTCCTGCCATCCTGCAGGTGTGACCTGGGTGCTGCTGGCTGCCAAAGCACCTTCCAAGGCAGGGGAAAAACAGATCTGTCCTGAAACCTGGAGACCACTGTCTTCTTACCCAGAGCCAGAGCCCTGACAGCCTGGGGGAGCTGTTTGGTGTCCCTCTGTCTGCTTCCAGTTTCTGCTTCCCCTGCTCAGGCCCCTGAGGGTGGAAGGAATTCACTCCCAAAAGTTGAAGGTGTCCTTGGGTTCCTGTTTGGACACCACAGTTGGTGCTGCAGGACAGGACAGGGGTTCCTGTGGTCTCTGTCACAACCAGCCATTACATCCTGAGCTCATTTATAACTGGGACAACTGGGAAGAGCCACTGGCAGAATCCATGGCTGGGGTCAAAGCTGCTGATGCAGCTTGTCTGGGTCCAAGGCTAAGAGTAGAGTCCTGCTGGTGGATTTCCCTCTGGAATTTTCCACAGCGTCAGCCCCGCTATCACCCCAGAGGGAAATGGTCCAGGAAGCAAATCCAAGAGGCTCATGTTCAGTTTCTTTCTTTCCATCACTGGAAAACTTTCCTTCCTGGATGCCACAGGGGAGGTGTTAGTTTGGAAAATGATGGGAGTGAAGGAGCTGGGAAAAGGGCATGCTGGAGGGACAGCTCTGACCTGCCGTGGAGCTTATGGAGGGAGTTTGGGAGCATTTGCCCCTCGAGAGGGAATTCTCCTTGGTTTTCATGTGGCAAACTCAAACCCAGAGTAAAGTTTTGGGTGTCTCTGAAGTAACAAGACAAGAGCGAACAAGACTCTGACCTTGCTGCACACTGGTGTAAGTGTGGCACAGCTCCTCCTGTGATTTCCATGCCAGCTCTCCCATGGATATCACCCCTCTGCAGATGGAGCTCCTGCAGCCCAGCCTGCTCTCACTTCCAGCCTAATGGAATGTGTTATTTCCCATCTCCCTCCCACTCAGAGTCATTACAGAGCTTCCACAGCTCACACTGCCTCAGCAGTACTGGGAGCTTCCTGGAGCTGATCAGTCCCTGGACAAGGAGTGTGCCTTTGGATCAAACATTAGAGCTGTAATCCACTGCACGCTGCCTGTTCCATTATCCATTGGGAGCTTTCTCCTCTCCCCAGGGCTGCTTACGGCAGAGTGCTCCGAGGGGTGTTGTTCCAGCACAAACAGAGCTCTTGGAATGAGCTCAGTGAGAACAGAACTCCTGTTAGGTTGGGAGGATAAAATTGGATTGGAATTGGATATATTCACGTACATACCATTGATCTCATCCATCCGTACTTTACATATGCTGGATTTCCTGCTGCCAGCAGAGAGGAGTAGCTCTCAGATAAGCCAAAGGTATGGAAATGGAGAGCAGGATGTTCTAGTGGAATTAGGATTTCACCTCGGGGTGTGTTTGAGAGGCAGGAGAAAGGGCAGAGTGCTGTTCCCTCACACTGTGCCTGGCACAGCTGTTCCTCACCGTGCTGGTGGATTTATGGCACCAGGCTGACAGGAGGGGTTTGGGCACAGGGAGGGGCTGCCCATCAGGGCTCCTGTGTTCTCCAGCAGTGTGGGAATGTGCCAGAGCACCCTCCTGGAGCAGGGAACTGGGTTAGGGACACCCAGGTCTCCCCCTCCTGTCACCAGTTTGGCCAAATCTGGTAAAGATTTGCCTCGGTTTCCCTCATTTCCAAAAGGGAGGGCTAAGACTTATATTCCTCAAAGATTGATTCCTCAGGCTGTGCCACACACTTTCACAGAATCCCAGAATCCTCGAGGCTGGAAAAGCCCTTTGGGCTCAGCAACTCCAAGCTGTGCCCAATCCCCACCTTGTCCCCAGCCCAGAGCACCGAGTGCCACATCCAGGCCTTCCTTGGGCACCTCCAGGGATGGGCACTCCAAACCTCCCTGGGCACTGCCAAGGCCTGAGCGCCCTTTCCATGAGGCAATTCCTGCTGCTGTCCACCCTGAGCCTGCCCTGGCCCAGCCTGAGGCCATTCCCTCTCCTCCTGGGAGCAGAGCCTGACCCCCCCCGGCTGTCCCCTCCTGGCAGGGACTTGTGCAGAGCCAGAAATTCCCCCTGATCCCCCTTTTCTCCAGGCTGAGCCCCTTCCCAGCTCCCTCAGCTCCTCACAGGACTCTCCACAGAACCTGGAACCTTCCCTCTCTTTTCTTTCCCACACTGGGCACTCCCCATCTGTTTGAGAGGCTCGCAGGACAGAAGACACAAATCCTCCTTTTAATTATGCTGCACATTTATTATCTCACCTCAGATTTTGTTAATCTCTCTCACAGATTTCATTTACATAAGTGGAGTCTTTCAGCTTGAGCAGCTCCAGTGCTTTCTCTTCTGATCCTGCAGATATCAGTCAGCTAAATAGAAAAGAGAGAAAAGCACAAGTGTCCTTAAATCTGGCATTCAGTCTTGCCAGAGCTTTATATGTTGTTTCCTCCTCCCCAGCTCCCCATCTGAAAGCTCAGAGGCAAACTGGGATCAGCACAGGCAGAGCAGAGCAATCCCACAGGGAGAGCAGGACCCTCTTTCCTGGGCTTCAGCATCCCAGAAAAGGCAAAGGCACAGGCACAGCCCCATCCCACCATCCCTCAACCTGCAGGCAGGAGGAGCTGCACAACAGCCTGCCCCTGAATATTTGCTGCTGCAATTCCCGCACACGATTTCCCAAAGGAAAAGAGGATTTGCAGCAAATTGGAGTGTAATTAAGTGTCAGTGTTAAGCCCCTGTGCAGGCAGCGAGGTGTTCCAAGCTGGCTGCACGTGCTGAGCTGCCTCGCAGGTACAGCTGCTGTTATAAGCTCTGCTGGAAATTGTTCCCTGGAGACTGAGGACTTTTTGGGAGGAGGAGGAGGAGGAGCAGGGAAGTGGCAAACAGAGCTGCTGGGAAGGGTTGTGCTGCAATATCAGCTCTGGGGCACAGGCAGCACCTTAGGAAGGAATAACCTTCCCAGAAGGGTGCACACGGGAGCGGTTGGGATCTGAGGGCTCCACAAAGTGAGCAAGCATGACACAAAAACCCTTCTGGGGAATATAAATGTCTCCGTGCTGATGAGCTGGTGAAAAGAAGGAAAGGCAGAATTCCCAAGGTAGAAATCAACCCTCTGACAGTACCATCTGGGGTGTCCTGTAACAGCTCTGCCAGCAGTTTCTCCAGGACATCTTGGTATTTTTCCAGCTGCCTTGGGGTGAGCCAAGCTCTGACAGGAAGGGCCTGCTGTGGAGGAAGCAGAGAAGTCAGAACAAAAAGCTGAGGGGAGCAGAGGGAGGGAGGTTGGGGTGCTTTGACCCCACTTTCGTCAAGCTGGTGGAGGGTTTAAGGTGGATTTAGAGGGAAGAAGATGATTCTCATATAGGGAAAAGCAACATTTTGAAGGCAACACACTCTTGAGTTGTTCAGAGTGCTGTTGCATAACACGTGGGCTGGCTCAGAAATCCAGATAAAGGCACCTCCTGGCAGCAGAGACTGCAAAGAAAATAATTTCTGAACCTTCTAATCCTCCCATGTGTGGCACATCGACCCTTCCAGCCTGAGCCTGCAGAGCTCCTGCCCCAGCAACAGCTGAGGACGAGCTGTGCTCCTGCTCCATCTCCAGCCTGCTGCACTTGGAGCCAGCTGTGCCCGAAGCAAAGAGCTCTGCTGTGGTGCTGCTCAGCTCTGGGGATGCGCTGGGTATTTCACACTTTGAACTGGGCCTTTGTGCTGTTTAAATCCTGTTTCTGAGCATTGGTGCACCAGGAGTTGCACAATAAGCTGTACCTTGGCCAAATTCCAGCCTGGTTGGTCCCACTGGGTCTGGCCCTGTTTGGGGGGACCTGCACCCTCCTTTTGCTGGCAGAGAACGGCCGAGCTCCCTGCAGGAAGGGCTGCCCATACAGGGAAAAAGTTCCCTGTGCTCAAGTGGAAAAGCACAATTTTCAGACTTGGCTCACCAGGTAAGTCTGCCTTTGAGGGCTTAGCCTGGCACTTCAATCCCTAAAATTGCCCATTTTCTGCTCTGTATACAGACTTTGGGCACAAGTTTTTAAATAAGTGCAGAGAACTGTGGGGTCAGAGGTGACACCGAGAAGGAGCTGAAGCAGAACTGGGAGTTCTTGCCTTGCACCAGTTGGGCTTCACTGCCTGGCAAAGGGGCCTCAAACTGTTCCTCAGGGAGAAGCAGTTGGGTCTCAGGGGTGACCTGAGGGCTGCTGAAAGACCAGGATAATTTGTGGGGTAGAGCTAAAACTTCTCTGTGATGTAAGCAGGCAGGCTGGCAGAGGACATCTCTTGGACTCCTTGTCCCCTGCATGTCCTCGTGGGCTCCTCGGAGTCAAATGGCTCCACATACCTGGAGGGTCTTGGCTGTGTTGACTTCCACACCAGATTGCTCAGAGAAACCTTCCTCCTCCAGCTGCTGCAGCGAGCTCAGGGATTTCTTCTGCCCTGCCTTGTTCCTCTCCTTTTCCTGCAGCTTCGGGGCAGAGAGCAGAGAGGGCAATGGTGATGCTGGGATCAAACCCACTCTGTGCTGTCCCCACAGCCAGGAATCCAGGAATTCTGGGCTGGGCACAGAACCAGCAGGATGGTGGAATCCTTCTGGGAAGGGCCCATCAGCTGTGGCCTGAGTGGCCTTTGGGGACTGAAATTCAGCAGTGCTGAGGGCAAGGTCAGGTTGTGGGGAAGGGTGTGAAGGTCTGCAGTAAACAGGACCCACGTGTCAGGGGGAATCCGTGTGAGGGAACCCTGTTAGCAGGACATGGGAGCTGACAGCACTGGGACCTTTCCCAGCTGTCCCACAGAGCTTGGCCTGGCCTGTGCTGGAGCACTGCAAGGAAATTGAACCGAGCCCTGCATGTGCAGAGCCCTGTGCAGAGATCACGTTTTCCCAGCCTTTCTGCAGGTCTGGAATGTCAGCCCATTCCCATTTATTATGGGGCTAAAGTTGCCTTCAGGACACTCTGGAAAAAGCCAGAGGTGCTTTGGAAGATGACAGAGGCAGTGGCACAGGCCATCAAACGTGGCTCAGTGTCCAGCATGTGAGCACAGGAGGAGCAGGGACAGATTTTGGGGGACACATTTCCCCTTTGTTCATCCAGAAAAGCCCCAATCCCTGGCAGACACGGAGCTACGAGGGCTGTGGGTACAAACACAACCCATGTGGGTCCCCATCCTCCTCAAGGACATTGAAGGACGCCTGTGCTCCCCACAAAGAGCAATTGTGATCCAGGGGTAGGTGTTGGAAATGGGATTTCTCCCGGTATCCAGGGGCTCGGCAGTGCGGGGGAAGCTCATTGGGGCTGTGTTTCAGAAGCTGCCGTCTCTGAGCCTGCCTGACACCTTTCAACGGTATTTGTTTCACTTCAAAAGGAAAAACGTTCTCTCAGCATGTCCCAGAGGTGACAACCAGCCGGGGGATGGTTAATTATTTGTTACAACAAAAGAGCCATCACTGAGCTGATGGGAGGCTGCAGCTGCTCTGGAAGAATTCCAGCACGGAGGAAAGGGAAAGGACCCACAGGGACTGCAGGTGACACCCCCACAGGTGTGGCAGACCTTTGGTGGAGGAGTCCAGGCCCATCCTTTGTATCTCAAACCTTAACAATTCCCTCTGCTTCCCCCCAAAGATTTTAGGAGAAGGATATCACAGTGTCTCCTGTTAATGGTGTGCCCTGGCAGACTGGGGGATGAGGGTGGCAGAAACCTTTCCTGGTTTATTCATTCCAGAGAGGTTACCTGCATTTTCTGGAAGTCGCTCTGGGTGAAGAAGGGCATGAAGCCTTGGGTCTGCTCAGCCAGCACGGACAGCAGGGACACCAGCAGCAAACTGGCCACCACCTTCCTCGAAACCATGCTGAGAGCCTGGACAACACGGGAAAGGGGACACCAGGGCAAAAGTGGAGAGGGAGGTTTAACAAGAAACACCTTTGGCTCTGCACCAGCTGCAATCCAGCTCAGCCCCAGCCCACCAGAGGGATATTTACTCTTCCAGTTGCTCCTGAGCTGAGAATAGAAGTGCCTTGACTGACAATTCTATCCTCAAAGCTGTTTGTGTAAACAGATTTGTTCTTGAGCAACATCTCCAGAGATTTCAAGCCCAGCCCTTCAGGACTGCTCCAGCCTCCCTGAGTTCTGGAGCCTCAGCCCCACAGCTGTGTTGGTTTAAGACCTGCACACATCCAGAGCAAACCCATCAATCCCAGCGCCAGCACAGGAGACAGAGGTGCTGCAAAGAGAAAAACCTTCACACAGCTGTTTTGTTGATTTTTGTTTTGATTTTTCTCACCACTGGAAACTTCTGTGAATGGACTGGATCTTTCAACAAGCTTCATTGAGTCCAAGGGAGATGGGAAAAGCATTTTCCAGCCTGGCTCTGTCTGAGCCTGGAATAAAGGGCTTTAAAAACCACCTCTGAAGTGATCTAACTGTGCCTTCACGTCAGGAAAGGACTTATGTAAACATTGAATGTTCTCTTTAAATATTAAAATATTCTCTCTGGACAGACTTAATGAAGTCTGGTCCTACAGCTTAACTTCCCCACCTGATTGGAGCCTGATCCTTAATTAGTTTCAGCAACCTCTTGGTTTGGACATTATTAAGTAGACATTGTTAGGTCAGATTTGACTCCTGAATTAGATTTCCCATAAATATCGGCTTGTATTGAACTGAGGGCCAGTGGAAGTTAATAAATATTCCCTTTCCATAGCACCTGCCAGTCATATCCTCTCCTCTCCCTTCCCTGGTGCCATCTCCCCCTGCCCACCCAGAGCCACCAAAGCCACCTCCTGCCCTGGGACACCCCAGGGTGTCCCAGCCCTATTTCCTGCAGGGATCCAGGCAGGAATTCTCCGGCTCTCTCCTTGCAATGCAACCTCAGCAGCATCAATCTTTGCTGCTTTTTCATTTGTTCTATCACTGCAGTAAATAAATAAATAAAATACTGCTGAATACAAAGAAAATAAACCCAGTCACCTCCTTCATCTCTTCTTGGCTGATCCCTTTGGGAATTGATTCTCTCAGAAAAACACCCACACAGACTTCTCCACTCAGAAATATTCCTGAGGAATTGCCCTCCCCTGCTTGGCAGGCAGGACCTGTATTCCAGCCCAGAGATCTCCAGCTCAGCACCTCTCCAGGCACAGAGTACTTGGTGGATTTGCTTCCCAGCTCCAAAGGGAAAAGAAAAAAAAAGCAGGAGGATCCCAAGTTCAGCATCAGCGCTGTGGGCACGCGGGGCTGGGACAGCTCTGCTCACCCCCAAAACCCAGTCCAGTGCCAGTGTGGGGCAGCTGGCACAGTGACAGGACAGGACATTCACCTGCTGAGCTGTCTCCCAAAAAATCCACCCATTCCTGGCACCAGAACCTGTCTGAGAGTGGTTTTCTGCCTGCTCAGAGGAGCTCCCTGAGCCCAGAGGACACCAAGGCTCCCCACAACCTGCAGGAGTGCCCGGCGTCTGCCAGGTGCCCATAGGAGCCAGGAGCTGCTGGAATTGGTGCTCCTGAGATGGGGATGAGCAAAAAGCACCTTCCCCCTTGTTTCAGCATCGATTTTGTTCCCCCCTCCTCCTCCTCTGAGCTGGCTCTGCTGTGGCCAAGAGGTGCCAAGACCTACCTGGGAGTGCAGCCACAGGACACTGGAGGTCAGAGCTCTTCTCCCTCCTGTCACAGCTGGGTGCTGCTGCTGGTTCCCCTCCCTTTATAAACCCGTACAGACACTGCAGTCACTCACCTGTGACCCTGTCCAGCTGCCTGGCCTGCATGGAAACGGCTTTGCCAGGCAGGGAATGTTGTTATCTGCACTGGAGTTTTCCGAGTTTCTCGTTTCCAGGCACATCCCCTTTGCTCTCTCCCCAGATTCTTCAGCTGTTCCTGAAGCTGTGGTCCCACAGCTGAGGTAGATCTGCTGCTGCCTCAGTTTCCCCATCTCTGAGACAGAGAAACTCCTCTCTCCTGGCTTGTGTTTTCACATCCTGAGGCTGCAGGACAAGGTTTTTAGGATGTGAATGTCCCAGCACTACAATAGCACTCGTGTCAATTACATTTCTACTGTAATCGTAAATCACAATAATAGCAAAATTGCCACTTTGAGTCTTCAAGTGGCTCTTTCTCCCCTCCTCACTGAGCCTGGCACACTGATCCCCCTCGGGAACACAAACCCTGCACTGTCATCCCTCTGCAGACAAACGAGGTGCTGAGAGAGGAGGGAATTGTGCAAGAACTCATCCGTGCTCTGCCGGCACCATCAGCCGGGAGCTGATGCCAGAGGGGCTGGGATCAGGCCAGGCACATCCCAGTGCTGCTCTGGGAGCAGCCAGCCGAGGGGCAGGAGGGTAAAACGAGTTGGGAAGCCATGAAATCATCCTGCATGCGACGGGATCCGTGGGCTGGGAGAGCGGGCAGCAGCAGCGTTCCTGCCTGGCTGGGGAGGGATATCGGGAACAGCAACTGCCCAGCCCGGGAATTTGTCACCTGGAAATGCCATTTGTCACCTGGAAATGCCATTTGTCACCTGGCCCCATCTCAGCCAGTCAATAGGACATGGGCACTCCAGGTGTCAGCAGGGACCTGCTGCTGTCACAGCTGTCAATAACGCTCGATTTGGGACAGGGCCCTCCTGAAAAACTCGTGTCCAGTACTCAGGTGCTTCCCGGATCCCTGGGCATCCTCCCCAGCTTATCACCCCCTGGGCAGAGGAAAGCTCTCTGAAACTCCAGCCTGGCTTTGCTCCCTGGAAACCTCCCTGGCAATGTGGCTGGGAGTGAGGGAAAGGATTTCACCCACACAATGTGGAGCTTTCCCCTCCCTTCCCTAAACAATTGCACAAACCCCATCCGATTCCCATTTTAATTGACTTTTCCAGTCCTTTTCCTCTCATGGTTTTGATAGATGCAGCTGACGAGTCAGCAGATGGTGCTGGGAAGTGACAAATTAGTTACCAAGAAAGGTCACTTTTCCAAAGCACTAAACTTTCTGGTGTCTTGTCCCACTGTCCCTCCAAGACGTGTCCCGCTGGCAGCTTTCCATCCATCTGGGATGGAGTCTTCTGCCTCGGGAAGGACAACCTTCCAAATCAAACAGAGGGATGAAAATTAATCATATCTGTATTAGCTGCATGCAGCCTGCCAGCTTCACCTCTTAATTATGCAAGAGTGCTCTGACAGGAGGGAATCGTGGAGCTGAAAATAAAGGATCTGACTCCAGGTCTGGAAACGCCAGGGCAGGTGGGAGCAACAGGCACCTCCTGGCTCTGGCTTGGCCCAGTCCATAAACACAGCATTTTGGCACATCCTGGCTGCAAAACAAGGATAAATGAAAATAAAAAATCCCAGCTGGAGGTCTCCCTGCCAGTGCTGTAATTCCAAAATTCCATCCTGCTGCATCCCTGGCACAGTTTGCAACCTGCAGTCCCCGAAACTCCCCTTTGGGCTCTGGCGCCAAATGGCAGCAGAGGTTAGAGGCCCAACGAAAACACGATGTGCAGGAGGGGTTTGGGTGCATTTTTTGTTCCAAAAGTTAAACGTTTGGCATAACTGGGAGTCGTTTTCCCAGGGAACTGGCAGTGGGAGTGCAGCCCATCGGGGCTGGAAGCAGTGGCAGTGCCCAGGAACACGGGGCAGAATGAGCTGCCCGTGCCAGCAGCTCGGAGCCTTTTCTCCATGTCTGTGCTCCCCCCTCCAAGCTGCTCCAGGCTCGGGGTGTTTGGCAAAAGGATGCAGGAGGGCAGGAGATCAGAGCTTGATGTGGAATTTGAGCCTGGGAAAACCACAATGGGCAGTGGAGAGGACTGAAACTCCACCCAGGCAGGCACTGGAGGATCCCAGCAAAGCTTCCAGTTCAGGGCTGAGCTCCAAGAGCCACCAAGGGCCAAATCCCCTGTCTCCCATATCCATCAACTGCTTGGATGGAGCTGGGAATGGGGGACAGGACTCTGTGCAGGGCCAGTTGCTCCCACAGCCCTGCCAGACCCACATCAGGCTTGGAAAAATCCCATCCCCTACCCCCAGTTCCCTGCCTGGATCCCACAGGAATTCATTCTCACCCCACTTCCATGGAACTATTTCTGCTTGGGGTTAGATGGGTCCAAAACCCAGCAAGGGATTGAAAGGCTGCAGTCTCACAGAGGGGTCAGCGTGGCAAGGAGCTCATTTTGGGCTCCCTGCTTGGGAAGCAGGAGCTGAAATCTCTTTCTCCCAGCCCAGGCAGATCCTCCAGCTGCTGCCCCTGCATGGATGTGGCATGGATTTATTCACAGGCTCCTGAGGAATAAAGCACCAGTGGCAGATTTTAATGCAGTTTTCCAAATATTAATGCCAGACACACATTTGCAGGATCACAGGCTTAAAGCACATATTCATTTGCAGCGTCAGTATTCTAAGGGTCTGGATTTCCCCCATCCTGTTCCCATCCCACTCGGATTCCCCCCAGCTCCAGTGGAATTCCAGATAATTCCTGGTGATTCCTGGCAATTCCTGGCTGGACAAGAACCAACAGGAAGGATTCACCTCCTGCTGGTTCTGGTTCCCCAGCCCAGTTCAGCCCCTGCTTCTGACAGCAAAGGGTGGTCTCAGATTAACAGGGAATTTGTCTCATGGAGTTTCTCCCTCTCCCACTCTGGAGGCTCCAGAGGCTCCAGGCACAGGGCAGGGCAGGTGTGGGGAAGGAGGGGAAGGTTTGAGGGAGCAGCAGAGGCTCAGGAGCCTGTCAGGGGCAATGATCTCACTTTTACCTCCTCTTGTGGCCCCTCTGCCCCTGCAGCTCCCAAGAGCAGCTCTGTTGCAGCAGCTCTGGGATTGGGATTTACAGCATAAAATCCACACCAAAGCCTCTCTGGAAACCAGCTCTGAAGTGACCTGGGCACCCCAAAACTGAGGAAATTCTGCCTGTTGCCTCAGTTTCTCCATGAAAGAATAAAAGAGAGGGAAAATGGTTTTCTAGACAGAACCTGGGTGGATTTGGCTTCTCTACAAGGGCTGGAGGGGACAGGCACTGACCAAAACATCCTATCCCATAACAAACTTTCACTAGTTTTAAAAAAAAACCAAAACAGTTTTTAAAATCCCTTTTTTTAATAAAATATTTGTCTGTGCTTATAAGAACTTTCTCTTCTCTCAAATAAGGAAAGAAATAAACAGGAGAAAAATGTTTCCTTGCCTCGTTTCTCTAAATTTTTGGTCACTCCTTTGCCACCTTCTCCCTGATCTGGAAGAAGTGAAGAGAGAAGGGAGAGGAGGTGAGAAAACACGATGGGATGCAGCTCAGCTGTTCCCATTTTGGTTTTCAAATCTGAGCCACCCGGTTTTCACTTGAGGGATCAGGAATATTTTTAGGAATGGTACAAAATGCAGCCTCACACCCGGGGAGGGGCTGGGACTGGTTTGTCCCATGGGGCTGGGTGATGTCCCTGGGCATCCCACTGTCCTTTTGGGGTGCTGTGACCCTGGGCAGGAGATGGGAGAGCCCAGCCAAGCCCTGGGCTGAGCTCAGAGGCAGGGAAATCACTCAGATTTCAGCCAAAGAGATCCCTGCCGTGCTCACAGGGGATATTTATTTGCCTGATGAGAGGGAATTCAGCTTTTCCACACTCCAGGCACCCTCTGACCTTTCACTGCCTCATTCCCTCCTTCCCCTGCCCTGTTTCTGTATCAAACACCAGTGGATCGGGTTGAGCCCTGCAAGACAACACCACCAAGGCATCAGAAAAAGCCCCAGATGTTTTTTTGGGGGCTGCTCAGACCATTCCATCAGCAGGAGGAGGAGTGAAGGATATTCCTGCTCCCCCATGGGATTCAAAGTCCAGCCGTGTGCAGGTGAAGGGCTCAGGTAAGGCTGGGCTCACTGCAGGCAGGTGGACAGCTGGGGGGAAGAAAAGGGGAGAAAGAAGGAAAGAAGGAAAAGAAAAGAAAAAGAAAGAAAGAAAGTAAACAATTGGGGTAAGAAAAGGAAGGGAAAAAAAGAGGGAAAGAAGGTCAGGGAAAACAAATGGGGGAAGAAAAGGAGGGAAAGAAAGAAAGAAGAGGGGGGAAAGAAGAGCAGGGAAAACAAGCAGAAAGAAGAAGAGGAGGGGAAAAAAAGAGAAAGAAGGGCAGGGAAAACAAGTAGGGGGAGGATAAAAGGAGGGAAAGAAAGAAGAGGGGGGACAGAAGGGGTCCAGCCATCGCTGTGCTCAGCAGTGCCAGCTGCCAGCAGATTTCCCAAGGCTGGGTGAAGCCAGATTCCCAGGATTTATTGGTGCTCTCACTGGAGCCTCAATGTTCATCCAGCACCCCTCAGCAATCAGTGACCATTTGTCTGCCACAGAGGAGAGGGGTTCAGGCTCCCAAGGCACCAATTCATCCTGGGAGGAAGGAGGAGGCAGCGCTGGATGGCTCCAGGGTGAAGAAGAGACTCACACATGGCAGGTGAATGAGCTCCCTGGTGAGGGATCCCGGGAGAGACAGGGGAGAAGGAGCAGCAGCACACCCATCCCAGCTGGGGTATGGGAGAAACTGAGTGGAAAACTGTGACAGCAGCAGAAAGATCTGCAGAGCCCTGGGGCCTGTGCAGCCAGGCCTGATCCCAGCACAGGGCTCACTTTTGATAAAATGCCCGTTTAATCCGTGGATATTTTGCTTCGGCGCGGAATAGCAACCTCAGCGAAAGCCTCTCAACCACAAAGGCTTTAAAGGGGCTAAACAGTAAAGATTGGGAATTAAGGAGAATAAATATTAATGAAAGGGGTGGGAAAATCCATCATTTCTCCAGACAATCCTGCCCGTGCTCCTCTGCACGGGGCTGTTGCGTTTGCGGCTCTCTGGAGCAGGAGCTGCACGTGCTGGGAGGGATCGTGCTGGGATGGAACTGCAGCACGAGCCACACAGAGCCTGGAGAGAGCCCTCATCCCTCGGGAGAGGGGAAAGGGAGCAGGGAGTGCCCAAAAAAAGGGGCAAATATGGGATTCAATGTGCAGCAAACCCCGCGCTGGTGGCTGCGGGTCAAGCCCGGAGCGGCACAGCAGAGCCAGCGCTGTTACATAAAGGGATGGGGAGCAGCCCAGCCTGGACTGGATGGAGGAAATCAATCCAATTACAGGATGAAGGGCACAGGGGGAGGATGGACACATTTGGTCTGGAGCAAATCCCTAAAAGGCTTTGAAGCAGGGATGGCAAGAAGAGGATGTGAATGAACCACGGTGCAGGACACGCGGCCACCACTGAGAGGAGTTGGGGCCTTGGAATTGGGCAGGAGGCAGGAATGGGGCTCTGCACCTGGCTGAGGGAGAAACACTGCCAGGATGTGGTTCTTCTGGGAGCTGGGACACCAGTCTGGCTATTCCTGGGGATGTTGGAGCGAGGAGCCAGCCCAGCCAGGCAGCAGGGAGCAGCCCTGCTGGAAAGAGAAAACAAGCAGGCAACCCCCAAATTTCCTCCGTGCTGATTCCCACAAGATTATAACCCGGCTGCCCGTGTCACAGCAGGCTCCAGACTTCCACTGAGAAAACTAAAGGCTTGTATTAGAAAGAGAAAAAAAAAATGAATTGACCCAGTTATGACAAAATGAAGCAGCACGTTCACGGCATCGCTGTGGAAGCCCGTGAGCAGCCACAACAAGGCCCTTGGGAGTAACAGGATTCCACTTCAAATGAGATTTACAAATTAAAAATAAAAGAGCTGGATTATTTCTGTGTGCCTGAACCCCCTTTCCTGGCTGCTCAGCGGGCTCAAGTGGACACTGCAGGGTGAAGGGAGGTGCCATGCTTGTGCATCCCTCGAGAATTGGGAAAAACCTGTCCTTTTCCTCTCTGACTGCAGTCAAGCACCTGCCTTCGGTCAGGCAAAGCAGAAGAGCTGCACACAATCCCTGACCCCCATTTCCCCCTGGTAACTCCTGCCCAACACCTCAGAGAGCCCAGAAACCAGACCACAATCCAGACTGGCTCCGGTTTGGGAAGATCAGGGCGGTGTTTTTGCCATCCCCTCAGCAGAGCACGCCTCGCTCAGGCACCGGGAGCTGCCGGGATTTGCCGGCTGTGCCGGCTGCTCCTCGCTGCAGGGCCACAGGGAATGTCTTGCACACCTGCCCACTCTGCCACAGCCCCAGGTTGTCACTGAGGGAGAAGTGTTGACAGCACCACACGGAGCGGAGCAGGCTCGCAGCTGAGCCGGGATTGCTCAGCTCCTTGGCAGGGAAATGACAGGGCCCAAAGAGCGCCTGTCTCTCCAAGGAAATCCTGCAGCTTGGAGAGACATTACCTGGATCAGCAGCAGGAGGAGAAGGCTGGGAGCTGACAGAGCGTGCAAATACCAGGAGAAGAGGTTGGCGTGGCGTAGCTCTTCTCACATCCCAGCTGCTTTTTGGCTTGAGGGGAGAGCCTGGAGCAAGATGGAGATGGAGAACCTGCATGGAAAATGAGCTGGGGTCCCTGCTGCTCAGATTTTGTGCATGAAAGACAGAAAATAGCCTGCTGTGTGCTCTTATTTTTTGGGACAGAAGCAAGGGCACCTCCCCATGCACTCCCAGCCCCTGCCCTGGGTGGGTGCCCAGGGCACGGTCACGGAGCCACAGGGCCACCAGCCCTGGCCAGGTAATCCCTGCTGGGGGAGGGCTGACCCAGCAAACCCAATTGTAAATACATCAGTGTCCTCCTTCTCCCTGCCACACGTTTAAATCTATTTGATCCACTCTAATGGATTGATCTACAAGTTTGTGCACACACATCCTGCTTTGGACGGGCGGCTGGCAGCGCCTCGCCCATCACGGCCTGTCAGCTCCACTCAGCCTCACCTCCAGCGCAGAGCGAATCCAATTACAGGATAAAGGGTTTTCTTCCCCTCCATATGGTCTCTATAACGCTCTGGCTTTATCTTGCCTTAACCCCTTTCCTGGTGAGGGAGCTCACAAGCCTGGCCTAAGCGGCTCAGTGCCGCGGCCATGGGCGGCTGCTATGTGATACGGGAAACGGGGTCTTCCCAGGGCACCCAGAGGCAAATTCCTCCCTCTTTTCCTTCACATTGGGGAGGAATGAGCCCCCACAGGAGGGAGATTCAGGGCAAAACTGAATCAGGGCAAAACAAAACCAGCCAGAAGCACAGGAGTGAGCTCAGGCGTGTAGGCAGCGTTGTGCTCACGGCCGGGGTTCACGGGGTTGTGCATCAACCCAGCACCAGGAGCTCAGCACAGATGTTCCCTTCATGACTGATTTGTTGTGCTTCTGCATTTCCCTCCACCTTGCTCTGCCAGGTGTTGCCTGGGTGCCCCCGGGCAAGCAGCTCCTGTGGCTCCTGTGCCCGGCAGGCACACACAAGGGCTCCGGGAGCCCACCTCCCCCGTGTGAGCTGTGCCTGCCGCCGATCCCTGTGAACCAGGCGTGTCGGCTCTGTGCAAGCCGGTTATTTGATTATAATTATCATCCCTGCTTTACACAGGACATGAAAGCCCAGAGCAGCTCCGGGCCCCATCACGCCGCGCGCGAACAAACAATGAGCGAGAGACAATCCCAGCTCAAAGCGCTCGGCAAAGCAGGAAAACCTGCAAGGGGCGAGAAAAGCCTTTTCTTGAGGACAAACACAAAGCAGCAAAGCTCTCCTCCCGCATTAAGCAGGGCCTGGAATTTGCTGTTGTGATAGAGTCAGCACAGAAAACAGCCAGGAGCTGTCCAGGAGAGAGAGCAGCTCATAAACTTTCCCTGCTAAGAGACACCAAATGAAAGCCCTCTCTGTGACAGGGATGCAGCAGGAGCCCAGGGTGCGCTCAGGACACGTCCTGGAGGGACCAGCCGCCCTCACCAGTGTCATTTCCCTGCTCTGGGTTTACTTGAGGCCTTGGCCATTGCTCCGGCTGCCCAGAGCTCTAAATCCACTGGCCTCAGGGCGGTGACCCAAGGGGACACGTCCATGAGGACAGCTGGGAGGGGACAGCCCCGTTACACAGCACAGGTGGCTCGGCTTACCTGCTCCACAGGCAGCTCCCAAAAACAGGGAAGGGCCTGGTACAGGCCGTGTTGATGTCCAGTTGAAACCCTCTCAGTCCAACTGTCTCTGGGAAAAGCGTCTGGGGAGCACCAATGAAGCCAAATCTCCTTCATGCTCAGCTGCCAGGGCGGGTGGAGAGGATGTGCTGAGCCAGGAAAGGTCCCTCTCCCAAAAAGTGCAGCTGAGCGTTCCCCGGCACCCAGAGCCAGTGTCCCCCTCCCCTTCCCAGCTTCCTTTGCACCACTCTTGACTTTAGGGGTGGGCAGGACACCCCAAAAGGGTGCCAGGAAGGGATGGGAGGTGACAATTGACTTTTCCATGTGTCCACATGCAAAACCTTGGAGAAGCACCAGAGCTTTGGGATGCTACTGGTGCTGGCAGCAAGGCCCAAGTGTTTCAAAGTGGAACATTGGAGTTGAAGACTTGCTTTCTCTTTTGAAGGTGGGCCACAGTGGAATATTGGAGCTGGCGGGTTGCTTTCTCCCATGGGAGCTGGGAGGTGCACAGTGGAATTGAGATGGACGCACAGCTGGTTTTGTGGATTAGAATTTCTGGGATCTCCTTTGATTTCCGACTCATTCTGCAACCATGTGCCCAATTTTTGTACACCTGGAGCCTCACCATGGCCAGGAGAGGCAGGAAATTCCTCCAGGGAAAGCTCTGTGAAAGGCAAGGCCATGGGACTCCTCCACTTTCCGCTCATCCCCTCAAGGAAGACCTGGACCAGGAATTTGGTGCCGGGCAGTTCCATGATCATCGCATGGCGGTGCGATGATCCCAAGAGGCACATCCATGTCGTGGGGCACCTGAGGCTGGCCTGACCCACTTCCCTGCACCACGTCCTACTTCTGCTGCCCTGGATCTGCTGCAGGCCGATCAGGGATTAGGACACCACCCATCCCAACACCCCCTTAGCCTTCCGCTCCCGGCCTCCAGCTCCGAGGCACTCCAGGCGTGCAGGAGACCTCCTCCATCCCACGGGACAACGGTGACTTTTTCCATGGGCCGTGCTGTGGCGAGGGCAGCGAGGAGGAGGAGGCCCAGCTTACCTCGTTATCCGATCAGCTCCCTTAACGCCCCACATCCCCAGGATTAATGGAAGAGCTTCCCTAAGGCGCCTTAGGCAGGTCCCCTGCAGAAGGAGCACCCATGACCCAGAAGGAAGAAATGGGGAAGAGGGACTTGGATGGGTTGGAGCATTGGCAATGGCCCTGCTGGGAAGGGTTTGGGCATGTCTGTGCTGGGATGGGGATCCCCCACTCCGTGCTGAGAGCCTGGCAGAAGTTCCATCCCATCTCTCTGGCTCTCCCAGGCTGGGCTGGTCTCTCCACACTCTCTCTGGGGAGTTCAGGACATCTTTGCTGTCCTTTGCCCCATGGCACAACCAGGGGTGTGATCAGGGTCACTCAACCAAGAGCCCTGCCCCAAAACGCTACATTTACCAAAAAAATTACCAACTGCATTACCTTTGAGATGGGAAGTGGCTTCCCCTCCTACCTGTGCCCAGCTCCAGGCCCTTGGCTGTGTCAGCAGAGCCTGGATTTGCCCTGGGATGGGGCCCAGCAGCCCCCACACTGAACCAGGCACCCGAAACAGAGCCCGGCCAACAGCTCAGATCCACAAAGCTCGGTCCAAGCTTCCCCCAGTGACCTGCCAAGGTCAGTGGGGCAGAGCTGGCCACTCCCCAGTCCCCAGGTGGTCTCACAGGATCCTTCAGCTGCCCAGGGACACCCCAAACCTGTGACACACTGTGGACCCCAGCACAGCCCCATTTCCACATTGGCCACTCCCAAACTCCCCACTGCTCCTCCCACCTTGGCCCCTCTTCCCAAGCGCTCCCCACCCCATCCCTTCCTGCCCCCAACACCTTAAACAACATTAAACACTTAATGGCAATTAATACGCTTTAATGCAGGTTTTGGGGCCAACTGGCTGCTTAGAGGGTGCTTAAACCATCAACCCCTCTCAATCCCGTTGCCCTTGTCATACAAAGTTAGCCGAGCCCCTCGTCAGACTCCCCCCTCCCTGGAGGAGGCCGGAGGGTATAAAACCACCCAGGGGCGCGGCACCGCCAGCCCCCGGCGCGGCGCAGGGCAGGGCACCACCTCCATCCCCTCAACTTCGGCTGCTCCCTGCAATCCATTCATTTTTTAGGTTGGAGGGGAATCCTCTCACCGCGCGTTTTCCGCCTTGGGAGGAGGTGGGGCTTCCCTTTTTTTATTGAGCGGGGTCAGGACGCGAATCATTGCAGAAAACCCCTCGGGCAGAGCAGCTCCCGTAGCGAGGGCAGGATGAACGGGACGGAGGGGATCAATTTTTACGTGCCTATGTCCAACAAGACGGGGGTGGTGCGGAGCCCCTTCGAGTACCCGCAGTACTACCTGGCCGAGCCCTGGAAATACCGCCTCGTGTGCTGCTACATCTTCTTCCTCATCTCCACCGGCTTCCCCATCAACTTCCTCACCCTCCTGGTCACCTTCAAGCACAAGAAGCTCCGGCAGCCCCTCAACTACATCCTGGTCAACCTGGCGGTGGCTGACCTGTGCATGGCCTGCTTTGGCTTCACAGTCACCTTCTACACTGCTTGGAACGGCTACTTTGTGTTTGGCCCCATCGGCTGCGCCGTGGAGGGGTTCTTTGCCACGCTGGGAGGTAAGGGCTGGGAATTGGGGCTTGGGGCTTCCTTCTCCAGGGCTTTGGGAGGCTGGTTCCATCCCTTCATGGCGCTGTTGGGGTGTGCAGCATCGTTCTTCCCCGTGTGGGGCTCGCCTTGTGCTTAAAACTGGGAGGAAAATGGATTTCTGCGTGTTTGACCTCAATAGCAAGAAGCCTCCGTGGCATTGTGGCAGGGAAAGGAAGCCTGGGAAGGGATCCTCGTTTGCAGGGTCCAGCCTGGGGTCACCTGGCCCTGCTGGTCACTGGGGGTGTCACGCCAAGGTGGTGACCAGAGAGGTGCCAGGGGTGACCCCAGCATGTTCCTGAATCAACGCCAAGCAGCTCACACCAAGCACATGCTTGGGCTTGATCACCTCAGAGGTCTTTTCCCAACCTTCACGATTCCACGATTATTCCTTTGCCCAAAGGTTTCCCTTTATGGGGAAATGGAGGATTTAGAAAGGGAGGAGAAATCCCTCAGGAAGGGAACCCCATGGAAGAGCTACAGGCGTGGAGAGATGAAAGGGGTCAGAGCTTATCCAGGGGCATAAGGAAGGGGAGGAGGACCTGGGGTGCTTCCCAGGCCCTGCAGGGATGGCTCAGCTCTGTCCCAGCTGCACCAGATTTGGGTGCCCTTGGGACTTTCCTTGAGGCATTTCTCAGGGACACGAGTGCTGCGAACACTTTGCCCTGCAGAAAAACAGGGAGAATTCACTCAGCCCACGCAGCCAGCCCTGCCCACACCTCGTGATGGATCTGACAGCCAACAGTCCTGCTGGAGAGACCCAGAGCCACCACAGGGACTTTGCTTTCCTTCCCCTAAACAAGGCCGTTTCCCACAATGATGCTGCTCTGAAAATACGCATTTTAAAAAATATGGATATTCCGCCACCGGCACAGCTGAATATCCTGATCCCAAGGAGCAAGGAAAGGCTCGGTTTTCGGGTCAAAAGATCCCAAAATCCTCTCCATCCCTGCTCAGTGAGCCTTGGGCAGCGTGATTTTGCCTTTCCAATGTTTGTACCGCTCAGAGGAGGAGGAGGAGGCTCCTATTCCCAGGGAAGGAAGTTGGCTGGGAAGCAGCGGCTGCTGGAGCAGCAGGTCCCCAGCGAATCCCAGCACAGGGTGTCGTTATCAGCAGCTTATCACAGCTGGGGGCATTAGCAGGCTTACAGCACCGACTAAATGCTCCCAAATCCCCTGAAGTTTAATTATCCCTCATAAATACATGTGCACGTTTGCCCACCCACACAGTCCCCCCCCTCCCCGCGCCTCCCCCGATCCAGCACTAGCGGAAGGCTCGTGAAATGCACATTTAAAGCAATCAACAGGTTTGGAGGCATCTGGCACCGTTGCCGGGAATTGTGCTTCCCCACGCCCGGATGGGATTCACCCCCTTGATTCCTAATTTATTAAAACCCCCAGGGTGGTTCCTCCTCCGCCCCCAGCATCCCCTTGGCTCCCCGAACTTCCGCACATCACGGGAGGAGGATTCCCAGATTTTTAGCAGGATGCTGCTCAGCCCACGCTGATTCCCAGCTCCCTGTGCTCTCCTCTGGAAGCACCAGGGGAAGGTGGAGCCCAGAGGGGCTCTGACTGCTCCGTGGGCTCTCCCTCTCCTCCCTGCAGGCCAGGTTGCCCTGTGGTCCCTGGTTGTTCTGGCCATCGAGCGCTACATCGTCATCTGCAAGCCCATGGGCAACTTCCGCTTCTCGGCCAGCCACGCCATGATGGGCATCGCTTTCACCTGGGTCATGGCCATTTCCTGCGCCGCCCCGCCGCTCTTCGGCTGGTCCAGGTGAGTCCAGGCGTTCCCAGCAGCAGCTCCTGGATCCCTCCATCCACACAGGGAGAGCAGGTGGCTCCCAGCAGGGGAATGCTGGGCCTAGGAGGAGGGAAATGAATGTCCTGCTCCTGTGGAAGGAATGGAGTGTCACAGCAAGCTGGCACTGCGAATTCGAGTGCACCCAAACCGCCTGTGCCACCCTTCCAGCACCCCCCATCCTCAGGGAATCCCATCCCCGTTGGCCCCAAGGATGGTCCCGGAGCAGATCCTGACCTTTCTCCCTGCCAGGTACATCCCGGAGGGGATGCAGTGCTCCTGCGGGCCCGACTACTACACCCACAACCCCGACTTCCACAACGAGTCCTACGTGCTCTACATGTTCGTCATCCACTTCATCATCCCCGTTGTCATCATCTTCTTCTCCTACGGGCGCCTCGTTTGCAAAGTCCGGGAGGTAACGGCCGGAGGGGACGGCCGGGGACGGGGCGGGCGGCTCGGGCAGGATGGGGGACGTGGGCTGGGGGTGGGCAGCTGCCCCTCACCACCCTCTGTGTCCTCAGGCAGCTGCCCAGCAGCAGGAATCGGCCACCACCCAGAAGGCGGAGAAGGAGGTGACGCGGATGGTGATCCTCATGGTGCTGGGCTTCATGCTGGCCTGGACGCCCTACGCCGTGGTGGCGTTCTGGATCTTCACCAACAAGGGCGCCGACTTCACGGCCACGCTGATGGCAGTGCCTGCCTTCTTCTCCAAGAGCTCCTCCCTCTACAACCCCATCATCTACGTGCTCATGAACAAACAGGTGAGACACCCCGGGGCAGGGCAGCGCGTCTGGGGGCTCCACGGGCGCGTTGCTCCTTTCAGAAGGGGATGGATCTCAGTCCACCCAGGGACTCCTGGTCCTGTAGCACACCCCTGCTGGCCCCCCCAGTGCCACCATTCTCATTTCTGTCCCCTCCCCAGTTCCGTAACTGCATGATCACCACGATCTGCTGTGGCAAGAACCCCTTTGGCGATGAAGACACCTCCTCCACCGTATCCCAGAGCAAGACCGAGGTCTCCTCCGTCTCCTCCAGCCAAGTATCACCCGCATAGAGCATGGACAGTTTGAACTGGGGTGACCTGCCGAGCTCGGGGACCCCGACAGATGCCCCACAGCCCCTCCCTCGCGCCCCAGCCCCCTCCCCTGCAGGAGAATTTAGCTGTGCCCGTCCTGCCATAGCGTCCCCTGTGCAGACCCCACCCCACACACCCACGGGGACCCACAGGTGGCACTCTGAGCTCTGCCACTCTGAGCTCGGGGGGTCCAGGGCCCTGTCCCAGCTCCCAGGAGCACGTCACCTCTGGGGGACTGTCCCTACCTGTCCCCATCGAGTTCAAATAGCAGCAGTTGGTGGGGACTCCAAACCTTTTCCTGCCTGAACCCCGCTCCCCGCCAGCATCGCCCTTCTCTGGGCTCCAGGCAGTGTCCAGGCCTCATTTGCAAAAATATGAATATTCTGGCAAAGCCCCAGGAGCAGGACCCGTGGCCGGGGTGGCCCCACCTGCCCCTCACCAGGGCCTGAGCCCGAGGCTCTCTGGAGCCGCGCTCCCGCCGCCATTCCCACCAGGAATCGATTCCCACAGTCCCTATAAATCAATGTAACAAACGGGGCCACGAGCGGGCTCTGCTTCCAGCCTGGCTCCCTCTATCCCCAAGACAACACTGTAGATATATTTTTTTGTCTTGGAACGTGTAAATATTTGCTCACATCCTTTGAAGTCTCTATTCCCTCTCAGCCCTTTCCTTTCTCCTCCTCTTCTCGACTCCCTTCCACCTCTGCTCCGGCTGGACAGGCACGGCCAACCTTGGAGGGTGGGGCCGGGACCCGAGCACTTTCCTGTACATATTTTATAAATAAATAATCTCATGTCAGCACAAGGACGTCTGCAGTCAAGGAGTAGGGATCTAAAAAAATAAGAAATAAACAGAAGCAGCACAGAGAAAACCACAGATGCTCCATCCTTGTCCTTTCTCTTGGGCTGTGGGGTCGAGATGCTGGTGGCCAGCTGGGGGAACACCATGCTGCTCCTGGAGACACAAGCCTGCCGCTGTCTCAAAAGCCATGGGAAGGGGGAAATGTGGATGACACCATCCCCACAAGGTGACAGCCCCATTAGCTGGGCACCAAAGTTGTTTAGAGGAGAAAAGAGACAGACAGTGCACAGCCATCGCTGCCCAGCCACTGGTTCTTGTGCTTCAATATTTAAGATTTCCCCATGTAGCCTTAAATAAAGCTTCAGCTGAGAGCTTTTCACGGAGTTCAAGTTCCCCTTCCTGCAGGGCCCTTCCAGGAGGCATGGAGATGGAATTGGCAGAGTCAGGGAAATTTGTTCCCTGTGGCAGTGAGTTCATTCTGGAGCGGCTGGAGAGCGATCCCGGTGCCATCGCTGCCAGCACCCCGCCCTCCTCCCCTCCCTGCTCAGCTCACACCTGCCCTCCCCGGGCTTTTTCCTCCTTTTTGGGTCCAAAGCCACCAAAACCAGGCTCATCCCTGGGATGGGAAGGCAGGGATAGGAAGCACTTTTTGCCCCAAAGCACCAGGCCCTGGGAGGGGGAGGGATGCAGCCCCAGCCCCGGCTCTCCAGGCACCCTCCTGTCTCTGCACCCACCCAAATTCGGGGCTCCCGGCTGGGATTACCCTGGAGCAGCTCCCACACCACTCCTGATGTGCTGAATAATTCATGGCCACTCTGCCCATCCCAGGAGCCTTTTTTCCTTCCCTACAAAGCCTCGAGCCCGTTTCCTTTAGTTGCTTTAGAGGCACTGGGGCTGTTTTATAGAGAGGAACTGAACAGGTGGAGGAGCCCTTGGCATCCCTTATTTCCCCCCCAGACTCCAGAGTTAGAAGAATTCCAGGAACAGAGCCCTGGATGCCCTGAACAGGCCTGGCCGTGTATCCCCCTTGTTTGTGATTATTTTTAAATGCTCCTGCTGAATTTTGCTGTGGTGCAGCGATGCTGGGAGAATCCGTCCGGAATCCACCAGGAATCCACCAGGAATCCAAAAGGCCCTGGGTGAGGATAAGAGCAGTCTGTGATCCCTGACAGGGAGTTCTGGGGAGTCTGGGGGTGGCTTTGCAGACAAATTCCCAGGGGTGGGAGAGGCAGGGAACAGAGTCCAGCCCCATGGTGCTGCTGCAGATTCCAGCAGAGATTCCGGGAGTGATTCCAGGAATGATTCCAGGAGTGATTCCAGCAGTGATTCCAGCAGTGATTCCAGCAGTGATCTCAGCAGTGATTCCAGGAATGATTCCAGGAATGATTCCAGCAGTGACTCCAGCAGTGATTCCAACACTGATTCCAGCAGTGATTCCAGCAGTGATTTTGGGAATGATTCCAGCAGTGATTCCTCCTGCCTGTTCCCACCTGCACTGCCCATCCAGCTGCTCTCCAGATGTGCCCCTGCCCACACCACCGTGGAAAATTAACCCCAGCTGAACAGTTTTACCTCCATGGTGCATCTGTCCCGCTGCCAGGGACATTCCCAAGGTGGGTCCTGGCCAGGGATGGAGTGAAGAGGGAATGGAGGTGTCCAAGGATGTGGCTCTCAGTGCTGTGGGCTGGGTGGAAAGGTGGGGATCTGTCACAGGTTGAGCTCGGTGACCCTGGAGAGCCTTTCCAGCCTCAGGGATTCTGGGATTCTGCTGCTCTCAGCCGTGCAGGCAGGCTGGGCTCATCCATGGTGCAAAGGAGCTGCTTTGTCTGGAAGCTGTGGATGGGAATAGAAAGAAAAACCTGTCCTAAAAGGGTGACACTCTGCTCTGCCTTCAGCCTCTCTTCAGCAGCCACTGAGGATGATGATGGGACTCCTTCTCCTTGACCAAATCCCTAAAAAACCCCAAACCACCCAAGCTCAAAACTGATTTCTTCAGTTGGGGGAAGGAAAGGACAGACAACCAAAAACCCTAAACCTCACCCAACCCTTCCATGGCAGAAAGCGTCCCATTCAAAGGTTCCTCTTGAAAAATCACCCAGGAGTTCTTTCCTTCCACTTTTCCATAAATACATGGATATATCCAGGCACTGCATTTGCAACCAGCAGGGACCATCCTGGCATCACCCACTCAGAGCAGGCACCACCAGCTGCTCCAGCACCACTCGCCAGGCACTGCTGCCACCTAAATTCAGATGCAACTGAAAGCAGCCAGACTTATCCAGGGAACAGAGACAGCTGGAATCTCAGGCCCAAAGGGCATTTCAGTGTCTGACTCCCATCCTTCTGCAGCTGGGACTGTTCCTCCTCATCCCAGCACTGCTGTCAGCTGGTTTAGGAAAACTGCAGTAATTGGCTCAATTCATTTTAAATCAGTTCTCGTTTGTGCAAGGAGCACTCGGGGAAAAGCAGCTTGGAGTTAATGACATGCTGGTTTGGAGCATCCGCAGGGATGAGGGGGAAATCTCAGTGAGGTGTTCTTGGGCTTTGCCCCACTGCCCTGGGAACAGACAGAACGCCCAAAAAAGGGACAAACCAAGGTTCTGTTCCCCACAATCCTCATCCTGCCCGGGGCTGATCTCTCCAGGCTGGAATGGCACTGCCTGGGTTTCTCCCAGGACATTTTTATCCCATCAGTGTACAGGGAGCAGCTCCATGCCAGAGGGTCTGGCTCTGCCCATTTGTCTCTGACAAAGGAAAAACATCTCCTTGTCCAGCCACTCCAGCAGCTCTGGGAACAAGAATATTAAAACCCTCAAACACTCCCCCCTTCCCCATCACACACAGGGTTGAGGGGGGCAAATCCCTGTCTGGGGTGCCCAGACCCTGATACCAGGGGAAAAGCTGCTCCTTAAGGGAAAAACTGCTGGGATTACAGCTTGGGAGAAGCCAGGATTGCCCCTGGCAGTGCCAGGGGGACCTTGCACAGCCCCAGCAGCTCAGGGAAACGCAGGCAGCATTTACCTCCCATCCAGGAGGGCTCAGGAGGAACCCTTGTGCCACTTCCCAGCACGGCCACGTTTGTGTCACATCCCCAGCCTGAATCCATCACGGCTGACTGTGTCACGTTAGCAGCAATAAAAGGATTCAAACAGCAATTCCTTACTTTTATGAACAAATGGCCCTGGCTGGATGATTCAGGCAGCATTCAATTCCCAGCCAGAAAGTGTCAGCAAAATCCCGGCCTCTCTCCTGTAGGTGGATAACTGCAAATGAAAGGAGGGAATTATTAGCACTTAATACTCGGTGGGTTTGCACTCCCCAGTGCTCCTCTCTGGGAGATGCCAAACGCTCCAGTGCTCCAGCAGCTGGCAGGGCCCTGCCAAGGGGGGCTGCAGGGATTGGGGTGGTGGCTTTGGGCACTGGGATGGACCTCATCCCGCTGCCAGGGCCCCACTAGAACCCCTTGTCTCCTCCAGCCTGTCCTTTCCAGAGCACTTTTACCTTCAGCCCATCCCCTCAAGAGTCTCTTTTCTCCTTTCCACAGCCCCTTTTCTCCTCTGATCCATTCTCTCCAGAACCCCTTTATCCTCCAGACTTTCCCTTCCAGAGCCTTTTTTCCTCCATCCCACCCCATCCCATCCCATCCCATCCCACCCCATCCCTCTTTTCTCTTCCAGCCTGTCCTTTCCAGAACTCCTTTTCTCCTCCAGCCCATCCCCTCCATCTCTTTTCTCCTCCAGCCCAGCCTCTCCAGAACCCTTTTCTCCTCCAGACTGTCCTTCCCACAGCCACTTTCCTCCTCCAGCCTTTCCCTTCCAGAACCCCCTTTCTCCTCCAGCACGTTCCCTCTACA
>VXBQ01004458.1:63655-80621 GCA_013400175.1 Phainopepla nitens
CCGCTCCCCGATTCCCCGCTCCCCGATTCCCCGCTCCCCAATTCCCTGCTCCCCGATTCCCCGCCCCGCAGGCAGGACCCGCCGTGCGGGCTGCCCCGAGCCGGGCGCTCCGGGGAGCGGAGCCTCGCTGTCTGCGCGGGGCAGCCGCGGGCGGGAGCGGCTCGCAGGCGGGGATCAAACACCCGCGGAGGAGGGCTCTGATACCGAGCCTTTCATCCCTGAGCCGCAGCCCAGGGACGCGGGAAGGCACCAGAGCCCGGAGGCTTTGCGGATTCTCACCCCAGCCTGGCGCTGGTTTCGGGGCGCAGCGGGGAGAGGATCTGGCAGAATCAGCATCGGGATCAGCACAGCCAAGCCGCGCTGCTCCTGTCCAGCCCCAACATCCCCATCCAGGCAGTTTGGGATGCGGGACACGGCTGGAACTCAGGGCAGGGAAATCCCTGCACCCAAACCCGCATCCCCGAGGATGCTGAGGAGGGAGATTCAGGGAGCCCAGGGCTCTCCTGGCCCCTCTGCCTCTCGGTTATTCCCACTTCCCGCGCTGTCCAGCAGGAATTACACCCTGCAGGAATTACACCCTGCAGGAATTACACCAGGCAGCGCCGGCAGCCCAAAGCAAACACAATATTTTAAAGTCCTTCCCAGCCTAACCATCCCCAGCGCTATTAATAACACTTGTAAGGAGTTGTTCTTGAATAGATATGATTTTTATCTTGACAGCGTCTCCCTAAATCATTTTTATCCCCACGAAGTTTGCAAGGAACAGATTTTCTGAGGGCCATTTATCTTGACAAATATCCCCACCCCTGCTTATTGCTCACTCCCTCTTTAGTTACGGATGGGGCTGTTCCCCACCCTCAGCCTCAGCTCCCAAATCCCTCTGTCCCTCCCTCCCTCCCTCCCTCCCTCCATCCCTCCATCCCCCTCCACGTGTGTTTTACTGGTGGCAGCAAAATGAAATCAAATCCTCGAACTTCTGTGGCTGAGAAGCTGTTGGGAGGTGGGAAGGGGGTGTGAGCTCGCCGCCAAACATCCTCCCGTTTTCCCTCCCCCCGCGTCTTCAGCGACAATTCCAGTCCCTAAAAAGGCACCGAACTCCCCTGAATTATCGGCTTTTCTCGGCTGCAGCCCCCTCGTTGTGGCAGATGGACAAAGGCACGTGAAAAGCTCGAGGCAGTGGGGCACATTCCGGCTGTCACATCCATCACTTGCTTGGGAATAAAGACTTTTTCAAGTGGAGAGCTGCGGGGAAAGGAGCAGATCCTCTGCTAGAGCTTGGGAAACAGCGATTCTGCTGGCAGATGGCCCGGGCTGCTCCTTGTGGGGGGGTGAACCCATCCCGGGGATGCTGAGCTCACCCTAAAAGTACTGAGCTCAGCCCAAAGGTGCTGAACTCACCCTGGGAATGCTGAACTCACCCCAGAGCTGCTGAACTCACCCCAAAGGTGCTGAACTCATCCTGGGAGTGCTGAACTCACCTCAGAGCTGCTGAACTCACCCTGGGAATGCTGAGCTCACCCCAAAGATGCTGAACTCACTCTGGGAATGTTGAATTCACCCTAAAAGTACTGAGCTCACCCTAAAGGTGCTGAACTCACCCCAGAGCTGCTGAACTCATCCTGGGAGTGCTGAACTCACCCTGGGAATGCTGAGCTCACCCCAAAGGTGCTGAACTCACCCTGAAAATGCCAAGCTTGCCCCGTGCCCTGGCTGGCACACGGACCCCTAAGGTGGGTGGAGGTGGCTGTTGGAGCAGGGTTTGGGCTGCAGGAGGTGCAGGGACAGCCCCAGAACCCTCCTGGATTTAAATGCCCCAGGGCAGAGCATCCCCTGGCCTGGAGGGTCCCACCCAGCCCCGTCCCCTGCCCCCAGCCCTGCGGAGCTGGGGAGGGCAGAGCAGAAGGTGGAGCAGAAAGAGCAGCACAAAACTGAGAGGGGAGGAGGGAGGAAGGAGCAGCTTGAGCCAGGAGTAATAAAATATTCCAGAACTCGATTAAGAAATGACAGGCAGGGCCAGCAGAGCGGGCTGGGCCCGGAGCAGGCTGCTCCTGTGGGACTGGGGGGGTTTATGGGATGTGGCACTTTGCCATCCCTCTGTGCAAACCAACCTGTGCACGACTGCAGCCGAGCAATCCCGCTCCTGTTGTTCCCAAAAGCTTCCCCAGCCCTCGTAAAGTGGCACCTGTTAGCAGGCCCCAGTTAATGGGGAATGCTGGAGCTGATTCCATGATTATCAGGTTTGGCAGGAGCAGGGGAGGGGAGCCAGGAGAGCCCAGGAGGCAGCAGAGCTTGGTCCCCATGAGGATTTGGGGGCAGAAGTGAAGCCCTCACCCAGCCCCACAGGACAGAGACACCTCACCCAGCTGCACTGGAGCCCTGGGAAGCTCTGCCCAGGCTGCTGCTGGGCTGGGAAAGGCTGGAAATTTCCAGGTGTGAGGAAGCCCGAGGGGGCAGCGCTGACCTTTGTGGCTCAGCTGGAGCCACAGAATGAGACTTGTTCTCTCCTCCTCCCTGACACAGGTTTTGGTAGAAGACAGGAGTGCCCTGAGCATCCACATGGCCAGGCAGGGGTGAGCTCAAATCTCTATATTTCTCTTCATTCTCTACAGCTCCCTGCAGGGTGGCTGTGCTCAGCTGGGCTTGGGCTCTTTCTCCAGGAACTGACAGAAGGAGGGGACACAGCCTCAAGGGAAATAGAGGTTGGATATTAGGATAAGTTATTCACAGAGAGGGTGATAAAGTTCTGGAATGGCTGCCCAGGGAGGGGCTGGAGTCACCGTCCCTGGGTGTGTTTAACAAAAGCCTGGATGTGGCACTGGGTGCCAGGGTTTAGATGAGGAGTTGGGCACAGCTTGGACTCGATGATCTTGGAGGTCTCTTCCAACCTTGGGGATTCTGGGGCTCTGGGACTCTGGGATTCTGGGATCCTGCGATTCTGGGATTCTGTGACCTGGCATTCCTGGGGCTGGAGAGTTCAGGGTGATGCAGGCACGGGGTTTGGGCTCAGTCTCACCCCACTCCTCCTGCCAAAAACCCTCTCCTGGGAATGTCACCAGGAGCCAGAGGCTTGGCTGCAAGTGCCACCACACGGGCAGAGCTGCTGGAGAGCTCCTGTGACCGTCACTGTGCCGAGGACAGGGCGGTTGCTGGAGTCCCCACGGCTTTCCAGGACTTGGAATCCCCCGCACTGGGATCCCTGCAGAGCCGTGCCAGGAGCTGGCAGAAGCCTCTGGGCTGTGGCCACGTCGTTTAGGAAGGACCAAAAACCCCTGAGGAGGTGGAATTGGGTGCTCTGAACTCACCTCCCTGGCCCGCGGGTGTGGAGGAGCCGAGGGACGAGCCGGGCTCTGCCCGCCAGTCCCGGAGCAACCCGCGGGTGCTGTGCTCCTGGAACGGGAATTTGGGAATGGCTCTTGCTGGTGGAAGTTTCTCCTCCCCAGGTGTGGGCAGGGGCCCCCGGGCTGGCAGCGGCTCTGCGGCGCTGGCAGTTATGGATGAGTTTGTTCATTCCGTGCCTGGAGGCGCGAAAGCATCAAGGGCTCTTATCAAAGCAGGAACCCAGCGGGGCCGGCTCTGCGCAGAGGGGAGGGAGAGATGCCAAAGCTGCCTGGAAGAGAGTTTGGGCTTCATCCTCCTCTCCCAGCTCTTCGAATCCACCCTGTGAACGGCTAATCCGCGTTAAACCGTGTGTCTGCAGGGTTCAGCTGGGCAGGGCCAAACCCCCCTGTCGCAGCAGCTCCATTCCCAGCTCTGCTCCTCACCCTGAGCTCTGCCCCAGCTCAGGATCCCGGGTCAGACATTGGCACAGCTGAGTTAGGAACGGCTGGTACAGCGGCAGCAATGGCCTCATATATTAGAAAGCAGAATGAAGCATTTTATTGAGAAAAGCTTGTCCTTTTATGGATGAGTTTGTGGAATAGATTTGTATTGGTTTAGCAAGTGACACTCCTCAGCCCATTGGTGTAGGATACAACATTTTCTTGAAAACAAATAACATGTAGCTCATGCTTTAGCCTGTTCCATAAATAGGAGGTGTAGGAATTGTTTTAATTCTTCTCTACACTTTCTCACAACCTTCCCAGGACAGCCTGTGAAAGTTGTGAGCTTTTCTCTATGACCAGGCTGTCAGCAGCCACAAGACATCCCGTGGATGCACAGGATAAAGGGAATTTCTCTCCCTCCCTCTCCCCAGACACCACCCTGTGCGTGAGATGTGACCCAGGGGTTCCTCCACTGGCTCTGGGACACCTGGGGACACTCAGAGTGAAAGGACAGCAGCAGCCACTCACGACAGGCAGGAGGGGCTGTGCCTGGGGATGGGGGGACAAAAACCACCCCACAAGTGCTGGCAGAGGCGGTGGCTGCAGCCCTGTCCCACACACAGCTCAGAGCACAAGAGGGGACAGGTCCTGGCTCTGCCTCAGCCCACCAGGCACCGTCCCCAGCCCAAGATTGGGGACCCTCCCTGTCCCCTCAGGAGCACCAGGACAGAGCTCAGCCCCCCTCGTGTTTTGGGGAGCAGGAGCAGCACAGAGGGGACGTGATGAGAGCTCCAAGGCGGGGTGAATTTTGCAGCTCTCAGATACAAGGAGGAATCATAACGTCGTTTGTCATCTTTAAAGATACGCAGAGTTGGCGAGAGAATGAATTCTTCTTCATAACCCAGTTCCCATGATATTTTTACTGTGCATCATAAATTATAATACCTTTTTATTTTTGCTTTATAGCCTGTCCCCCACCAATTCTGGTGATCTACATCCTCATCCCCCCCCAGTGCTTTAGGAACAATCCCTGCCTGTCTCTCTCCTCCTCCCATCAGCTCCCCAGTCTCTCTGCTTCCACCAGCATCTCTTCTTCCCCTTGGCTACCCACGGAGCTGGGGAGCTGTGGGAGTCACCAGGAGGGGACAGTGGCACCTCTGATCTGCTGCAGAGCCTTGGACCAGTGTAGCCCTGGCCACAGCTCTGATGTGGGAGGCCACCTCCGGCTCCTGGCAGTGCTGATTCAGCCCAGCAGCTCTCTCAGAGCTCCCTGGGTGGCTGAGACAGCTCTGAACACACCCTGCCCCTCACACCTGGGCACAGCCCGGCTCCAGGTGTTCCTGAGATGGGGACAGCTCTGAGCTCAGCCGGCCCTGCCCTGTCTGGGCAGGGTTTGGGGTCCTGGCTGGTTTCTCCACCAGCACAGCTCAGATGTGGGGATGTGGGAGCCAGGATGAGGATTCAGCTCCATTCACAGCTGAAATTCAAACGGGAGCAGCCCAGAGCAGGTGAGGTGACACCAAAGGATGCAGCCCTGCCTGAGGCAGCTCTGGGCATCCCAAACCCCGGGGATGACCCTCTGAGGAGATCCCACCTGCCCAGGGCAGCCCTTCACACCACCTCATGTGGTTTTTATCCCCACAGCGATGCCAGGAGCCTGGGGAGCTCCCACTGCCCAGCTCAGCATTCCTGTGCCCGTGACACGGGATCCTCCGTTCCCAGGAGGACCAGCCTGGCTGGAAGGTGCTCAGGGCAGTTTCCACAGCTCCTTTCTTTGCAAAACCTCCTCCCTTTAAGGAAAAATCTGTTTACAAATCTGACTGGGTGGAGAACTCCCATGAGAGAGGGGGGACGGTGAGCAGGACTCTTTCCATGGCCTCACACCCCTCCCACGGGGGGAATCCAGCCCTGAAGCAGGAGCTGGGGAGGAGAGGTGAGTGTTTATCCCTGAGAAATACGGAGATTTGCCACGATGAGGCTGGCTAAGAACATTACATTTGCCACGCTAAGCTGCAGAGCCTCGGGGCTTTGCACGGGGCTCAGGCTCCCGTCAGGGAGAGGCTTTTTTTCGGCATGTCGGGATTTACAGGAAAACAGGCGTCTCCTGGGCAGAGCCAGCACAGCTGATGGTGCAGAGAGCACCGTGTTTCCCCGTGCTGTGTGGGGATTCAGGGCAGGGACTGCATTCCCCAGACCCAGATGGGATTTTTAGGGCTAACAAAAAATCCTGATCACAGCCATTCTCATTTTCCAGCGTTTTCGCAGCAATCTGCAGCCTGTGCTCAGCACCTGGGTGTGGGGTGGGTCTCTCACACAGACCCACGTGGATAAATAAACCTTCTGTGCCCCCAAATCCAGCACAGAGGGATGGGCAGGGAGGAGCAGGGGCTGCTGGATGTGGCCACACTTGGAGCTGCGCTTGGCTGGTCCCTCCCCAGCGCATCTGGGGCTTCTCGGGGAAAAATGAGAGCAGCGGAGCAGGTTAACAGGCAGGAAAATGATTGCTGACAACGCGACCGGGGCTTGTTCCCGCCCGTTTTACTGGAGCCTGAGTGATTACTCGCGGGTAGTTAAAAGGCAGGGCCGTGTGTTATTGCCGGGGCGCTCATTAACGAGCATTCCCAGGAGCATTCCCAGGAGCATTCCCGGGCTGTGCTGGAAGCTGGAGCAGGGCAGGATTCGGGGAGAGTGTGGAGGCAGCGGCACGGGGGGATGGAGGGGCTGGGGATGGACATTCTGCTCCTCCAGCACCAGGGCTAAGGGGCAAGGAAGGGACACCCAAAACCTGGGAAAAGGAGGATGGAAGAGGCCTGGAAAAGAGGATGAAGAGGCTTGGAAAGGAGGATGAAGAGGTTTGGTGGTGTCTGCCAGCGGGGCTTGGTGAAGGGGTCGCCCCAGCCTTGTTCAGGCCTGGTGCATCAACATCTGGAGCTGCCTCTGAGCACAGCCAGCTCTGGGGTCCCAAACTGAGACAGGGCAGAGGGGGGGGACAGCAAACTGCTCTGTGCAGGCCCCAGGGCATTTCTGAGCAGGTGGAGGCAGAGCAAGGCCCGTGGTGGCCGAGGATGTGGGGACACACGGCCCCGGGGCAGCCACAAACCCTGCGAGGAGAGCGGGGCCGGGCGAGGGGCGGCTGGGAACAGGGCAGCAGTGACAAATGAGTTTAATTCCTGGGCAGACACCGATGGGAGGGGGTGATTAATGAGCCCAGCACCTCACAGTGGCCTCAGGAGCTCAGGGAGATATTTTGGCAGAGGGTGGAGCGGCGGGGACTGGAGGGCGGAGGCGGCAGGCTGGGAACTGAGAGGGGACAGGAGGTGACAACCACTCACAAAGTCCCTCTCCCTCCCGCCCACGCTGTCCCTCTGACCATCTCGCAGGTCCGGGTCTTTCCCAGAGGTTTGTGGGCAGGATTAAAATCCTTCCACCATTTCTCCTGTCCTCTCCTCTCCCTCCTATCCCATCAAATGCAGAGGCTGGCACGGCTGGCGCTCCAGGGACGTGCCATGGGGCTCCTTCCCCGAGCTGATGTGCCAGCACTGGCCTCTGGCCCTTCCCTCTCTGCCTCTGCCTGCAGGAGCAGCATGGAACTGGTTAAACTGGGAGCTGGACTGCTCTCCTGCTGCACCCACTGGGAGGGATCAGCATTCCCAGAGGCACAGATGCCATTGGCATGAGGAGCACCAGCAGCCTGGCTGGGGTCTGGGCTCCAGCCCTCCTCCCCTGCCCTGTCTGCTGCCCCCTGCTCTCCTCCTGAGGGTTTCTGACTCCCAGCCCTGGTCTGGGTCCAGCTGGCTCCTCCAGCTGAGCGTGGAGCTGGCCCTGGGCTGCCAGGAGCAGCCCCTGGAGCTTTGGGCACAGCAGCTGCTGGTGCTGATTAAAAACGGAGAAACCCAGCAATTACCAGGCTGTGACAGCCCCTGCTGCTGCTGGGGACAGAGCAGGGGAGGGGCTGGCCAGCCCGGGGGAGGCTGGATCCCCAATCCCTCCTTGGATCCCACAGGGATACGGCAGAAAATGCAAGTGTGCACATCCCAAAGGGAACGGGCTCCAAATCCACAGGGATCCAGCACCATGGGGGCTGCTCCCGAGGAGCCCCGTGTGCCACAGGGCACTGAGGTCACCAGTGTCACCCTGTGTGTGCCTGGCTCTCAGCTCCTCCACCCCTGCACTTGTGTCTCTGGCACCTGGGACACACCTGGACACGGGTGTCACTTCCAACAGATCCCAGGGAAGCACATGGACACACCTGAGGTCCCCAGGAAGTCCCCAGGGAAGCACATGGACACACCTGAGGTCCCCAGGGAAGCACATGGACACACCTGATGTCCCCAAGAAGTCTCGAGGGAATCACATGGACACACCTGAGGTCCCCAGAATGTCCCCAGGGAAGCACATGGACACCTCATGTTGCCATACAGTTCTGAGCAGCCTCCCCACCCAGCCCAGCCTCCCCTCATTAATATCCACAGCTGAATTATTTATTACAAGCAGATGTTAGAGTTTAAAGAGTGCTAAGAGACTATCCTTGGCTAATCAATTTATTTTTAACTAGTTTATGTGTTTATTACAGCCAGAATTTGGACTTCAGCTGCCGTTTGGAATTATCCCTCGTTCATCACCGTGTGCTGCTTGGATACCTGTGCTGGGGCCTTGGGGACCACGAGAGAGCCACAGATCTGCTGGTTCCTGGCCAGGAACTGGCCTTGCTTATTCCCTCCTTTCCATACACTGCATAAAATCCAGGCATTGAGCTGGAACACGCTGTGAGCTCCCCAAAAATGAGCTTTGCCTCCATGGGCAGAGCCAGGCTGGGCTGGGAGAGTGGAGAACCCCCTGGGAAAGGTGGGGAGGGAGGAGGGGGATGTTGGGGATGGATAGAAGGACTCCAGGCCGCTTGGGAAGGAGTGGAGATGGACTCTGATTGTCTCTCTCCATCTCTCTCACTCTCCCCAGCCCATCAGGCAAATCCTTTGCTTCTCTGGGAGCACCCTGGAGACTCCCAATGCTCCCAGTTTTATGGAAATGCTCCCAGTTTTATGGAAATCTGGCCCATAAAATGTCCTGAGGGTAACTCTGGGATGAGACTGGACACTCCCAGTGCTCCCAGTTTTATGGAAATTTGGCCCACAAAATGCCCTGAAGGTTGTTCTGGGATGAGACCACGCAAAAGCCAGGACCCGTTAAGAGGCTGTGATTTGTGCCCCACAGTTGCAACAAACCTCAGAAGTTTTCCAACCCCTGTAAAATGGATGAGCAGTTTAGGAAGCAGGAGCAGGGAGAAGGAGCATCCTCCTGGCTCCAGCCATGACCAGGAGCTCCCAGTGCCACCCTGGGCTGTCACAGGTGTCCCCTCAGCCTGCCCTGGGACAGGTGAGGTGCCTTTGGGAGGTGTTGGGCACAAAGCTTGAGAGCAAGGAGGTGAACATAGAGCCCTCATCCCATGGGATATCCCTCTGGAATGCAGCCAGCCCTGCCACAGCCATCCCAAATCCCAAGGGATCCCCCAGCCCGTTCATCACCCTCTGAGAAGCACCAAAGTCTTAAAGAACCTGTCAGCCATGAGAGACTCGAACATTTCAGCTTGTCACCATTTCCAGGAGATATTGGGAGGAAAAAGTCTGAGGAGGAGGAGGAAGAGGAAGATAAATGGTCCCGGGAAGGAGGAGAAGGAGGGAGACACAAAAATGAGGAGGAAGGGGTGAGGCTGTGCTGGGAGCACAACAATTAAAGCCACCCTGAGCTCACCCAATTAAACCGACTGGAGAGAGGGGGAATCCCAAAGGATAACTTCCCAGCAAATTGCTCGTTTGTCTCTCTCAGTGTGTGTTGCTGGAACGCTTTCGTGTCAGCCAAGCCATGGAGCTGAGCCCTGGGGAGAGCAGAGAGACGCTGGGAACTGAGCAGGCAAAAGGCAGAGAAAGTGCCATAAATCCGAGCGGCTCGCATCCAGAGCTGCGGGGAGAAGGGGCAGGGGCAGGAGGGATGGGGGTGGATGGAGCCCCCTGACCCTGCCTGGAGTCTGGATGGAATTCCTGCTCTCCTTTCGGTCCCCAAAATGCCCAGGGTAAAACCCAGAGCCATTCCTGTCCTGATCAGCGGAGAGGAAAAAGCCCTTTTCAATCTGTACAGCGCTCAGGAAATAACCATAAATGTGAGGATGATCCGTGGAAACTTGGTGAAAAAACCTCCCCAAGAGCTCCACAGACCCCGGATTGCTCTGCCTGACCCTAACGCGGGCACCCAGGGGTGCAGCACGGCGGGGTTGGTGCTCAGAGGGCACCCACAGACCCAGAGATGCCATCCAGGGATTGCTCCCGAGGGGAACCACAGAAAAACCCCGCACCTTTATTCACCTGTCCCTCCACAGTGCCGCCCCTCCGGCCCTCGGGGGCACACCCAGGTGCTGGCAGGAGATTAATGACCTTGGTAAAATGTAATTACACCCCAGGCCTGCGCCGTTAATGGCTGCGTATTCTCCCTGTCAATGCGCCTTAATTGAAAATGAGTAGGCGACTCGCTTGGCAGTGGAGTCGGCTGCAAAGCCTCGGCGCTGTATTAATTGTAGTAATTAGCAGTCACTTTAGGCTGGAGTCAGCTATAAATAGGGGGTCCGTTAGTTTAGCAGAGAGCGTGATTTAAAATGCAAATAAAATCGGCGTAAATCGCTTCTTTTCCCCCAGTCCCCCAAACCTGCCGGGCTGGGATGCTGCTCTGCTGAGTTTGACTCCCAAAGGGAAGTGATCCCGTTGTTGCCAGCTCGGGATGGTCTCAGCAGCCCCAGGACAGCCTGGCACAGGGGTTTGTCCGCGGCAGTGACTGTGCTGGTGCTGCCAGGGTGATGGGCACCCCCCAAACCAGCCCCGCTCCCCATCCCACGCTCAGGGGCTGGAATGTGCTGGATAAACGCCCAAATCCACCGGGTGCAGAGCAGACTGCAAAGCCAAGCACTCCATCTCCTTCCTGGAACAGGTTCCCAGTGATGAGGGAAACCAGGGACAGGGTTTTTGGGGAAAAAACCATCCGAGGACTGTGAAGAGACAGGAAAAGGGAATGAAGGTGTGACCGGAGCAGGCACTGTGCCACGGTGGGGTCCCATGGCCCCAGGCACGCTCAGGAGCTCTCAGCCCCTTCCTGACACGCTCCATTTATTTGATTATTACCAAAGGAAGGACAAGTGAGAGAGGAAGGAGGAATGATCTCTTATTAATGCAGAATCGCTAAATTACAGCCTGTACAAGCAGGGACAAAGTAACGCGCTAAAATAAAATCCTGGCCCCGAAAGATCCCCAAAGCAGAGCCATAAAAAATTAAAAAACAAACACAAGAAATGCCTTTTAGCTGCTGGGCAGCCCTTGATTTGACAGGGACCATCCAATCCCCTGCCTGCTGCTGAGTTACGGGGAATTCCTGAGCGAGAAACAATGATTTTAGGGAATTAAAGAAACTAATGACAAAGACTGGGGGAGGAAAAAGCAGGTCCTCGATCCCAGGGTTTGTGAGGAGCTCCTGCTGGTTGTGGCTGCAGCTCGGAGCACATTCTGGGCTCTGTGCCATGACTCACCGGCGAGGCCAGCCCAGGACACATCCCCTGCCCACAGGAGATGCCACCATGTCACGTTGTCACACGGAGCAGCAGCACGAGGGGGTGGCCGAGGCCAGCAGGAGCTGCTCAGGGAGGGGACAGTGGCCTTGTCCATGTGCCCAACCCTGGTGTCAGGAAAATGAAGCCACAAACACCAGAGGTTTGTGTCTAAAAAGGAGGCAGAGGAGTCCTTTTACTTCATTCCAATCAAGGGAGAGGCCATGGGACATTCCCCTGGGGTCTCTTGGATTTGGGAGGACACAGCCTCCCTTTTTATCCCAATTTCCCAGCCCCATTTCCCTTTCTCTTTCCCCACTGGCTGAGGTAGTTCAGAGGTCCAGACTTCCCAGAATGCCTGATACATGAGATTCCCCTCTAATATATAACCTGCCCTTTTAATTTTTAATTCTTATGGAATTTATGGGTTTTTCCCCATTGTTTCTTTCATCTTTCAATATCCAATTTCATTTATCAACAACCCTGCAGTTTGTTTGTAAACATAAATACGGTATTTTCCATTCATTAGTCTGTGGAATGCTTCCCATTGTTTCTTTTACCTCTCAGCGCTGGTTTTATCTACCAGCAGACCCAGAGCTTGTTTGTAAAGATAAATCCCTCATTCCTCTCACTGGGGACCCCAAGGGCACAGGGAGAAGCACCTTCCCCTCACCCGAGGGCTCCAGGCTCCAAAACCCCTCTCTGTGTGCCCAAGGTGGTGTCCCTTCCTTCCTTCCTTCCTTCCTTCCTTCCTTCCTTCCTTCCNCCCTCCCTTCCTTCCTTCCTCCCTCCCTCCCTCCCTTCCTTCCCCTCTTTCCTTTCCCTCTTTCCCTCCCTTCCCCTGGCTTCAAGGAGCCAAGCCCTGGAGCTGCCAGAGCTGGTGGCCTTGGAGGCCAGAGTTTTTCAAGGTTCTCTCTAAGGCCAGAGAAAAAAGCCACCAGTGGAATTTCCTGTGCTTTGCTCACACACCCAGAGCAGGGATCTGCCTCCCACTGCTTCCCTCTGCTTCCAGCAGCATCCACAGGCAAGGCCAGCCCAAAGCTGAATATTTCTATCTCCATCCCAGCTGGATTCACCCTGTGGTGAAGAGGTGGGAGGGCTCCAATCCATAACGGGGGTTCTCTGCACAAAACTCCTCCTCAGACTTGCAAGAGGAACTTCAAGGCCCATCAGAGACGGGAAGGTTCAAAGCAGGCGATGGCTCTGCTGCTGCACGGGGCCTTCTCTGCAGGAATTAAAGGAGAACCTGGGATTCACACGACTCAAAAGCCCCTCAGGTGCAAAACCTTGAAGGGATGTGGCTTCCCCCAGCCCTCCTGGAGCTGTGCCCTCTCCGAGGGAGCCCTGGCTCCGTCAGCTCCACGAGCTGTGCCTTGAGAGCTGCCTCTCAACACCTCCCTTATCATGAGAGGGACAGGGGAATTAGGAAAAGAAATGAAATAACATGAAAATAAATACAGAAGCAACTTTGGCATGGAAGGCAGAGCAGGCCTGATCTTTTGCTTGACTTGCTCTGGAAATTGCTTCTCCACTGCCCGTTTATGCACATTAATTGAACGTCTGGCCCGGCTGCACGTCTGTTTAAGCCCTCAATCAATCCCCTCCTGGACCACTGTGAGATCAATAGGGTGGTAATTTAATAAAGGACATTTTCAGTTGGCTTTTTAAAGCCACCGATGGGATTTAATTCTTCCCTAATTTTTTAAGAATGGGCGGTGGGAGGAGGGAGCAGTGGGAGAAGGGTCCCAGGCTCTCTCCTCCAGCAGCAGAATTCCAGACCAGGCTGTGCTGGACTCCTCAGCTCTCCTGGCTGCTCCTCATCCTTCCTGAGACGTGGCAGGTGTGACAAACACCACAGCCTTGCCGTGACCCTGCCGCTGCCAGAGCTCCCACGGGCTGCCAGCAATTTCTGGGGAGGAAGTTTTAGGATCAGCAACTTCCCAGGAGCAGCTGGAGAGCTCCCAGGAGCCTGGCTCCTCTCCCTCACCAAAACCACAGGAGTGCCCTCGCCATCGGTCCCCAAATTCCATCCCTGCCTTGTGTTGGCACTGCTAGGATGAGTCCTCCAGCATCTCCAGAGATCCCAGGGCCAGGTGAGTGCTCCCAGGTGCTGGGAAGGACACCTCCATCTCCCTGGGAGGGACACCTCCATCTCCCTGAGAACGACACCTCCATCTCCATGGGAATGACACCTCCATCTCCCTGAGAATGACACCTCCATCTCCCTGGGAGGGACATCTCCATCTCCCTGGGAGGGACATCTCCATCTCCCTGGGAGGGACATCTCCATCTCCCTGGGAGGGACATCTCCATCTCCCTGGGAGGGACATCTCCATCTCCCTGGGAAGGACACCTCCAACTCCCGTGGCTTTTTCCAGCTGGAGGAGCTGCCCAGTCCCAGTCCAGGCAGCTCCTGGTGCCTCAGGTGCTCTGTCCCTTGCAGAGGTTTGTCCAGCAGCTCCACGCTGGATGTCTCACCGCTGGCTGGAAAAGCAGAGGCAGAAAAGCTCCTTTGGATTCCTGGAGAGCGTGCAGCGGCGCTTTGCCTGGCAGGAATCCACCTCCTCCTCCCCCAGCCCCTCGCACTTGAGCTGCGGTTCCAGCCCAGAGCCGGTCCCCGCTGCCCTCGGACGCGTGTCACCTCCTGCTCCAGCCCTGTGTCCCTCCCAGCCCCGCACGGCTCAGCGGTGACAGCGCTGGCGCGGCCTCCCTCCCCTCCCCAGCCTCCCCTCCCCAGCCTGGCCGTGTTTAATTTGCTGTAATCGCTCTCTTCACAGCCATCCTCTCTAACCCCTTTATCTTCCCGCAGGCTGCAGCTCCTTCCCCTCGCTGCCTCTCCATTTCCTCCCTGTGATGCTTTGCCCAGAGCCCTCTGAATTTCAGAGGTTTAAGGAGGGAGGGGATCACGTCGCTGTGCTGAGCTCGGGACACAAAATTAGGATTTTGTCCCAGGGCTGCCTTTCCCTGCTGATTCACCCCACTCTGCCCACGCTGGTTCTGCCCAGCACCACCCAATCGTTTCCTCACGACTTTTAAACCACGTCCTCATCAATCTGATTGACATCCTCCCAACCTCACACACCTCAGCTCCTGCCAGGGTCAGGTCTGTGCTCAGGGCAGAGAATTCCTGTCACCACAGCGTCCCCAAAGCTGTCCCTGGAGAGAGGCTCTGGCTGGACTCTGTCCCTGAGCAGCGACCACACGGCAGAGGAGATGGAGGAGCCCAAACCTATAATAAAAGCCGTGAATTAAACAAGACTCCTGCTGTTTAAAAGGGCCAAACGAATCCTCGGTCACTTAGAAATACCAGCTACTCCCACAGACACAACGGGGGAATAACAATAAGTGTTTGTCACCACTTGTTGTTTATTGAGTGGCATTTTGAAGGCCCAAACCTCACCCTGCTGGGAGCGTGGAAGCTCCAACCCACGCTGTAAAACACCAACCTCCCCTGAAAAAAGGCAGGTGACAACAGTCCTGGTTTTAAAGCTGGGCAGGAATTTTCCCAGAGAGAGGTAAATTTGGCATGTTTTGGCAGAGCCAGGATCCCAGCCCAGCCTCCTGCCTTCCCAGCCGGGCTGGGACAACGAGCCCCACGCAGCTCCAAGGACAACAGGAGCTCTCCTTCGTTTGGTGCCTTATGAACGCGGCTGAGGTTCCCAAATTCCAAAAATTCACTGCTCTGAAACCTTTTCAACTCCCTGATTTTCCTTCAGCTGCTCTCCCCGACCTCACAGCTCAGTGCAGGGCAGGTGGAGCTGGGAAGGCCACGGCCCCCTACTCTCAATTCCCCTGGAGTGGATCAAGCCTGGCATCAGGAAGTTTGATTGAATCAACTCTTTGCAAGCAAGAGATGTTTATAAAATGTATAAGCTTTTCTGTGTGATGTTTCACCTAATGATTGTAGTAAAAGATTACTAAGCCTGGAATAGTAAATAAGCATTTCGGAAACCTCAGTAAAATTGAATTCTGATCCCAAATCAGTCTTCCCATCTCTCTAAATCACCGATACACCTCCTCCCCTGCCAGGGCACACGCCCGGCCTGGCAGATGCTCTGAGCTCAAACCCACAGGCACATGGAGCCTCTCCAGTCCCAGGCTCCCCAAAAGACCTTCAGAGTGAGCAGCACTGTCAACAACTGTATTTCAATTACCAAAAAAAAAAAAAAAAAAGCCCCAACCCAAACCCAGACCTGATGTGCTTTTAAATTGGAAAATAAATTAATCGCACAGGAGACAGAGGAGAGAATTATTAAAATCTGCATAGCCTTCCACGTTTTCCTCCCAAAATGAGGAGGTTGGATGCTCAGCTGGGGTAAATCTCCTCTAAGTGACACCCGTGTTAATGATCATGCCCTGATTTACACCACGGGAGGAATTGGCTCCCTCTCTGCACATCTGTCCCACGAGAACCAATAAATAAAACTCAAACAAAAAATATTCATCCACCATTTATTCTGCTTAATTATTTAAACTTCAGATTCTGGAAATAATAAAGGAGTAATAAAGAAGAGATTTACCATCCAGCACAATTGCTGGGAGCACTCCGGGTAATTTCCTCCTTCACGTTTTAATCTCTCCCTCTCTTTCGCTTCCTTTTTGCCTCGCCAAATTGAATCAATTTATTAAAGTCGTTGCCAAACTGCTTTGCTCTGATGTGCTGCTGGTGATGAAGAGGAATAGGCTGCTCTGTCCCCAGTGTTGCCCCCCAGGTGTCCCCCTGAAGAAGGGGACACGAGGCCACCCCGGGAGCACCTGGCCACGCATTGGAGCAGTAAAGAATGATTAGAGGCAGACGTGGCCTTGGAGGGGGATGGACTGGGAGAAGGATGCAGCCAAGAGGTCCCAGCTCCCAAAGATGGGCTGCAGAATCACAAAAATTCCTGCAGAAACCTGGCTGAGCTTCTACAGCCTCAAAAAGTTGGGATGGGCAAAGCCAAATTCCTTTAAAAGAGATTTTCCCTGATCTCTGTTGGAGCGGTCGCAGAAGGAGAATCACCTTCCCCACCGCCCAAAAAACAGCTGGGGCTGGTTTCTGGATTTTTGGAGCTCTGAGTCCTGCTGGTCTGGGACAGATCCATCTCTCCAGGCTCCATCAGGACCTCACCACCCAGAACAAAACCCACTGGGAAAAACCACACCGAGGATCAACGGACCCGCTGGCAGCGCAGGAAAGGAAAATATCTCCCAGGAGCTGCTGAAGGTGGGTCCTGGAGACACAGAGGCTTGGACCGGGAAGGACCTGTTCTCCCACAGGCAGTGGGGCTGTGGGACCACGAGCAGGAGCAAGACCACGAGCAGCAGCACCTCCCAGCCCCGGGCTGCCTTCACCAGGGTGGGTTCCACCCCCGGGAATGTGGCAAAAAAACACNGAATGGCCCAAAAAAACCCCAGCCCCGCAGCAAAGCCCCGCAGGGCCCCGCACAGCCCCCTGCCACCTCCCTCGCTGTCCCCTGGCTCCGTTCCCGCATCCTCCCAGCAGCTCCCGCAGCTCCTCCCTCCGCCCGCTCCCGGCCGTGACCCGCTCCATGTGCGCAGATCCCGGCGTCCTGCGGCTCTCCGGGCCCGCGGGAACGGGCAGGGAAGTGTCACCCCTCCCTTGGCACAGGGGGTTGGCACTGCC
>VXBQ01004459.1:0-12837 GCA_013400175.1 Phainopepla nitens
TACAGAAGTCCAGATAAATGACAACTGTCGCCCTTCCCTTGTACACTGATGCAGTCACCCCATCATGGAAGCCCACTAGGTTGGTCAGCCAGGACTTGCCCTTCGTAAAGCTGTGCTGGCTCTCTCCAATCTCCTCCCTGTCCATGTGGCTTAATACAGCTCCTAGGAGGATCTGTTCCATGATCTTCACAGGCAGGGAGGTGGAACTGACTGGTTGGGAGTTCCCAGGGTCTTCTTTTCTACCCTTCCCTTCTTAAAGATGGCCACAGTAATTCCCTTTTTCCAGTCACCTAGGAGGTCCTGTGGCTGCCACGAATTTTCAAATATCCTGGAGAGTGACTTGGCAACTTCATTGGCCAATTCCCTGTACATTGTATAGATTAGAGATTACTGTAGGCTCCTGGTTGTTACCACCCAGGTCAGAACAGACAGCATCACACAGAATAGTGATCCAGGCGACTGGAAGAACCAGAGACTTGCTGTGGATGAGAAGGCAGTACCTGTTTTCGCTACTAACTCATACCAGTAACATGTTTATCTTTTGCATTCATTCATATAAAGCATGGAAAACACATTCATAAGAATATATTTGCAGAATTGAAGAGAGGCAATTTTTTTAAAAATCAAAGACACTGTCTTGGTTATACATATTTATATTGTATTTCTACTGCTTAGGGAACTACATTCAATTAAGAAGTCAAAAGTTATGAAGCTAAATTAATCACGAGCAAAATTCCATGTTCCATGTTATATTTGCACATCCATGAAAGAAATGAAGGATTGTTTTACCTCCCTAATACACTCCTGCTCCTTTCAGCATGTTCCAGCTGAGAAATGGGACGAAACAGGAAATAGTTTATAGTTATTTTATGTGAAAGGTGACTATAACTGTCACTTCTATGTATCTTATAGTTTCCCAAGTTTTGCCAGTCTGTTAGTCCATTCAGATAGCATAGCTTTTAATTTACCTGTCGTCATTCATAAACTACCCACATGAGCATTGCAGCAGGGAAAAATTATGTGAGTTTCTGGAAATGCTGACTTCCTAAGAACTATTTTGAGAAGTAATATTACACTATATTTGCAGTCATCTTTGGAATAAAGGATCAGCAGAGAGCTAAGGGAAAGAGTTTGAAACATACAGCAGTTACTGGAAAAGAAAGCTGACTTATACAGTGTTAATTTTTTCCTTTGTGATAAATTGAAGTGACATGTGAGGGTGGCCCGTAAAAATCCTCCATTTACTCCCCTAGGGCAAAATCTCTTAATGGGCTAGGTCCAGTTTCACTAAAGATGATAGAGATTCTTAATTGGCTTCAATAGGCCTTGGATCAAGGCCACAGGAGTCACACAGATCAAATATTTTAGCTATCTAGCTGGATGGTAAGAAATGACTGCGGTGACAATATTTGTATGAGCAGCTTATGTTTTTACTTTGCTGTTTCACTGTGGGGAAAAACATATTTGTTGTTTATTTCTTCGTCCAATACACATCTATAGCTTTCTAATGTCACGCAGAGAACACTAATGTGATATATTATGCATGCTATCTATGTTCTGTTATGTCATTGGCTTTCACCTCACCTCATTTTTCTATTGAGTCTGGAAGGTGGTTGAGGGGTGATGAGAAGGGAAATACCCTAAATCTGTCAGAATTATTTAGACATGTTGATATGTTTTGAAAAAATGAGTACTCATTGCTGTGCATTGTTTTTCCAGAGTAAATTTCGGAACTGGCACAAGCTAGATTCTTATATGTGCACAATTGCATTGATCAGCCTCTGCTTTATTATTTTCCCATGTATGATATAATTTATTGAAGATGGACCTAACAGTCACAGGGGAAAAAAATATTGTGTCTACCCTGAAATAATTTTTCTGTTTCTGATTTTTGTTAAGGTATTTATTTTATATTCCATCTTTCCTCTTTGTGCTTTATTAATTCACTTTCATCATGAGGTAAAACAAATACAGTAGAAATACACTCCACAAGTCTCTGTAACACTGAGCACACTCTGAAGAGCACTTTCTGAAAGAGCACACTCTGTCCTGGAGCCCTGTCCACTGTGGTATTTTCAGCATCCACATGGTAAATGTACATGAACCAAAAACATGCACATAATCCCAAGTTAAGACAAGACTTTAAATGAAAATACACAGTCTATTACAGATCTTATTTAAGAAATTTTTTGAGTGATATTCTAGTGAGTTTTTCTGTCCTGGTTTATTCCTTTTTATGGGAAAACTAAAGGGAAGGGATTTACTTGAAGAAACTTAAGTTTCAATTAAGATGTTAAAAAGAAAGTGAGCTGCTGACTATTAGCATAAACAATTAATATCCTGTACAATTTAAGATGATGGAAACAAGATTTTCTGAAATCTTGGAGTGCTTAAAGGTCTTAGACCTTTCCTACACAATGGTTTTAACTACAATTCAGAACATGAACCAACATAACACAGCTTCCATCTTACATTACACCTCGGAGCACAGAACACCTGTACTTGTGTATAACGAAAAAGACATTTATATACAGTATTTTTGAAATGCTTCCATCCATTTATTCATGAGACCCCTAAAACTGCTCATGAAATTCCTAAAACTGTTCAGGTTTGCTAATCAAAGAAAAATAGTGTCACTACTGAAATAAACACCTTTTGAACATTCTGTTATAATTTCAGGAAATAAAATGAATAGTAAACTCAGAGCTATCTTGGCTAATTTGAAATGTGAAGATGTCACTAAACACTGAGTTTTCAAATTACTTGTTTTCAGTAACTCTTTACAGGCTTGGGCAGCATGTGCTGTAGGCACAGTTTTTCTTGCTTCCAAACTCTTACTTAAATGCATAAACCAGAATTTATTTCCTTTTGTCAGTAAAACGCAAACCAAAAATAAACTCTCCAAAAGATCCATATACTGTGGTCTAACATAAGAGGGAGATAAAACAGTTTAATTTGGACTTGGAATAAAATCTGAAAAATATCCTCTAAGAACCAGTCCAAAGGATAAAGCATAGAAAAACAAAGAACACAATACAGACAACTTTTTTCCCTCCCCTCTGTGTATCTGTTGTTTTCTTTTTATGTAAAAACAAATTATGTACTCTAACCTATTTTCTTTTTCACTTTTTCCCGAGACTCCGTCATATGCTCTGCTTCCTTTGAAATGAACCGGATGCCACAAATAGTACTAACCCAAACCAACACCACACTACTTCTTTGGAGAGGGACTGAGAAACAGATAGAAACAAACCAATGCATAGTTAAAGGAAAAAACTGTAACAGAATGGGTAGTGCCTCAGATTGAAGAAATTCTTTCTTTCACCAGTTGTCTCTCTTGCACATACACACACACACACATGCATCTATACACTTGATTTATTTGTGAAACAGTGTCTTTTAATATAGATTTTTGCAAAGTGGAAAGGCAATTAAACAGAACAGCTTGAAGCTGCCAATCACTCCCACTACCAAAAAAAGCATCTACTATCAAAGGAAATAATGTAATGTAAGAAAACCCCCACATTCTACCAAAGCAAACAATGTAAACACGCATGTAAAAAATAAGCTTGTTTATCATCTGTCATAGCACAGCATACATTTTTTAACCCTTCCCCCAAAGGATATGTGTTTTTGTATCCCATTATGTTAATTTGTCCATGCATGTGACATGGAAGTTAAAGAACAATAGAAGTTCGCTTTTCTGCATGCTTTTCTGTTGGGTAAGCACGCTGCTGCTGTTGCAGGTTGGGTTGTTGTGGTTTGTTTTTTTTTGGTTTTTTTGGTTTTTTTTTAAATTTTTGGCTTCTGGTGAACAAATAAATTGACAATCACAGCTTATCATCACTTAAAGATGCATGCGCATGCTAGAGTTTACTGAAACATGATTGGCTGCTACATAAATCAATCTGATAGAGATCAGTCCCATAAAAAAAGATAAAGCATTAGCCTCTTCTTTCGGAATGTAATTCATTTTAGATAGTGGTTATTGATGATTTCATTCCACTGGTACATGTACATGTCTAGACCATGTTTTTGTATAAAATATTTGAACAGTACAATGTGTTCATTTCAAGAAAGACCATGAAGAAACAATGATTAAAAATTTTGTTTTTGCAACATTCCAGATGTAACATTTTCACGCAGAAAACTTGGTTTCCCTTAAAATGAANTCCCTTAAAATGAAATTCTTCTTTTACAAGCATTTGTATTTTATTCTCTACCTTGCATGCAACATTTCCTTGTTACTGTAAGATTTTCTTCACCAGATTATTTTTCACAGTTTCTGTGAAACCTTTCAATTGGCCTTATTATAGTTACACCAGATTTTGCTGGTGTGCACTATTGTGAGACTAAGCCATTCACTAAACATACTCAAACTGTCCTTGTTAACTCATATTGGCTTTGGATTAACCCTTTTTACCAAGGGGAGGTTCTTTGCTTTGCAATAAGAAGGCTTTTGATTTCATATTAATTGCCAGCTAAACATGTAACTATTTTCTTTGATCCATTAATCATGATGGGGGTAAAATAATGGACTTTGAAAACATCCTATGTAGACACCTAATGGTTCATCACAGCACTGTGATAAAGGAGGTGAGCACCCTAATGCACAGAGAACAGTAGAGATTTGTTAAAAACTCATAACAAATCACTACTAGAAGGGTGTTTGTGAAACATTACCCTGATCTTCTCCTTCCTTTCAATGGTTTTAAATGCTCATACGCAATCACAGACAAGTTCTGTGCAAGCTGAAATCCAGCCTCTCAGCAAGGAAAATTATACATTCTGAATATTTTCTCTGAAATATTTACTTGGGGTTAGCTTCCTTTCTCTGTCCTCCACTTTTCAACTGAACAAAGCATTCCTTCCAGAAAGCAATCTCTTCTAAAATAAGCCAATTTTGACATTCTCTAAGCCAGAAAACAAAGCAGTATGGGAAAAAAAATCTTAAAATATGAAAAACATTTTATTATGTGCCTGGCTAGTTGAAAGTTAGACAAACAGAATCTTACCAAACTTGCCAGAAGAATTTACCTTTAGGCTGAGAACAAGCATGGAAAATTCAGGGCACTTATTCAAATGTTTACTTTTACTAATCTCGCCTCCCTGCTGAAAGCACAGAGGGGCAAATGAAAGATAGATGAGCACAGTCCTCTTGCAGTGAAGGACACCTCTGTCGCCTGAGGAACACTCTCAGTGGAGAAGCTAAGTAATACTCAGTTGGTAATACTCCTAAGTTCACTGTAAAAATACATCAGAAACTATTTTCTCCAGAGACCAGGGATTTTGAAGTCTTCACCTTATCTATAGACAGAAGTTTTGGGAAGCTGGTATGTGTGTCTCTATCTCTCTGTCTGTCCATCCCTCCCCCTCTTTTTCTAGCAGAAACCTTTCGCATCCTGGTGACCTGATGGCTACTAGCAGGTTTCTCTGCTCTGTCTCTGTAAAGAACATGCAGAAGGCCTAGAAAGCAAACTCTCAAATAGCAGCATTTTTCACTCACTCATAGAAATCCTCTGTTTTTGCTGCAGATGTTTTTCTGTCATTCTTCGCATCTCCACTTTCTGCTTATACTGCATGGCCTCATTCCCATTGGTTTTCAATGAATAGAGAGCTGGAGGAAAGAGAAAAGGAAGGGAAAGGAAAGGAAAAAGGAAATTACAGAGGGAAAATCTGCAATTGCCTGCAATTCCCAACAGGCACTAACAGCAGTATCATTTTTAACCTGGTCTTGGGGACACTTGTGTTTGAGCAATTACTTTCTTCTTGAAAATCTTCTGAGATTGTTTAAATTAGCTTGTTTTAAATGAATATAAATTTAACATCACTTACAAAGAGTCTGGTATTAGCCCAAGGACACATTGTTTTTGTATCATTAGTGCTGTCATGTTCTGACTTTCTGAAGATTACAGGATTGTTTGCTATTTTGACAGAAAGCTGACACAACAATCATTTATTTCCAATAAAATCCCCCAAAGGAATAAATACAGCTCTGTTATAGTTATGTTAAAATAAGGTTATCCTAGGAACTAATTGATCATAGAGTATGTCTAATTTTATTATATTTGACAATGATGCAAAAGATTATGCTAAATTCTAGTAGGTTGCTAGTGTGTTTAGACTGAAATACCTATCAATATTCTTGGAAAATTCATTTGTGTAGGCAAGTTTTGCTGGGAGGAGGAAAATCAATCTTAATTGTTCTGAGTTCTGCAAGAAGAATTAACAGCTACTCTATGCTGAGCACTAGGTTTATGTTGAACGCTACAAACTTTTTCCAAGTGATGTTTTATAGAACTGCTTTTTAAAATCCCAGAGGGTAAATAGTATTCTCAGAATAAACAGAAAAATGCTGACCTTGTCAGATTTAGCTGCTGAAAGCCAAGCTGTTTTAAAACTTGGAGGATCAAGGGTCATGCTTATAAACAACACAGATAAAAAGAAAGAAAGGAAGGAAGGAAAAAAGAAAGAAAACTAGAAACAAAAAAGTACCATACAGTGAATATAAGAAATAAATACATCGACCTTGGCAAGAAGAATATGAGATATTTATACAAAAGCCAGGCAGGGGTGAAGAGATCGCAAAGAGGGAAAGAAGAGAAAGTGCACAAATTGTACTTGGGGGAAAAAATATTTCTTAGAGCTTGTTTTGAAGCCGGAAATGAGTCACTTTATCTTCATGTGTTTTTGGTTTTGAAAGGGGAGAAAGGTCAAAGCTTCTTTGTTTTAAATAAACTGGTCACTACTTCTGAAGTGTAACATGATAGGGTTCAAGAATCCTAATGAAACTGGTATTTTCCTGACACCCTGGGCTGCAGCACCTCAGCAGTTGTATGGTCATGTATTGTAAGCCCAGGGAGTTTTATAAACAAAGGCATGACGGAGCCTGACTTTGCTCATGACCTTCATACCCTAGTGCTCCTTTGTCAGCCATATGGGCAGTGTGATGGCTAAATTTGCCACCACTTAATATACTTTCCCAAATTGCAGCTGCACACATGGCCCTCCACCATTTTGCTCAGAAACATGAACTGGAGTTATTATCCTGGGCCCTGCATGACACCTCTTTCCAAAACAATTCTGATGGATTGAAGTTTCACAGAAAACAAAGTGCTAGAGACACTCAAAATGACACCAGAAATTAAAAATGCCATTGCAAAAAAAGGCAGCAGGAATGCTACTGCCAAAAATCCCCCCAATCAATCAATCAATCAATCAATCCCACCAAAAAAGAGCAGTGCAGGTTTTAACAAGGCTTTTGGTATAAGTGGGTTCGCTGAGGTCCAGGGTTTACTAGAACCTGCACAACCATGTCTACTGGAAGTTTGTTGTCTTTATCAGAATCTACAGCTAAGGTACTCAGCTTCACCCCATTCTAACTACAGGCCAAGAGACACTTGCAGAGGAAATGAGGTAGCAACAAAGAAACTATATAGTTGAATTTCAGGGGCTTCAGCACTGCCTTGCAGTGGAAGGCCTGACGGTAAAGGAGTGTCTTCAGGCTGTGCAAACAGAAAGGGATCTAAAGCGTCCTGTATAAGATTAGAAGTCAAAAGAACATCCCACAAGCAGGACAGGAGAGGAAAAACTCCACTGAAAAGAAATGAAACAATCTCCTATTTTCCTATTGTTCAAATTATGCTTATAGAGTCATAGAATGGTTCAGGTTTCAAAAGACGTTCAAGATCATCAAATTCTGACCCACCAGCTGTGGGCAGGGACAATTCCCAGACCAAGAGCCGGCTGCTCAAAGCCCTATTCTGGCCTGGCCTTGAACACTTTGAGGAATGGGACAGTCACAATATATCTGGGCCAGCTGTGCCAGTGCATCATCACCCTCACAGTAAAGAATTTCTTCCTATTTTCAAATCTAAACCTTCCCTCCTTCAGTTTAAAATCATTATTATTTGTCCTATCGTTATATAGCCTTTTAATAAGAATGTGTGTAGTGTTTTCATACATGTCTTCACATCAGGCTTGTGTGGACAGCAATCTCTTACTAGTTAAACTCACACGTTCTGTTATTCTGCACAAATGCAAGGTTTTTATCTTTGCCTCAACTCATAGCACCTCTCTGTTCTTCCGGAGATCCTTTCCTGACATGCTCCTGGCAACATCTCTCTTCCAGACTGAGAATTCCTCTCAATTTTGTTTGCTGATTCATGCTGCTACTTATGCTTAAATGTGAGATATCAAGCTGTATCTGTTACACATTGCTCCCTTTTTTTTTGCCTTGACCACATTCCAAGCTCTACCCATTAGATTATATCCTAAAGTCTGTATAGAATAATTTCCATCTAAAAGTTTTTTCCTACATTGCTTCTGTAATTACTTCAGTATTAGACTAAATGTTCTTTAGGAGATTAATTTCTTCTTCTGCTGTTCATAATATATCTGCTGTAACAGGCCATCTGTTCCCATACCACTAGAAACAACAATGGAAGAGCACACTTATACACTAACGTGGGGATATGTATCACTGGCCACAAAACTGAAAGGCAATTACGGTAATGAAAATTGTGAACTTTCAAAATGACCAGCCTCATTATTCTTCGTGGCATCAATCCCCAAACTGGGACAATTACTCAGTTTATAACAAAACTAAATAAAAGGTGACTGGTTCATTGGACATTAGTTGTTTCAGAGCTAGCGTCATGCTTGCTGTTTGAAGTAGCGCTTGAAATGACATATTATGCAGAAGCACCCCAAGAGCCTGGTTTTCCTACTTTGACCTTGCTTTCATTCTACTCTCGATTGTGCCTGCTCCTTTCTCCTTAGCCTTGAATCAGTCTGTCATTCATTCAAAATGGACCAATAATTGGAAGTAATAATTCCTTTCCAGTTTATTTCACTTTCCACTTTACCTTTCTACCTACCCATGCCTGCCCTACAATTATGTGCCTGAGAGAAACCACCCTGCTTTGACTGTTTGGTACTGAGACATCTGACGCTGACCACACAAATGTCACAAAAGTCATTTAACAGAGCAGAATTAGGGTTCTCAAGCTGAACCTTATAAACAAATACTATGCTTATAGCTTGGAAAAAGCCAGAAGGACTAAAGAAAAAACTAAAACCAAAAAAACCCATGATAATTTCAACCTCTTTCTTGAGTATGGTGTAGGAAAATCCAACCTCCAGTAGTTTATTGTTTGGTTCAAGTTTCTAACACAGCAAAGAGGTTCTTGATCAGAAACCACCCACCAGTAAATAGTATGTTGTGTTGGAGGTACAGGGGAAGGTATTGGTCTTTATTGTGCTTAGCAAAATAGGTTGAAATATTGCTTTCTTATCTTGAAACACTTTATGATTGTCTTCAAATAAATTGATGTTCACAAAGCATCACTAAGTCATGTTATCCTGCTTATCCACCTGTTGGAAAGAAAAATGAACAAAATGAGAAAATATTCAGACCTATGACAAGCTTTTCTAGAAGTTGAATTAATCTACAGTTCTTCTCTTTTATTTTTGTATCTCTGCAGAGGAAGAGAGATTCATTGTAAAATACTAGTTTGCTTTTCCCTTCCGAAAAATAATGCAATTATAACAGGTTCGGTAGAGCTTCAAGTATGTCATTGATTCATGCAAATTTCTAAACCTTTAGAAAATTTCTTTCTTATTGAAAAGTCATCAGATTAAGACCTAAATTGAAGAATGATGTTCCTGTGAGTTAAAGTGTTGGACTGGGAATCAGAGACTCACTCACTCCTGGAACTGCTATAGACTTATCTTGTGATTTTGGTTGTGATCCAGCAATGCACTTAAATTGGTGTTTAATTTAAAACCCTGGAGTGGTCCCATGAAAGTTAAGCACAGAGTTAAGTCTTTATTAAACAGGAGAGTTAGTCTGTCTGAACTCATTTTTCTAGCTATAAGATGTGTTAGTACTTATATTCTCCCACAGTTTATTTTTACAGAAAACCTTATGGTGCAAAAAAATGTATCTTCTGATCTGTGCAACACCAAGACCAACTGATGTCAGCTGGAGCCTGTAAAAATCATTCTGCTGCAAAGCAGTGATAGGCAATGAATTATCTTCTCATCCTCTGGAAGCGAGTTACTGCTATGAAAATACTATTTTCATGGAGGCTTAATGGAGAGGGGGTAAGGGACATTTACCAGCTTCTTGTCACTCGCAGCCTTCTGGCTTAAGGGTCCCTCTCTCTCTGGCTGCAGTCCCACTTTCTCTTGCTGCTGGTTGGGAGAAGAGTCAAGCTGCTCCTTCAGCAGCCAGCAGCAATTGCTGCAATACAAGTAAGCAGGCAGACTAATGTAACTGCACTGAAGCCTGCAGTTTGGGAATGAAATTTAATGAATGTGCAATATTTTGTCTTATTCTTTAATATTTTACAATTTCTTTTGATAAATCTCTATTCTCCTTTATGCTGTGTTGTAAGGGAGTTCCCAAAGCCTCATTTATTTGACAGGTCTTTGCATGCTTCCCACAATGGATTGTGAATTTTCTGTACTTGTCCAAATACAGTTAGAAATTTTGTTCACAGAGTGAGAAAAATTGCTCACAAGTAAGCAGGATGATTAATTTCTACAGCAGTGCTGAGAGTATGTAAGCAGATCATCAATATTGTACTTTAATTTAAAGCTTAATTGACTCCTCACAGATCCTTTGAATATATTCAGGCTACATATATGATGTGGCTACACATTACATTGCATGAGGGACAATATAAGTACCTTTTCTCCTAAGAATTTTTTACTTGTTCAAAACCACAGAGGGAAATCCATTCTGTGCTTGTGTGTCAGACAGCCCAGCTGAAATTTCTGAGACAGGCCTGAGGTCTCTAAGACCCATAACCTCTCTCTTGCTGTGCTCATTCATCAGAGTCCATGATCTAGCTTCTGCATTTGGATGACAAGCAGGAGATTGCCAATTGTCTTAGAAATGTAAAATAAACAGTTTTTCTACATATGTTAATGCCATTGTTTATTGACTACTTACTCAGGTTGGATGTAATTGGGGCCACTTGGGAAACATAAACAGTTCAGTGCCTGTCAATACATGACCTTTAAAATATTCAGTACAATCAGTGTTACATGATGTTTAACAAGCTGGCCTTTTCACGTGGATGCAGCTGTTGTTGCCATGCAAGAAGGAATGAAGATCCTGCTCTTCCTTACACACTTTGTTTAATGATTTTTAATTTCGTCTGTAGTACTGAAGTAACTCAGAACAAAATAAATCCTACTACTGAAAATTTAGTTTGGATCACAATCTCTGGAAAAAAATGAAAACCAGTTTCATGTGCAAGGCAGGGAAAAAAAAAGACACCTCCAAAGCAGCAAAGGGAAAAAGGGCCAGGATGTTCAACAGTTTAACTAATAGTATCTTCATGCATTATGACATATGGCAAATGTAAATTAAGCCACCTTCAGGATGTCACAAGCAAAATTTTCAACAGTGGTTCTGATGACTGAGAGGTTCTTGAAGAATCTCTCATCAGCAGACCATAAAGACTAAAGCACAAGCTATCACTAACATGCAGATGTTATCAGGATGTGACTTCAGCACAGATATGGATCCCAATAGGGAGACAAAACTGCAGATGTTTAATGGATTATCATGGAAACTAATTGCAAACTATTCTATTTTAATTATTTAAACTTTTCACAAAAGAGGTGTTCTATATCTTCAGCCTCTATTGCCATTGGGCGAGTTAACAGTTCCTGTAAATAAAAGCAAACAATTTTTTCACTGACCTAATTAAAGCTGTTAATATTTCTGAGCAGACTGATAAATAAATGTTTCCATTTCAAATTACTATTTGAAACAAACGAAAAGAAAAGAAAAGAAAAGAAAAGAAAAGAAAAGAAAAGAAAAGAAAAGAAAAGAAAAGAAAAGAAAAGAAAAGAAAAGAAAAAAGAAAAGAAAAGCCCAGACATACTGTCTTCAAATAATGAAATAAATAACATTATTCTGTTTTAGCAGAAGATAACAAGAAATCAGAACCTGTTCCTATAATGGTGACTTATTTTACCATCAAAAAAACAAAAAAAGAACTAAAGAAAAACAAAATAAAAAGACAAAGTGACAAAATGAGTTTAGAAGATAAAAGTTAAGCTCAGTAATTTTAAGTCTCTGTTTTTTGAAAAGTAAAAAAGACAGTAAGAAACCAGTTGTAAAAACTTTATTCCTTGAAACCATTTTCATCTACTGAATGTGATTTCCATGGATAGCTCTTTCCACAGTTTTCATCAGCCTCAGAAAGTTCTGGGAATGGGGAAGCAAGGAAAATCATTATGAAAGGATTGTGAGCATCAGGCAATATTATGAGACCACAAGTTCCTTATGCAAATTCCCACATTCTTCTAGTGCCGTTTCACTTCCACAGGCTGTACTTGCCATGTTTTAAAAAGTTGAAAGTCAAATGCTTTAGTAACATTCCCTGAAGTGGAATTCCTTCCTTGAACATTCCTTTTAATAAATTTAAAAAAATTAGTTTTTAATAAAATAAAAAAAAAAAAATAAACAAACCTAAAATAAATTTAAATTAACTAAGTAAAAAATTGAAATAAAGCAAAACAGTAAGATAAGATATCTTTGGTGTTACTCTCTCACCAGGTGGCTTTCAATATTCAATCAATTGTTTTTTTCTGCTCAGAGTGTAAAGAGTTGTGGTGAAATAGGTCAGTTTACTAGTGCCCTCTTCTGCTTTACACTGGTCTCTGCTGCCCTTTCCTAACCTCTGCTCTCCCTCCAGCAGTTTCTGTTCTTCCACTCACTGATCCAGCAGGACCTTGGCCCCCTCAGGTCCCTCATGTCAAACAAGCAGGCATCTACTACATTACATGGCCTGAAGGTGACTGCACAGGGAGAGA
>VXBQ01004459.1:12855-53172 GCA_013400175.1 Phainopepla nitens
CAGCAAGACATTTGCTACAGCAGAGTGGGCACAAATCATCCATTCTTAATTAAAAGATAATCCACAGGATGACCATAATCTTGTTCTAAAAGTACACTCTTTCCCCCTGAAAGATTTCTTCATCAAATAAGGATAAATAACAGTTTCTCTCTGTTTAAGCTATGAAGGAATGGATGCTCCTTCCCATTTGCCTGAATGAGTGCTGAATGTGCCTGATAACATCACTTTGGCATGCTATTATCTAAAATGGTAGAATACCTCACTTCAGCAAAGTCTGACATAAATCTTTGAAAACAAAGAAATTGCATATGTATGAGCTGAAATAGATATGACAGTGTTGGCACATTAATATTCCTGTCACTGGGGGGTTTCAAACTTTTAAGGAGATGATATCAATGAATTCAGGCTGTAGCTGGTGGAAGAGGACAATGTACTCCAGGACAATTATTAATTACATACACCAAAACATATTAAAAAACAATACAATACAGCCCAAAATACATCACGGTACAGACCAGTGCCCAAGACCCCTCTGAGTCCTACTGCAGCTCCATTGTGGGAGGATCAATCCTAACCAGCAGCAAAAGGACATTTCCCTTTCTACTGCAGTCGTGGTGGTGGTGCATGGGCAACATATGTTTTTAATTATCACATAACAACGCTCATTAACAGTAACTGCAGCACCCAACTGAACAGTTCCTAGCCCAGTTGCATATAGTCTGAAATTGTCATTATATATGATAGTATGATATCAGGATATTCAGTTGGGATCTGTTATTGTTTGATGCTAGAGCGAGTAGAAGTAGATGTTAAGAAAAAAGGCAATAGGTCATTGTCTTCTAAGCAACAATAAAGCTGAAAATTTCCTATTTTATTCTGAGGAGGAGGGAAAAATTGTGCAAAACCTTTTTCTTTATGGTCCTTTGGGCTAGCATATACACTGCTTACTCAGCTCTGCCCCTTGTGATGGGAATGCCTGGACAAACTGCAGGAATTAGAGATCACAGACATGAAGATTACATTGTAAGATCTGGGGGGCAGACACTTTAGCTCAATGAGGTACCTTGATGTCTTTTGATCCTTAAAAGTAAGTTAGGAACATGAAAGCCACTTAATCAGCAGAAGAAAATTCATGCTAGAATCAAACCCAGGATCAAAACTCATGATTGAATCTGCATATAATTCTACAAGTAGCTTTCTTAATTTTTCATTTTAATTTTTTATGGAAAGACTTGCTGGTAGTGACTGTACAGAATGTACTAGTCCAGTGACATGCTGACCTTCAGGGACAGGATAGAAGGGCTGCTTAAAAGCTTTTACAGGTTTTGCTTTTTAACTTTCTACCTATTTCTATTTCTTTTCTCCTTTTTCTCCCTGCAACTCTGCACTATTTTGCACCTATCACAGCCTGTTTTGAACCCTGACACCTGACATTCAACAACCTCTCAGCAGCTGTGGATAAAGGCCTAAGAAAATTTCTCTTTCACAAACAGGCATGAAACTCCATATAGCTCCATATAAAAGCCTCTCAAACACACTTGATGACAAGTCAGTTCTTTTGGGCTTCTACAAGAGAGCACTAGTCATCTCCAAATATTTTTAAACTTTACTAATAAAATCCTGGAGACATGCTTAGGTCAGTGCTTTCAAACAACAAGAAATATGTCTGTGCTTTGGTTTTGATTTAACTCTTTTATTACACTATTGCTATCTGTCATTTCCTGCATGTGTCAGCACTGTGTCTGAATCACAAAAACATCATGGATACACCATGCAAAAAAGAAAGAGTTTTGTACCCTGCCATGATAAGCAACATCCCTTTGAAAAGAAAAGAAAAAATTACATGTTGATAGATTATCTGGCAACTGCAAGGTATTATACTTGCCATGGTTTTACACCAGTGCAGTGGAAGTTGACAGCAGCCTCAGGATTTCTCAAATCCCACCCATTCCTCCAGTTAGTTCCAAATTCCTTTGCACCTCTAGAATCTGATTTTGAAATTAGGTTTATTTAGTGTTTGGAATTGTGGAGTGACTTCTGTGTATCAATGGACCATTTTTACCTCTTTCTTATATTTGAAGCAGCATTTTATGTCCCCAAGCAACAAGGCACTTAAGCAAGAAATAATTTTAAGTGTGAGTATAAACACATCAAAGTCAGCAGGACTACCGTTTGAGCTTAGCATCATGTGTGCCTTGCACAAATGCCTTGCCAAACCAGGGCTTTAGATATTAATCCATGCAAGGAGAGGGGACATATTGTGACTTTGAGCATTGAAATGTCTTGGGAGTAAGGTATTTTTCCTAATTACTCTAGTGCTCCTCTCTGGAGGAATTAGAGTAACAGCAAGTTCTGGTGAAACTTTAGGAGTTATACATAAAATCCAAAGGATTTTAAAACAGAACATCTGAAACTCACTACTGTTTACCACCATAAAAAGACAGACCAGAAAAAAAACTTTCCAAGCCCCAGTTTTCTTTTTGATCAAAAATCAAGCCATTGTTTATCAAAGAATTAATTCTACACTAACTAGGCAAAACATCCTTGGAATGGACCAATTGATATTCGGTGAGCAAAGAGAATTAAGTCATTGGACTCTTTGAAATGTAGTCTTTTATGTCAGTTCATTGCAAAAAATAATGAACTATAGTCAAGTCTTCATCTTCCTAGTGCATTTTTAGGATAGTTTACGTGATTCTGAAATACCTGAAATACTTAAGTGCCTGCTCTAGAATGTTCTTGTAAGAAAAAAAAAGACATTTCAACAGTTACTTTCACAATTTCATTGAATGGATTTTATAGTATTATTAAGAACAAAGAGAAATGCAGATTCTGTTTAAAGAAATAGCAATATGTTAGCAAATATTTACATAATGCAAGTTACCTGGTTAATATCTAATGAGATGAAGAGAAAACTAATCCATAGATATGGCTTTTAGTACAGTATGAAGAGTCTGTAAATCCTCTGATAAAAGCAAAGTGGCAATTTTGGCTTGTAAACTGAACTATAGATAAGGTTACATCTATTTTTCTCACAGACATTACTTCTGAAGGTTTGCATCTATAGAACTGACATTCATGCACACTGTTTAAATAGAGGTATGAGTAGCACAGACCTCAGGTTCCTATATATGCTTTGGATTTCATTATAACAAGTAAATAATACTTTTCTCACTTTTGATTTGTGACATAGGGTTTTATTATGATTTCTTCTCCTTTTAAGAAACAGAGATTATGGGAAGGGAAAAATTACAGAAACTTCAGTGGCTGGAATTCCCCTCATTTGGTGTTTATATATTTCTGTGCCTGCAAAAAATACCATTGTTTCTATCTCTAAACATATTTTAAGATTATCTTAATATTAATTTGACATTGTTGGAGTAGTAGCTGCTGGTTTCTGTTTTAATTTTAATAAGTCCATGTGATTATGTTGTTCATTTTAACTGATCATTAAGGCGTAGATCTTCCTGGGTAAATAAATCTGCTGGGCCTCTGCAAAATATCATTGAAATCAATTGCATATGTGAAGAACCTTATCTGTGCGAATCACACTGTGAAACCAGGCAACACATGAACAATTTTCTCAATCTGATATTAAAAAATAGAAAGCATATAAATATGAATAAATTTTTATAAATTTTGCAGATTATGTCTTCATTTTGTAAATAGATGATTAATTCTAAATGCTTGGAAAAGCATGCATGTAGACAAGAGACACACACAAAAAATGACAGTGTATGGACATTCACTTAAGGGCTGGACTCGGGGATCCTTGTGGGTCCCTTCCAATTCAGAATATTCTATGATTCTGTGATTCTGTAAGCAATTAAAGTTAATAATGATAACATTTAAACAATACACCTTGAGAATATATCCTTTCATTGTATTGATGGATTCCTATGAAATGCAGATTTTTATTAATACTAGAGAAAGCGAAATTGAATGTGTTCACCTGAATAGAATCTGTCTGCGCTTCAAGACAGTTTCTTTAAGAAAAAAATTCTGATTCGCCTAAAATAGCCTTGAAAACCTTTTCTGACAATCTTATATTCTAATTTGAAATGTAACTTTTCTCTTTCTAAATTTGCGATATTGCAACATCTTCATGCTTTTAGTACACAGTTAAAGTGTCTCAGCTTCCATTAAGGTTGCCATGATTCCTTATTGTAAAAACACTGCATATGTAAAAATGTAGTCATAAGTAACTATCCAGGAAAAAGGAGTTCTTCATTTCAGCATATGGGTGGATGTTTATCAGCTTACTAAATCAGTTTATCAGCTTACTAAATGCAGTCAAATTGTCTTCAGTTCAACTCGGATAATAACAAGTTTTCTGCTAATTTAAGTTGATCCTAGTTCCCACAAAGAATTAACAGCAAGAGAGATCCGGATGTTGATGCTTCTTCACACTTGCAATTCCATTTATTCACAATTCAAAGATCCTTAATAACAGTTTTTCTGTTCCTGTAGTCTGAAAAGTAAGAACTGAGGCCTTTCCTAGAGACAGGAATTTACAAAACTTCAGGTAAACTGCTGGAGCACTTTGCTGTGTTCGTAAGGTCTGAGAACCCTCACAGGACAGACTCATAGGTGATGGCAGCACCTTTTATCATACAAAGCAGTAGCCATTTTATAGAAAATCTGCAGGAAATTACCCATAGTTCCCTGTCTAGGGAACTATGCTTTCCTGCCTCCAACTCTGGGCCTTATAAAGATAAGACTAGGTTACAAAATTCACAAATCTATTAAAAAAACAAGAAAACATGGATTTAATGGTTCCTGGATAATACAACCTCTCTTCGTGCATTTAAGGATTCCTGTATCTCTTGTCCTAGAAAGGACTTCACTCTCAGCCTCTATGATCTCATCTGTACATCATAAATCTTAAGCCTTTATTCATCAAAGGCAGTCGAATCGATGTATATCTATCTGATCTCTGAGAAATGACTACAAGGTGAGCTTTGAGAGCCACAGGTTCTACAGACCTAAATAATCTGGAAAGACACAAAATTTGTTTTGATTTTCCGATCTTTACTTATCAGTCTACTACATCATATTCCTTCTACCCACACGCCTTGTCTTAGGAAAAGTCTTGGGAAAAGTGGGTCTTAGGGGCTTGCCGGGGTTAAGCATATATACCCCAAAGGCCAAGTCACACCACTGTCAGCTTCATGTACTTCTGCCTGTTTAAATCAGGAGTAACATCGAGCTTCACAGATCTGCAGAAATTGAGTACGGCTGAGGTGTCAGCATACGGGAACAATTATACTGCCTATCAAGTAATTTAATAATTCAAATGCATAACAATTCAGGGTGACCACACAGCCTGTCACAAAGTGGTCAACATAAGACTTTAAAAAAGGACATTGGTCATCCTTACATAGTGTCAGGCATGGGACATGACAAGATGGGAAGATGGATGGAGCAGGCAGACAGGATAGGTGTCTGCATTCTGCTGGCAAGGGTCTCGTAGATGTGCGGCATGATCACCTTCAAGCTTTACTGCATGAATCATTCTGCTTCCAGTAGAGACACAATGTGTGCTGACATCCTATCCCAATGTCTTCTGTTATGACTTGTGGTTTCAAAAACGAGTTCTGGTGTACTGAGATTGGGGAGCTAAACCTTGTAAGCACTGCTGGGCAGCACACATCTGTGGGTACAGCTCAGTTATTGGGGTGTCCCAGCGGTATGTGGAATCAGCCACCAAACACCTGGACTTTAGGAGTGTTATGATCCACCCCTGAAGGAAAGGGTAATAAAGGTTCTCACTCACAAGTTTTTGTTTCTAACTCCTTTCTAAGAGATTAAATTTGCTCCTCTGCCTCCTGCATAGCTGATTGAAATAAGAGATTAATTTTCCTTTCTATCTGAACCGCTTCATGTTCAGCTGCTAGGTGTGAGTGCTCCTTTCCTAGATGTTCCTGCAATACTTTCATTGAATCTTTTAAAGATCTTATCATTTCAGTCTCAGATTTCTGAGTAGCCAATAGCTGCTTTTGTTCTGCTTTAAGGGCAGCACCTAAAATGGCTTGCAACTGCCAGGTTTTAGTTTTTGGTCTTTTGCAAGAATTGTAGTTTGATCTGCCCCTGCTTATTATGAGCCAATGCCAATAGTTGAGAGCCCATGTCATATCAGAATGAAAAGAGTTATCATAATAGCTGTTTAATTTATCAGGAGGGGACAATCCCCATTTGCCTTACCCTTGGTAGTAATTTCTTTCAGCAACCCACTGAAGATCAGTGTTTTTCTCCCCACTGCCCCCTCTGAGGGTCAGTTTGACTTTCTTATGGAGAAAACTTTACAAAAGGTGTTGGTTATAGCAGAAAACCTTTCAAGTCTGATATGCGCAGGTCATATCAAGAGGAGAGAAACTAGCAGTGGGGAGGCAATTGAGATAAGGAATATCTGGGATTGCCATGATCATCTGCTGGGGATTTTGGCTTTGACCAAAAATAAATTTTCCATCCAACACCCTGGATGTTATCTCCATAGAAGAACTTCCTCACTGCTTCTCAGAGTAAGAGTTTTGTCTTGTGATGCCAAAATTATGCTACAACCCATCCCTGAAGGTAAGGGCAAATCAGGCTTATGTTAATAGATCCTTGGAGTGGGTTAGAGTGAAATAACACTATATGTATATATACACAAACATATATATATATATATACACACNAAAGAAAGAAAGAAAGAAAGAAAGAAAGAAAGAAAGAAAGAAAGAAAGAAAGAAAGAAAGAAAGAAAGAAAGAAAGAAAGAAAGAAAGAAAGAAAGAAAGAAAGAAAGAAAGAAATCGCCACCCATGGACCCAGTGACAAGAGTTGATTGTTGCAATTTTTATGTCCATGGGTAAATATCATGGTCACAGTGATGGTCACAGTCTTGATCCATTGTGGGTGGGAAAAGCCCATGAAACAAAGTTCAGAGGGCAAATACATGCCTAGGCTAACTGGGAATGCTCAGGTACCTCCCCTGGGTGGCTAGTTTAACACTGCTTGATGTAACACTGTAGATCAAGTGCAGTCCTCAGGCCCATGGAAGGCCTCAGAAGTGTGTCTTGGGGTGCTTTGGATATCCTTGATGATTATGATTCTTTTTAAGACATGACAGCTGCCTCTTATGTCCGTGTAGTGAGCCAATTATACCCCATCTAAATGGACGAATACCTTCAGACCTACATGGGGATGTCCTGGTACTTCTCCAGTGGGGATTTTCACACCTGAGCCAGTTATGCCCCACCAGAAGGAGTGAATAATGTCAATGTCCCAATACCCTCTCTATGAGGGGGAAGGGTGGGGCTGGGTTTACAACTGAGTTAGTTTTGTAGGAGGAGATTGGTGTGATAAAAATTATCATCCTGCCTTTGCAGGGTCTGCTTTTTTATTGGACTCTTCCCTTATCTGGCTCAAAACCCAGCTTGAAGCCTCTGGTGAGAGGTGTGCATCCCTCTGCACGTAGGTGTGACCTTGCACTCCAGCAAAGCACTCTGCTGCTTTTGTAAATGGTTGAGTCAATAGCCATGAATATTCCAGACTCTCAAGAGAAGCCATCACCAAGAAACAAGGACATTGAGACCAAGCAGAGGGACAGAGTGTGGAGAAGAGGTTCTCCTTTGTGTCAACTCGTACAGGCCATATGAAAGGTAAAAACACAGGGGCTAAATATGCTGGAAAGTAACATGGAAAAAGAAGAAGGTAGGGAACTTTTTTTTGAACTCCAGAGGTCATGAAAGGCAGTAGAACCTAACAGACCATAGGGACTAATAAGTAAAAGTCATATCCTTAGGGCCTGTTGTGCTGGAGATATGTTGACCCTTGAAAGTTAGAAAAAAAACCTTTTTAATAATTGAAAAATAAAACTGAACCAAGAATGAAACTGGGGACATGAGTGCACCTTGAAGGACAGAAAAGGCAGAAGAAATCCATTCAGGTTTGCACATGTGGGATGCGAGGAGCAGTAATAATGACTTCTCTGGATGCTTTTCTCAATGGAAAATTGATGTTTGTTTGTTGTTTGGGCTTTTAATTTTTCTTTTAACTATGAAGGATGGGGTACTGAACTTCAGCTAGCAACAGAATCTATTTCTGTTTTTCCATATATGTTTAATCTATATCTATCTATCTACTTATCTAGCTATATCTAGATATAATATAGATATAAATNTACATAGGTAAAAAGAGGCAGAGGCATGTCAGTTTTGAAAAGAGGATTGGATATGGATGTCATGGAAAAGCATTTGGAAGTGAAGGAAACTGAGAAGCACAGACTGAACTGGGGATGGGAATCTGTGTTCTGCCATGTATGTCTGTCTTTCAAACATCTCAATTACTTACGAGGAAAAATGAATTTTCCATTTCCATAGCTAACCTTTTCCCTTCTTTCTCATTAAATGTCAAATCCCATTTTTCAGAGAGTAGAGTATACAACTAAAAAACCTTTAGGAAAATACAGTACAAGTGTATTAACTACCACATATTCCTAAGAATCTCCTCTCTTTTCTGGTTCTCAAAGTTGTAAAGTATATTGACAAGTTTCAGTCAACAATATAGGCTGCAAAAGTCTTCTTTCCTCCCCTCCTTCCCCCTCCCCCAAATACTGAGCTTTTAGTCTAATTACTTATTTGCAGTCTCAGCAAGCCACAGAGGAGAATTTTATCCACTTTGGTTGTTTCTGCATACTAACTAGCCAGGCCAGTCAAGGCTCTCTAAAGAGTGAAAGTGCATGAGAGACACACTGCATTTGACACAGTCAGGAGGCAAAAGAAAGAGCAAAACAAAAGTCTATTCAGGGCTGAATCCTCTAATATACTTACCCATCCCCCACCTCCTTTAAAAATAAAGAGAAAGGGGAAAACTCATGAATCCATGGCTGAATGCCTGAGGTTGTCAGAATAAAGGACAATGAGTGACAGCTGACTGTCAGCACAATTCTCAGAGTCTGAGTTATCACTTTTTGGCATTGTTCAAATAGGAAAAAAGCATGTACGCTTACAAGAAAGTATTGCAGAAGTGCTTTGTGAGGGGCTGTGCTCACACCAGCTGCAAACAACCGAGGAAGCTGTCGTTCCACATGGATTTTTTTCCATGCTCTGTGAAATCTTCCCTACTGAACTCATTAAAAACTTTTCTAAGCATGTGGGCACTAAATGATGCCTTAGGACAACAGGAGTCATAAAACTTTTCTTTTAAGGAAATCCCAACAGGCACACCTAAAACTGAGCAACTTACATATTCTCAGCGGTTATGTACCTGTTCGTTATTTAAATAAAAACCCAGAGTGGTGAAGGCCAATCTTTAAATATTTCCTGCATGTTCTACTTGTTTAGGATCTTCTTGCAAGCCTTTTTTTTTCTCTGAAGATTTGACTACACTTTCATCTTCACTGACTGCCTTAATCCTCCAGTCTTTGCTGTTCCAGTGCATGATCAGCTTGTTTTTAAGTCACATCTACCCACATTTGTTAGTGCTGAAACATTACTTTAGGCATTTATATCTCCATAAATCCATACAAATGATGCACAGGTTTTCCTGAGAAAGGCCAAAAAAGCTAAAGCAGAGAAGATTTTAAGGTTATTTAAATAATGCATTTTAAGTTGGCAGATATTTAACTGCATAGTTTATGTACTAAAAAGAGCTACCTGAGCAGAGCAACAGCTCATGACTAAGAGACCCTGGAATGACAGGGTTTTTAGTAATTAAAATAGATCTGGCCTGTGTTCAAAGCATTAACTCACTTAAGCCTGTTCACCATCTGCACTAGAGAGACACTGATTTTATTCTCAGCTCCAGGGTCTGTCAAGGTCCGTAACAACTGCAAATAGGACCAAGTGTCCAGGTCTTGTCGCCTAGGCATGAGGGCTACTCTGGAGTGTGGTTCTCCGAGAGGGAGGATGTGACTGAGAAGCAGTCAGTGAGAGGGACAGACATGTTGGTCTGTGTCACTCCTCCTGCTAGCAGAGCACCATTGTGGGAGAGCTCAAACTGCTGGAGGTGCTACTCCTCCAGGAGGTGTTAATGAACATTATGAATATTTAGAGAGAAACAAAGAAAGGAGAGTTGGAGTGTAAGTGAAATGCAACAAGGAAAATAGGAGGTAGTTAATTCACAGACTTTGTGTTTGTGTTTGTTTTTTTTTTCCCAGCTAAGAGGAAGAGATTTCTGTGGCTGGCAGATGTGGTACTTACAAGTTCCAGACTTTGCATAAAACTAGTAAAATAAACACCTACAAACAGAGGAAGTTTGTAGATAGGTTTTAGAAAAACTTATTTATCCGTTCCTGTAATCTAAGATCTGGTATAGAGGCTGGGTTTTCAGGAAAGGGAACAGGAGTTATGCAAAACTCTTGCCACTTTTCTCAGAACATGAACTTTGAACTGAAAGTGAACTGAACTTTACAATTTGCTTCAGTGTCTGTGCTGATATCACCATTTGCTGTTCTCTGTATGTATAAACATTGAGTAAAAATGTTCCTTTAGAAAGAATCCCATATTTTAAAATAAACCCACCTGCAACTACAAAAATTAAGCTTATTTTTAAAGGCAGTGCTTAATCTTGTTTGTTTTGCAGTGATTTGCAAACATTTTTTGATGCCTTTATTGTGTGGAAGGCATGGAGCAGTGACTTTCCCATGGGCAGCCTCATCCTATTACCCAAATTTCTCACAAACATTCTGTCAGTTCATGTGGACCATCAATCATAACTATAAGACATACTCTCCAGACGTCACATAAGATGTTTATGGAAAATAGAGAAAAAAGTGGACCAAGATTTCCAATGCAAAACCAAACAACTTAGTTTTGGGTTTTAGGTATTTTCAGTTCTCATTAAAACACATGCTATTTTTTTCCTGGCCATTTAATAATGGCATGGCCCTTTACGAGAGCTGTTGCTGTAGTCTTCCATTTTCAGGAGCTTTCTCCCTTTATAATTTATTTTGGAATAAAGGAGTGTCTACTAGAAGTAGAAACCATTGTGTATTGCAAGAGAAAGAGATATATCAGAAATTAATACACAAAGAAATAGAAATGTGAACTGGATGAATAACCACATGGAAAGAAATAAAATTAATCATCCCTCTTCAAGTTCTGTGCAGGCAAAAGAAGCTCTGTCTCCTTTGTTTCAGTCTTCACATTCACAGGATGCCAAATAATTTTGTATTTAGCTGCATTACCTTCCTTTCCAACTACAGCATGAAGCTTGGCTAGCTAAATTAGATATCTAGAATCCCCTAGCTCACTCTCTGGTCATTAGATAGGCTTTCCCAACAACTAAGGTGACTAATTCAATTTAGAATGGTCTTTTGCTGGAGACTGTCTCTTCCCTTTGACTGAGTTAATTTAACCACCTGTAGAGAGATGGAAGCTATAGACTGAATTTCTTGCCTGTTTTAAGGACTAAAATGGGATAATGTAAATTTCTGTTTCTATGTTTAAAATTACTCCTTTTCCTAAAATTTTCAGGTCAAGGTGACCCAAGAGTGATGTTGCTTCTGGTGTTTCCTATAGAGCCTGGAGTCCTCATCTTAACAGAAGCTTTGCTCACCTTCTGCAGAGATGAAGCAATGTTTCTCTAAAGCCTTGGAGGTACAGGGTTTTGGTAAATTGGTCTGCTATGGACACTACTATGTGTTCAAAGACAAAATACACAGACCTCATAGTCTGTACACAAGAGATAGTACTTTACAGAACAGTTTTAAATGTGTATCACCTCACAGAATGCACACACCCATCCACAGCTGTTGCCTATGACCTCAAGAAACTCTCTTGTTCTCTGCTTGCTTTCAGATGAAGGTACTCACAACCACATTTATGGTGTTACACACAATTTTCAGTCCTGTTAACCAGAGTATAATGGATGTGTGCATTCATGTGTTCTTGAAGTGTCACCCATTTTTCATGGCTACCCTGATGACAAACATGTAATCTTAAGATATCTCTGCCAAAGTATCTTAACCAATGGGATTTGTTCAGTTACGTGGTTTTGTGCTGTTCTGTTTGGTTTTTTTTTGCTCTCCCCAGCAGTGAGGGGAGAGGTATGGGAAACAATAGAGTGAAATCTTACTTTGTGGAGCCAATGAGTACCCTTCTGGCTTGCTTTGTACTTTGTAACTTTTGTTCACTTTCTGGCGCACTGGAAGGATATTATCAGCTCCAAGAATTGCCTGCTTCACCATTGGAATGAGAATACATCCTGCCAATCTGCAAGCTGATAGAAGGTGTATGGAAGAAATTTGGAATACAACATTTTAAGATTTAGAAAACTGGTAGATCTCCTGAGGTACTGTCTGGGGAGAATGTCTGAAAAAGTCTCTGGACTCTCTTCTTGCCATTTCTTTGCTCTGGGTAGTTAAGATATTTGGTAATCAAGATGTATTTCTTGTTTCAGGTAAGTTTCCAGATTGCTGTGGGAACATTCATCACCAAACCTCTGTTTCTTCCATACTTACAGTCTAACAGACTTCTTCAGAACAGAATTAGACCTTGCAGAGATAGAAAAAGATTTAACTCACTTCCGTTGAGTAGAGAATTTTAAAAGTTGTACTTAATCACTGGAGAATGGGAGAAACATCCCGTCAATCTTTGAAACATCTGTTTCTGGAGTATTTAGAGTGGGTGATCATGGTCTTATATCTCTCAGACTGGTCCTACACCTCTATGACTTATTTCCTGTTTAGAAATAATCTGCTTCCCAAGAGACAGATGCAGATGCTTCCCAAGAGAATAGATGCAACAAAGGTAATCAGGGGGAGCTAGGCTCCCAAATACCTTTGTAGAACTAATCCTGTGGATAGTTGTACTACTTGTCATCCCTTACTTCCTTATGCGCATGCTGTAGTACTCCCTGAATGCTTTGCAACATCTGTTAGGTTACTCCCATTTTTTTATCTAGGTGGAGTAACCAAAGAACAGACAAGGCAAAGCAGTAAAAGACCTTTGGACCTGTGGACATCAATGGGTGCAAGCTTTTTCAGAATTGATAAAGATTTCATTTTGGACTAGAGAATGCAATGACCCTCAAGATATGCAGAATTCCCTTTTTTTTATCCACCACTACTGGAGTGGAAATCTGTCCATGTGCCTCATAGATGATTTCAGACGTTATAGAATCAACACAACATGGGAATCTGGCCATGATAAAAGTGTAAATTTCTGAGTATCAACTTATAAACAGACTGCAGAAAAAGAGTACAGATAAAGACAAGTGAACCCAGACAATATGCAGAACTGTAAACCGCATATGAAAAAAGTGAAACTTCTTAATACAGTTTTGGTTTAGTTGGTTGGTATGAAATGACACTTCAGGACCTTTTGTAGTTTGATTACCTAAGTGAGGATAAGCAACCACTAAAATTACTATGATTATTAACTACAATTTTATTCATCTAATGAGAAGAGGTAGAAAAGGAGAAATACAGGTTCTGAATAAAGTTCCAAAATACTTCCTGATTATATAAATATTTTTAGAGGCATCACTGAAAAAGAAGGCTGGTTTTTCTATGGGAACACCACACCTAAATTTTTTCAATCTTAGCTTCTCACAAAAAAAAAGGGCATGTATTGAATATCTTTTACTACATCTAGCATCTTGGCTGAGAATAATGATAACATACATCTGTTAAACTGATGGTGTCTCATGAATATGTTCCACTTGGACAGGAAGATCCACAATTACCTCTGTTACTTGGATGTAACATGAATTATGTTGAGGTGAGTTTATTTTGGTGGTTTCTCTGTGGGTTTTTTTCCATTTTTTTCTATTTTTCTATTTATTTTTAATTAGTTTGCTTGTTTAGTCAGTTAAAACTTTACAACAGAGATGTGAGATGCACTCTTCTACCATCTAGGAAGTTGCACTCTTCTACCAGGTAGGGAGTTTTCTTTGCTGTTCTATTAAAATAGGTTATCACCAGACAGAAGTTTTTGGATTCACATTTGTTAACAAAGCACATGCAAAGCTTTTTTCTCTTTTCATACTTCCATGTAATTGGAATAGTCTGAAGATATGGTCTGTGCAGCAAGAACCAGGAAAGCATTCCAAAAAATGGAAGCATATGAGCCGGTATCCTTAGTGGAAAATGGAGATTATTCATGAATTTAATCCAAATGGTAGAATAAAGAAAAACTCTACAAAAGAAGATGCAAGATTTTCCTTATCTCTGCTTTCATACAAAGGAAAGGATCTGAAGGACAGCTGACATTACGCAATTATATTAAAAAAAAAAAAATAGATCAGATTGCCAACTTTTACATTGCCTCAATAGAGGCTTAGAAATGCCTGAAGTCTTTGCTCCTTAAGGGTAAAATAAAGAGATATAAAGGTACCTGGATGGCAGACAGGATAAACAGGATAAAGTGCTGGCAGAGAACCTCACAGGAGCAATTACGCCCCAGTATGTTGTGACTGGCCAAAGATGGTTGTTCTTGTTACAACATAAGATTTAGAAGGTGCCAATCTTTCTTCTCAAGTGGAACAAAATACTTTGGTGTCCCAATTTATAATAGATATGTTTTGAATATCTTTCCTTTTTTTTTTTTCCTCTGCAGAGTTTTTATTTTTTGTTTATGGTATAATTGAAAAAAAAATCAGTTATTTTTACCTATGTTAGAAGACTAAATTCAGTTTTAACGTGACTCTAAGTTGTTCTTCTGGGGTAAATTTTATTGAGTAATGTCTCAAAAGACCCCCTTTTCCAGGGACTTGTGTTTGCACTCAAGTGAATAACAATGAAAGTGGCTTATGAGGTTAAATGAGAGGACCACAAGGCAGCTGATCACAAAAATTAGGATAATTGGAGTAAGAGCACTACAAGAAGTGAAGATTTTGTACCATTTAGTACTGAAAATTTTTTCCTCTTCTGGCATAAAATTAAAGTTGCTCTAAGAGCCAGGCTTTTTTTTTTTTTTTTTTTTTTATTGGTGAAGAGAATCCATGATTTTGAAATCAACTTACATTTCATTATTAAGTTTTGTGTATCAATTTGTCATCCACTGGAGCAGACTAAGAGCATCAAGCTCATTTTCTGTGTTTACTAAACAGCTATTAGGTGGTAGCAACAGACAACTTCAGGCTAGATTAGAAACATCAGGTTAGATGTGAAAATCTATATCTTATCAATGCTTTGGACGATTCATGCCTGCAGTTTTGATTCTCATCAGGTCCATTTTAAGAAATATATTTTTGAGTGTCATATTCTGGCATTGTAGAAGGTAACCATTTTGTTTTCATGAGAAAAAGTTATATTTTGTCAGGTCTCTGATGTTGTAGTGGCATGCCAGTACTATCCTTCCTTACCACTACTAGAAATGTCAGCCTTTAATTCTCTTTAGATAATATGTAATATTTCTCAGGACGTGGCCAAATAATTCTTTACATATATATCATTTTGAAAGGTCTTTTTTAACCAATATTTTACATTCTGTGTCAAAGGTTAAGTAAAGATGTACAGGCTTTTTTGTACTCACAAAGAAAGGTCAATGAATCTTGATGCTTCTATGTAAACTATCTTCTATGTAAACTAGTATAACAATATACTATTTTGTAGTGTTTTCAGTCCTGGAAGAATTATGACACTTCAACCTGTCCTTCTTCTACAATTATACATAAACCTGCAATATATGCATGCTTACTTTTGTAGTATTATATATAAATACACACACACACACACACACACACACACACACACATATATGTACATCTATAAGTATATTTGGAAAAGAAAAAGTTATTACCTGACTGTGGAAAATAAGCAGTAGAAGATAAAAACTAAATTCAAAACAGTGAAAGTGAAAATGTTAAATAGATATTTACCTCTACATTCCTTTCCTTTCAATTTGAAACCAATGCACACACAGAAAAACCTGTGCCAGCTGGGGTGCTTAGTAAGTCATGTGAACTGCTGCTCTGGTTCCCTGCTGGTTTACGATCCTAGCTTTTCAATGCAGAGCTGCTATTCAGACTTCAGTACTCGTCTTGCGTTGTCTTTGGGTGTTTAATACTTCTAACAAGGCACTTTCATTTTGAATATCCCAGTTTTAAACATTCTGGCCATTTATCTGAGCCCTCTGTAAATGTCTGAAGGAGACCAGCTGAGTGTTCAAACTGAGTCACCTAGATAACATTTCTTAATTTTCTTCTGCTTCTCATCATCTTCAGATTTTGTAAACAACATTGCTTTAACAAAACCTTGAAAGGGTACATGTTTAGCAAAGCCTACATTACCAAAATATTTCAAAGATGTATTTTATCCCCTGTTTAAACTGGAATACATACTGTCCCTTAAAATATTGTCTCTATTTAATTTGCTGTGAAAGTGTAAAAGTATTCATTATCAATTGGCACTAACTTTTTTATTCCTGAAAAAAATGTATGGCCCATTTCAAAAGTGTTCTCCAGGTTGTTTGAATTTAAAAATCCTTTATTATATACTGGGAGTCTGAATCATATAAATTCCCAAATAGTCCTACTTCTGGAACCTCCCACTCAAGGAATCAGTTTCATGCACCCTTAGTATTTTCCCAAAGAAAGATCACATGAAGAATGTGTGTTTTCGTCCTTCAGAAGGATATGAATATGAAGAAATTATTCTGAGTACCTTCAGTAACTCTGCCATTGAAAAATAGATATTCTCTAAAATAGGCATATTATACAAGCTAAAGTATGTGTTTGTTTGAAAGATTTACTTTATCGTTGCTCACCCTTTGAATAACTCATTATCTCTATGACCACACAAAATGATGCAGACTAAGCATTGAAAGGATGAGTATGCTTTGGATAATCTAATGTTTGACTATGAATGATGCATATGAATAGTAAGAAATACTTGTTTAGAACTAGTGACAGTACTAATGCAAAGCTTAAAAGACCACTATAAAATCTAAGAAGGTTTACACTAGGTGAAGTCTCTGTTGGGAAACCAGGGCCTTGTTTCACGTACACAATTCTGAGGGGAAAAAAAGTAACTTGTTATCCTGTACAAAAAATGAATATATCTTTTTTTCTCTCTTATTTCTGACTAGTTTTGAAGCAACACAAGATCATCTTCTAATGTTTTTATTCTTTGAATTCCTGTCTTTACTCAGAACACAGCAACACAGCATAAAAACTACTAAGAACAATAAACTGCAATGTAAAGTAGACATTTTGGAACTTTAAAAAAGTTTCTGGGAATGTTAGGGAAAAATCGCAAGTAGATTTTCTCTACCTGTTCACACAATTCTTTACATGTACTAATTCAAACTAGGTAGCAGAGGAGCTCGGTTTACCCAAGCTATCTGTCTCCCATTTGTACTGGACTCTGTTCAAAGTTCTGCTCTGGATGGGAAAGGGGAACGTGGCACCCCAAATATCCAGTGTTTCTACCCTGTAAAAAAACCAGAATATTATATAATACTGAGCTTTTCGCCCGCTGTCAGGCTCAAACATTATTTTTATTTGTACTGAGGTGTAGGAATTGTTATACATCCAGTTTTATACCTTGCTCAGCACTATTGCCTCCTTTACAAAATGCTCTGGGCATGATTGAGTGGGGCCTATTGTCAGAAATATGGAATTTATTGCAATATTTTGTAAAAATGGAGAAGAATGATGCAGATGCGGGAGGTCAATATATGGAAAATTGACCTCAAGTATTCATAGGTATGTGAAGAGAGCAAGTAATAAGTAATTTTCCAATTTTGCCTGAACTTCTAGAATTCCATCAGGGCACAGAGCCCTTTTCTCATTCACAAAAGCAGTGCAGGTAACAGTGCCACTGTCATATTTTCCTCTAGCCATTGGACTCTGAGAGTTCATTTTATCTATAGCCAGGATCCCATGGAGCTCCATGAGACTCTGTATGGCACTAGTGGCTAAATGACATATTCTGAGTTTAGACAGCAAACATTGACTTCATTGCCCACTTAGCTCTAGCCATATGTATTTTGTGTTTGTGAACACAAAATACAGGATAACACTGTATATGCATTAAAAAAAAAAAAAAAATGGAGGAGACCTTGCTGAGCCTTTTTTTTTGGTTTGTTTTGTTTGTTTGTTCTGTGTGCCTACCAGAGAGACTACATAGCTCTAGTCATCCCTGTTACCACCTGTCACTGCAACTGAAAGAGAAAAAGGCTTGTTGTCCTCAGTGGATACTGCATCAGCTCTCTGTCACAAGGTGGATGGAGAGGTGCAGTAGGAATGTCACCATCAAGACTAATCTGTTTGCTACTCTGGTATTCCCCACATATATTGAATTAAGCAGCAAGGAAACATCAAAAAAGAGGGTCTGCAGAGAGAGATGTAGTGTGCATCGGCCCTCACATTGAGAAATAGCAATTTTTGGAATTCTATGTAATGTGTACACACAATATATAGGCATGATGATCCACTTTAGGTGATTAGAGATACAAGATAAAATATACAAAATCTGTAACCCAGGAACCAACAGTTGATCCAAATGAGGGAAGGTGGATGAATAACACTAGCATTTTTGTAGGCCATCTGTGATTTTTTATGGAAGTCAATATTGTAAAACACTTTGAGCATTATTTTTGATGCATTTTTAGTCTTTGTTGCATTAGACAATTAATAATGCAATAAGAGTTCTTCCATGGGATTGCATACTAAATCGATGTGTGAATAACTAAGATATTTTTGCTAAGGTAAAAATAAGTTTAAAATAATTCAAAAATTTGAAAGAACAAAGCAGAATCTCTGAGGTGAAAGGAAAATAAAATAATAATACAACTTCAGATATTTTCAACAAAAAAGAAAAAGTTGAAATGATAGGCAATTTCCAGATTTAGGGTCTAGGTCACACCTCACATGAATGTGGATTGAGACCTTTAATTTCCTGCATAAACTTCTGACATGTCAGGCTATGGTATAAGGGGAGATGAAGGAGAATTGGAATATCTCATACGTTCCTAGTTTTGTGTCTGGTAGGTAAGGTTTTTTGTGAATATAGTAGGTCTGACCAAAACCTTTAGTTTTGGAAATGCCAGTACAAATAATGTTCTAATTTTCATACAATTATTGCCTTTCTCCTAAAAAGCTGGTTTACAAATTTTAGTCAAATTAAATTGTAAATAAAAGATATTTCAAAATTCTGTCTAACTGCAGAAAGTCAGCCCTTGCATGAGAATATTTTTTATTTTCTTCAGGCAAGACCAATACCTTCATTACCCCCAGATGGCTAGTGCCAAATATAAAAGCTCTAACTTCCTCTAAATTTTTGAAAGTTAGTTTCTTCCAACTTTCTGAAAACTTTATCTACAAAGGTACATATTTTTTACGAATTTATTTTTTTCCTAGTGTGAACATTTCTTGACAGGTTTAAGAAATTCTTATCTTTTTTTCCTCTTGCTTTCTAGCAGAGTATGTATCAGCGAATTTCTACCAGGTATATGAATACAGTTAATATAAATGTAATATTTTATTCACTGAACTGTAAAGAAAAATCCCAAACAAGAACAATAAAAGTACACAGTCAATATTAATAACTCACTCCTCTCAGAATGATCTCTGCTGTCTTCCATACATCAGGATTGGTATCCTTTCAGTCAGAAACAAATGCTCATGGCATCCAACTGTCTCTGAATCTCTAGCTTCATTTCTTGGTGCCTGGGCTCCACACCTCTGGGTCACCCAACTACTCTTCTATCTTCCCCTTAGCATTCAGTTTTAATCAGGATCTCTTATGTAATCTGTACCAGTATTCTTTATGCTGATTTAACTTCCTGCATGTTAGAACAGACCATACTTGTGCTTTGAGGATGCGCTTGAAGACTAACCAGACCTCCTAGGTGCCAGAAGGTTCCTGAGTTGCCAGGAAGATTCCTGAGCAAGCCAATGGATCTTCTCTCTTGAAGTCTGGGTTTGTAATTTTCTTCTTTATCCTACTCATTTAGCTGGGTTAAACAATACAACTTCATGGTCATTATGACTGAGGCTGCCCATGTTCTTCACATTATGCATTAATTCTTACTTGTTTCTGTATTATGGCTCTAGCAACTAATCTGCCTTAATTGGCTCAATCATGTCTTGTATCAAGAAATTGTCATCATCACACTCCAGCCATCTCTTGCATTTCTCATACCTGTTATACTCTAGTTACAGAAAACATCAAGGTTATTAAAATTTCTCTTGGTTTTGAAGTTTTGCAATTGTCACTACAGCTGTGTGAAGAAGGTAACACCTTAATTTTCTTGGTCTGTATCTATCCATTGCTATTTTCCAGTTACATGAACTATCTCTCCATGTCTCTCTACCAATAAGAGCTTTTGCTCTGCAGTTGTACATGGACTTTTAACACTTCGGTTTTTCACTATGGTGAGTGAACTCATGTACATCATGCAGGATCTATCCCCAAGTGTCACTGGTTTTGTAACCAGAATGCAAGAGCTGCCAGCATCACACTGTCCCCTGGACCCCTCCTTACTGCTCTATGTCAGTTCACTTTTCTTCAGGTTTCTCTTAAACTCCTCTGACCTATATAGCTTAACTTCACATCATTTTAGAAGAATAGCTGAATCATAGCAAAAACTGTGCATGTCTAAACAACTTTTTAAACTGATCTAGCATCCTGAAGCAAATCTTTAATATTTTTTCTTAAAGCTTTTTGTGGATTTCAGATCAGAATAAGTCAGCATAATTTAGCAGAGGCTTGCCATAAAATACCCTTGACTCCTGATTGAAATTGAACCCAAAATAAATATAAATGGCTAAGGAGTGCAGCTCACATCAATGTGACATTTAACAAGAGAGTAACCCAAGTACAATTTAAGTATCAACCCTGTGACAATGTCCATAACATCTTCCCCTTATGCAGTCTCCCTTGTAGGACCAATGGGAGTGCACATTTGGAACCTATCTCATTGTAAAATGAAAGAGCTCTATATTTGGGCTTTTTTGTGTGTATACGTGTGTGGGGAAATGGAAATTAAAATCCTGACTAAAGTTGACACTATAGCTTGTGGAAATACTTGTTCAAAACCAGTATAAAACAGATTAATATATAAAATGCAGCTTTTTCTAAGACAACACAGAGTTAAAAATAGAAGAATTGCATTGCTTCTGTGAAATAAACCATCATGGAACAATTGTATTTCTATTTTGACCCTGGTCTTTGCTCTTTAAAAAAAGTTAAATAGAAGATTTTATTATATGTCACTCTGCTTGCTGTGTATGGCATGATGGACCAAGATACTTACAATAATAATTCACACTTAATCTATCCTAGAATTACAGAAAAATACGTCTGTAAAGGGCTTTGAAAAGGTTACAACATATGTCAGAAGTGGTAAAAAAATCATGTTTGAAACAACACTCAAATTAAGTCACAAAGTACTCCAAACAATTTCTGGTTTTCTACTGGTGTAAAAAGATCTGCAGACAATCAAGAGATCCAGTCACAGATCTCCTCAATGGTAGAATTTATCCTCAAAGGTTTAGTATTTATAATCCTATTATTTTCTAATCCTATTATTGTAATGTTTGGATGAACTGAATGTATTTCCTCTTTAATCTCTGTGTGATCACACATATTTCCCTTCAATGATGACTTCTGGCTGACCCTACAAATACTTTGTTCTTCAATACTTAAAAATAAATCACCAGAATAGTTAGGAACATTGTATTTTCTGCAGATGCACCTTGCTGTTAGATAATGTCTCTTGATAGAGCTAATGCTTATAGAATACTCCAGAGGTGTCTGATCCCCACCTGATTTTCATTCAGATCATGTATTTTTGCTTTTCGCTGTCTCAGTAAGTGGCCACTGATATGAAATTTTAAAAAAAATTTAAAACTATATTTGTGTCTGTGCCTGGAATACGGGAGTATTTATGGAGATGTTACATACAGCACTCAGGAAAAAAATGCTGTGCAACTTAGAATTGTACGGATTTAATGCTATTTAAGGGTTTAACAGTGACACCACAAATCACAAGAAGGTATGAATTAATTTATGTCCTAACATAAGCCTAAGATAACATTATAGCCTGGATTTTGAAAGTTGATTATTTTAGCATTACCTTTGCAATTGCATCTTCATTCACTATGCTGTCCTTTAACCTGCTTTCTTGTTTTGTCTTTTTGTCCTTTTTTCCATCATCTCCTGTTTTTACTTTCTCATTATGTGTCAGAATGTCCTACTTGAATAAGAAATACAGAGCTTTCGTATAACAGGTGCATTTTTTTCTTCTTTAAATAGTATGTGTCAGAGAGAAACTAGGATGTTAAGGACATTAAAAAAAGACGAATCAGTCCTCATGACCTGAGTACCCTTGAGATCCACAAGAAGAATGTAAATATAATGAAATATTTATGTTACAATTCAAACACAAATGATGGCATTTGCTTGTCCTTGTCAGCAGTGTGTTTAAACCTACAACCAACATAGTATTACAGAAGTATTTTCTCTTGTGATACTTATGCAAACGCAATTTATGATCTCGTGCAAACATTTTAGTCTTCAATTTCTCTGTAAAGTAGGTACTGATAGTTTTTTTGATGTTCATTTACCCATAAGAACAAAGGACAGCAGCATGTGAATTATACTGTTAAGACAAAGAGATCTTGCATCTATTTAGCTGGCCAAACTTTTCCTTCTTTAAGTTTAACAACAGCACATATTTGCTAACAGAATTCTACAAAATCAAGCATTTTGTATCAACCATTTACAAAATATCCTCTTGTACAAGGCTGTTTAAGAAAATAATAAATGCTTCCAGCGAATTAAGCCTTCTCAAAACCCTAGCACAACCAGGATAAGAAGCAATGTATAAAAACTAAAACACATGACAGTCCATCTGAAACAAGAAATCACTAATTTATTGGGATGATGGTAATTATACCCTAGACTAACTTGCCCAGAGAGGTTGTGGAGTGTCTGTCATTTGAGATATTCAAAGCCTGGCTGGAGAAGGTCCTGGCCAACTGGTTGTAGGTATCCCCACTTGAGCAGGGTGGCGTGGACCAGATGATTCCTCCTCATCTCAACCATTCTGTGATTCTGTAATTTATAAATAAGGCAGTCTTAGAGAGACTCAGGAAATATAGTTTATTGTGATTTGGTTTGTAGACATTTGGCTCATAATTTAATGGAACAGAATTTTTCCTTTTTTTCTCAAAGTCTACTTCTATAAATTCCATCAAAAAAAGGCTACTTCAGTTATAGACATCTTCTGGGTTTTTTACCCCCTAGCTTACTATGCCTGCATCAAGGACTTTGTTCCACAAATTCTCAATAATAAAACTAAACAGTTACAAATTAATTATAAGTCTTTTTAATCTTTGTTTCAAGTCACATATTCCAGTTCAATTCAATTTCTAAACTGGCAGTTCCTAACCAGTCATGAAGAAATGTATTACTACTATCTCTCTCATACGAAAGTCAACCTTGAATTCAGTCTGGAGAGCTAATATTATCTTGGTATACAGAACATACTACTATCTTAGAGAGGCTGGGATATGAGCCCTGGAACTTCTCAGTAGGTATTGAACTCTTATATGATATTTCACATCACCAGGAAGCTTTGTGAGAGGTACACCTACAAAAGAGGAAGGCTTGGTTTCCCTAAACTGCTAGCTGACCAACTACATTTGAACCCATTTCCCACTCATATGACATTGTAAGACAGATGTTAATTTTTGCGGCTTCCAACAGAAAACAAGTTCCCACATATTCTCACACAGGATTAGAAAATAATCTCAGCTGAAAAAAATAATCTCATCTGAAAGAAGTCAGGGAGATAGCAGGAGTGTTCATGTGATGATGCAGAAATTCTCTTGCAGAAGAAAAACACGAAAAGGAGGATGCAAGTCTTTGATGTTTAGAGATAGCAACAAATTCAGAAAGAATACCTAGAAAAAGATTAATATTTTCACCATATATGATCAAAAATATCCCACTGCAAAACAGGAATGAGAACTTCAAGATGAGGTACACCCCACTGAAAGTGATGGACTTGTTAAATACCACTGGCATAGTAAATGTGTATGTCTTCATGGTCTCTCAATTTTCTTTCCCTCTTCACATTGACAGATTTCTCTGTCATTTAGAGTTTCATACAAAGAGATATGTTTGGAATGATATTACTAAGTAAAAATTAGAGAACTTTATAAGAAAATTTTCAATAAGAAAAATAGCAACACAGTACCGAACAACAAAAATTAGAGGAATACCTTCCTGTATGAGTTATAAGAGATTATGTTAATTAATACCCTCAAAAACGGATGCCTGGACTTTGCAGTGTCTATAGAGAAGATGACCACTGCTTGTTCCTTTATCAGGAATTCACCAGTTCAAGGAGGATCTCACAGGAATCTTGCTCAAAATGAATTGTGAAATAGTTCCATACATCTGTTCATTGACTTGTTCAGTAATAAAAAGCTAATTAATATTGATTATGAAAAACTTACAGAATTATCAGGGACTCTGCAGAAAAATCCAATGCAAGCAGTAAAAAAGTCCAAATACTCTATCTTACAAAACACTTGACTGAACTGACAAGTATAAACATGCCACATGTTTGCACTCAAAACACCACAAGATTAAAAGCTGGGCTTCAAAGAGCTCATTTGAAAACACAACATAGTGGTTTTGATTTTTTCCTTAATCAAGAACAAATTTGGTATTTAAACTGTCTTCTGACATTCCTTATACTGTGCCCCATGTGGACAGAAGTCTTCTGTTCTGTCCTCACAAAGACTGGCTGAATCCCACCACAACAGTTTGCACACCAGGTATATATTTTTATGTTTAATGACCACTTGGGACAGATCAAACATTAATACAGATTCACAGGCTGATACTCTTTGTCTGAAAACAGGCCTAGGAAATACAGTTTTCCAGAAAATGTTTATATTTCAGTGCTTTCCAAAGTGTATGTAGACTGAAAGGTCTTTGGAGCTGTGTAGTTAGGTTAGTTTGGGGTTTTCTGGTGGCTGTTTGGTTTTGCTTGTTTGTTTGTTTTGCTTGTTTGCTTTGTTCTGTTAGAGTCAAGTTAAATGGTGACTTCACATTTGACTGCAGCTTTCATATGAATCCATCAATAGTAAATAACAAAACTCAGTGACATCCTTTCACTATGCTAATCTCCACCCCAAATATCCTTGTGTACAAATGGTATGGAGATTCAGTCTTGTATTGATTTCCCTCTTCTTTCTTTCAGTAACATTGCATAGAATTAACTCCCCAGGGAAATGGTGTACAGAAGCAGGTTACTGGAGAAACATGAAAACAAAAATGCTGTGTGAAAAGTGCTTTCCAGCTTCCAAACTGATGTCTTTGTCAAGTTGCTATTTTTAGCACTTCTGAAACATTTCGAAGTAAAAATGCAGAAGAAAATGCTTTATCTAAAGGCTACAGGAGGAGCAATTTTCAGAACTGGGACTGCAGCTCTGGAAATGCTGGTCACCAAGAGTCACACTTTATCTGGCCTCCCTGCTAGAGAACGAGGGGACACACTAAATGGCAAATATACACTCTGTATACAACTGCGGTGCTGGAAGTCTCCTCATCTGAGAGCAGGTCAGTTTTTCTCTTCCTGCATGGTTACCACAAGCATCTCAATGAGCTTGCTGATTCAACTGAGAAGGTGTCAGGGCAGGAGCAATTTGGAGTAATAGGTAAGAAATATGGAGTCTTAACACAACAGTTTATTGTGAGCTTTCCCTACACATCCCCCCTCGCGCAAGATTTTTCTCACAATTTAGCACCCAGAAGTACTACATCAGCTTTGCAACGTTCTAGATGTTGCACTCAAAGCCTAAGTAATATAGTGAAAATCTGGATCTTTCACATCCCAGACAAAAATATACGGTATTTATTACTGATCAAAGTAGCTGGAGTGTTTAACTGCTTAAATATTATATGACTTACAATCCTCAAAAATATATATTTAATATCCCAAGTTGAATCTGTGGCAGTGCTTATTAAATATCAGATTTTGATGTATGTGGAGTCAACAACTGAACAGCAGACACATCAAAATCTGAGCAACAATGACCTCAGAGCTATGTATATTTATCAGGTGCTGGATTTCCTGGCATGCTGCAGTCTGGGGGGAAAAACTGCTGAACAAGTCCAGCTCTGAGTTTAATACTCAAACTAAATCACTGGATTTAAAAACCATTTAAATCTTTGACTCTAAGTTGGAGACCATTTCACAACATTTGTGTCTTAACAGTGAGGAATGCTAATAAGTACTAGATAGCTGCTGCAAGTAAACTGGAAGATGCTTCTCTGCGAGAATTCTTATCCATATATTCATAGAGGTACAGGGAAGCAGCTGCTGCATTTGGAAAACATATGTTTAAGAAAAACTTAGCAATAAGCAGCTGAGAAAAGGGACAATTCACCCATCAAATGGATGACTTTCTGACTGCAGTCTTGCTGTCCTGCATCTTGGTAGTCCCACAGGCACCTAGGATAAGGGAATAGGAGTAGTTTCTGGTGATATGCATTTTCACCAGAAAACCAGCTGGTAAACTGGCATATGGATATAGAAAGACCTTTGTTGGGGAAAGTGCTTGTCAGCTAGAATCTGGAACATTTCTGTCTTTCTTCTAAGTTTGTTTTTAAACCTAATCTTGAAAAACATACTGTGAAATGTGCACATGTACCATGAAGGTGTGAGTACTCATAGCAAGCACAGCAATGCCTCCTGTAGTGGGCAGCTCTTTCAGGGAGAGTGATTCAGTCTACCAAGTCATGTGCATGCAGTAAGGCAACAAAAAAAAAAAAAAAAGGAAAGATCTGCCTTCTTCCCACAGTCAGACATATGATGAGGAAGTGCTCTTTTTTCCCTTTTTCTCTTTCATACTCCCACATCAGTTTCATGACTTTGCAGTTCAAGATTTAGGCCACAGTGTTGGCAAAACCCAGTGACAGTCCATGAAAAACGCCATATTGATATTTCTCCCTATCTGAACTGTCCATTTTTTGACTCTCTCTGAGGATATTGGGTTGTTGTTTCCCTTTTCTGCATCCTGCACCTTACATGTGGCTGACAAAGAAGATAAGCACTTCCATCAAAGTACTATCAGAGTGCATCAAAGAGCTATTGACTCAGGTGAGAACCGCCATGATACATCCTTGATACCTCTGTGAAACAGCCCAATCTACAATTGTCTTTTTCTTTCTATTATAGTACACGTATCTCATGGATATGGTGAGAGGAGTGTGAAGTATATTGATTTTCTACTCATCAGCGCACATTCCCAAGGAGCTCAGAGTTTGGTGTCTCTACTATGCAGCTGATGAATGCCTCCATATTTAGTTCTCATCACATTGAAACCGTTGCATGGCTTGACTTTCCATTGTTAACTAAGAAAGAGGTTTGGGAGGATGTTGAACTGCATAAAAGAGCATCATCTTTTCCCTGCCCACAAACTACCGAAAGTGAGTGCCTTGAGCAGGGAGGTTATCCTAAGTCCAAGCTGAGTTATGCTGCATGTTTCTGGCCTCAAGGATGAATGAAAACCTGAAAGGAAGGTGAGCTACTTAATTCTCCACTCTGGCTCTTCACCAGTACAAGAGAAGAGCAGATTTACAAATGGTTGTTTAGATTTGAAACAGATCATCCTCTTTGCCATTTTATGAGTTAAGGAAATATTGTAGTCTGTCTACTAGGGACACAGAAGAGCTGCTTTTGCAGCAGACTGGGCGTCAATACATGTAATCAAGGACAAAGTTATTTATTTGTCAGATGGGCTCCAGCAGGAATGAATAAATAAATGTGCTGCTTTAGAGCTGCAATTTCCTTTCCTGTCCCCTTCAGCTGCCTCAGGGTTCTGCACAGCAATAGCCCAGCCCTGCGGACTGCAGCTCACAGAACCTTTCTGGATCCTGGAGCCTCCATCTGTCTGGGAGACCCAAGCTCTGCCCTCAGCCTTGCAGGAGACTGGTGATCTTACCCTGCCCACCTGCATCACCCTATCAATATTGCCCTCTCACTTACATGAGCAGAACTGTTTCTGCTCAAAAGAGATGTGCAGAGCATTCCTCTAATGTGTTTGGTAGGTGAGCTCATGCTGGGTGACCAGAACGACTGTTGGCTGAGGTCAGCCAGCCAGGAAAACAATAATGTCTCCAGCCTCCAGGGGCTGTAACTCTAACATCAGGATTAAGGCTGCTGCACTGTACTCAGGACATTACATCTCTTGCAGCTGACCTCAATCAGCAGCCATGTAGACCACCTGGGGGAGAGGGAGTGGAAGGGGTACAAAAGGTTTTATTAAACCCAAAAGAGCAAAAGGAAGACAGCCTTGAACCCTCCAACAAAAGAAGGAAAGTTCTTGTAGGGCAAAAAGCCAGGTGATATTCTTTTAAACAGCTTTTTTTTCCCTCCTTTGTACTTCAGCTGCTAAAACCTTTCTCATATCTGCAGCTGCATGGGGGAGATCCTCCAACCTAACTCCCCTGACTTAAAAAAAAAAAGATAGTATTACTCTTGTAGTTGCTAATAGAGAGCAAAAGGAGAGAAGGAGCGACACAGTTTTTTTGAACTAAGCAGTGCAGGATGTAGGAGGAATTAGCTTGAGTTCTCTCTTGCTCATATGCACTCATATATCCATGAGCCTGGCAAGACCACCATTGTGAGAGGGTCCAGCAATGAGTAGGTGGTATGTGTTAGTAGAAGGATATCTTACATGTTAGTAGTGGTGTTGTTTGGCCATGGGTGGTAGTATTTGTGTCTCTGAGTAATACCAGTAACATGGTAAATGTGAAAAAAAATTGATGCTTTCTCAGTGGGGAGAGTTTTCTGGTCTGGGTAAGCTGTGCAGTGGAGGAGATTTGAGTAAACTGGTATTTAGTATAAACTTCTGAGTTCTTCAAAACTCTTTTCAGCTGTAAGTAACATCACTTGAAATTTCTAAGGGGCTTCATGGGATGAGCCTCCCTCAAACCCTTGGACAGGTTTTACTCCCAATTAGACACAATATCCATCATTAAAACTTTTTAAAATCTTAGTGACTCAGCTTTTTTGAGAAAAGATAGCTTTATGTTAGTTAAGTCTGCTGTTGATACTGCTATTGATAGTAACTGAGAGTACAGAGATCACTAAAATTTATATTACAACCGTGCCTGGTGCTACATATTCACAGAGGAGAAGCATGATTTAAACTTGTTTTATAAAAGGAAATTAAGGCAAAGAAATCTGGATTCATCTTAGCTAATTTTAGACATGTAAGAGAGGCATTTAATTAGGATTGCAATTGTTCTCTTCTTCCCAGCTAATCAATGGAGAAAGACACACATATCAAAGGACAAATAAACCTGTATTTAAAGCGTGAATTGTCTCCCAGATGTCCCTCTCTCACCACTCATGAGCAAGAGAACCTAAAGCAATTATGATTTTAATTAGATGCCTCTGTTGTATCCCTCAAATTTGGCTGGGTTAAATTGGACAAAGAAACTAAATGTCCAATGATCATGAGTCAAAGCATGTGGCTGGGAGCCAGTTCAAGTTCATTGCTTGGTTGCAAATTATATTATTTCATGTATATCCTTTTAAAGTCTGTTCCTGAATTACACAGGCTACACACATAGGAGCCTCAGGAAATATTTAGTTTAACTAACACAGAAGTAATTTTTAATATTTTTTGACTTTTTAAAGGCTCTTATCTTTGTTATAGACTTCAGAAACTTCAATCTGGAGGAGCTATGAATTCTCTAATGGTGACAGGCATCACTAAAAAAACAAAGAAAATCAGTCAAACAACTATAAGAATAATTGCACTGTAAGCTAATGATTACAAAATTAATGATCAGGAATAATATTTATTAGGTTTAACCTTGCTCATTTTTAGTAGGATAGGAAAATAAAGAGCTTGCATTTAAAATGATAGTATTGATGTAATTAATAACACTGAGCTGGTTGGAAAAATCTCTCATACAAGGTTTATATCTTGCAGCATAATATCCAATAACAAAATAAACTGTTATTTTCTTTCTTGTGAAAGCTGCTGTATCAGCCAAAATAGGGTGTACCATAATTGTCTGATGCCTGGACCCAGCAAAAAGATGTTTGCAACCTTGAAGCTAGTGGCATGCCTTTTCCAGAGTCTGATAAAGCTGCCTGTTTTCCTTACCTTTTAATGCAACCTGCTATAAAAAGACAAGATTGCAATGTTCAATGAGTTTTTTTCTTTGAAAACGGAGTTGAGCTGGTTGAATTTAGGATGACCAGATAACCACTTTATCTGGGCAAGACTTAATAGCAAACTGAAAAAGGAATCAAAAACTCTCATGTGATACCTTCCTCTTGTCTTGGCCTTGTTTTGTCCCACAGAAGAGCTAGAGAGAGCCAAAGAAGCATTTGGAGAATCTTCGTGGATGATGCATTATGATACGTGTGGAGGGGTCACTAAAGGGCTAGTTCACAAACTCCATGTGAGATATAATCACATAGAACTCTGGAAAGGAGAGAACATGAGTTGGGAGAGCTTTGGTAGTGTTCCAAAGGCCATGAGGCTGTGTTCCGAGGCTGACCACAGGCTAATGATTCACTATCTCTTCTAATGTGTAAAAGTAGGCATCAAAGACGTAGAAGTCAGATTAGAAGTTATGGCTGAAAAAAGGCTTCTTTTTACCAGAGAACACAAGGGAGTCTGTAACTATAGGTGGGACCAAGTTACACTGAAAAATTTCATAGAAGATGAATCTATTGAGGATTATACAGAATTTCCATAACATTTGTACTAAAAATCCATTCAAATTTGGGAATTCTCTGAGTTGAAAGTAAGTGAAGACTAGGAGAGTACTAAAGTAAGTGAAGACTAGGAGAGTACTAAAGCAACTAACTAATTTTTTTGTCTTCTCTCTCACCCCTGGACATCCCTTCTGGCCACTCCTAAATGGGCAATGATAAGATCCAGTATGGTCATGAAACTTCTGCTACAGCATAATCTTTGTCTCATGAGGATGTTGATAATGAGTGAGAAGTACTTTAGAAGATGGTGGCTACTCACATGAGCATCTACTTAATGACAGAGTTTAGGGTTTTGAGACCAAGTGTCAAAATTTATTGACTAGTCCTTTTTTCTGTCTTTGCAAACAATTCTCAGGAAGAGATTATCTTAAAACAGCCCACACGGAATCTGCGTAGGCCAAAATAAAATCAATTAAAACCAGTTACAAGTAAAACAGATCCTCTGAATTTTATATTCCCCTATTTTTATAGCAGATATTTATGAATAATTTTATTATTTGTAAAAGATTTTTCTGCACTAATTTAAAAAAATTCAGGAAAGACTAATCATTATTTTACCAGTTCTGCCTTACAGAAAGCACTATTAATGCCACACAGAAATTGAAATCAGAGTATTCATTTTCCAGAAAAAATCTCTGACACCAACCTTGACAGTCCCTTGTAAGAGCAGCACATTTTCCTTAATCGTTCAGCAATCCAGTTTTAAGACACAGTATTGCACAAAATATAAAAAAGATAGGTGAAGTCATGTGCATTTACTAATTTTCCAATGCTTCAAATGCATGCACTTTTCACTTATGTGTGCAAAAGTCCGAAAATCTGCTAAGCTACCTGTGTACAAAACCGTTCTCAAGGGCTAGTACTAAACTGTGGAACCAAATCCTACAAAATTAGTGTGAGGATCTTTGCAAATGTCACCACCTATACTTCCAGAGCATGATGCATTGCATCGTCTTGATTTTCCAAGATAAATATTACATTGTGTATTAAAGAATAACAGCAATCCAAAGAATATGAAAACTAAAACCTACTCTGAATACTTATTCCAGTAGAAGGATGGGAAAAAAAGGGATCACTGACACCAGTTAAATTGTTTCTTTTCAGCCCAGACTGAAATTGCTGAGATGTCCTACAGCTGTGAATAGAAAAGAATCTGAAGAAAATAGAAAACAAACAAATAGACATATATTCAAAATATGGGAAAATTTTGTAAAATGACATCTGGCAAGAATAACAAGATTTTGGCATAGTGGTTTCTGATTTTTTGTAATCTTTATTATTCTCCTACACGTCTGGATTCATGTGTGCGTAGTAGAGTCAAACACTTATATACAAGTCATTATAAGTTGATGATATTTTTTTCATTTTTGCCACAATTCCTATGTACAAGTTCACATATTATATTAATTTACATTATAGTTAAACTACAAATACAAAAAATAAATACCTTTTCCATTTAAGTTAGCACAGATTTTGGCTTACTGTTTACTTAAAACCAAGCTTCCTACCAAATCTGTCCTTGCCCTTGTGTATTGTTATTTTCTGAAAAAGAACAAAAATAGCAGAGTGCAGATGATTCCTACCCAACATGTTGCAATCTTAAGTCCTTTAATCTTGTGTCACAGCTGAAGGTTAGGTTGACCCATGTGATTCTCAACAAAACAAATGGTGGTGAAGGAAAAAGCTAAGAAAATTCTTGTGATAAACCTTGTTTAATTCTGTTTTGAAGAAAACAATCATCTCTCTCAGTTGGATGGTGAGGGAAAATTGCAAAAGCTTATACAAATATACAGTGCTGTATCATTTTTACTTAGTAAAAGTAATTCACATGCAGGGTAGTGAACAGAGGGAAAGTTATGGAAAACATTTCTCACCCAAGGACAGAGTACCAGATGTGCTAAGACTTATGGGAGCAATCACAGGTGGCCAAGACTCTGCTGTAGGGCCTTATTAAGTTAGACTGTGATCTAGCACCTTCAACTTATTAAGCTGTCGGGAGTTTCAGTGATTAAAACCAAAGAAAGGTCACTCACAGACCTTCAGCATTTCCCTGGACTGGTATTTTCTTTTAGGCCTTGGACCCTAATGAAGGCACTTCACTTGATACGTGGATTTTTTTAAATTGGTCTTTTGAGCTGGATTTCTCCGTAGCTTGAAAAAATCTTCAATAGATTTTGCTTCCTCAGAACTCTGCATACAGTTATCAAAAATCCCAACCAATAGCAAGAGATGAGGCCTTATAAGATGGCTTTGCATATCATCACTGCAGAGATCAAAGGAACAGGTTAATGAGGATCTGGAGTAGTTTAATTATGTCCTAGGTAAGAAGTGGGGGTTAGTGGCTGTAGGTGGGACCGTTATAAATAAGCTTTCAAAGCTCTGATAGATGGAGTCTAATGTTTGTAAAAGGTATGATAAAACTAGTATTTCTTATGGATTTAAGGTTACCAAAATCAAGCCTCTAGTCCTAAAAAGTCATGCAGCAGGAACAGGCATAATGTGTTCCAAGTACAAGTGGTGTCAGTGCTATTTTCTGAGCCCTTTTCAGGGGTGGGGTAAACATTGATTTATCTATAGGATCATATATATCATTGCTTACAAAACCCTAATTTTAATATGACTCTGGAGTGTGGTTTAACATGACCTTTTCATGTTCGGATATCTGATGTAGTTAAGAAGTTACAGATCTCTTCATTATCTGATTTTTTTTTTTTTAATTTTATTTAATGCTTCCTGTGTTGGGTATAATGGTGTATTCAGGGTGGACTAGTACTTCTGCAATAACATATATCTTGTTATTGTAATACATTCTGGAAGCCTGGCACATGGTGCCTTTATATCACAATATTACTGTATTAAATTCAGTCTGGCTGGTCTCATATTATGCAAGATAAAGAAGGAAGCTTTATACTCCTTACAATCTAACAAACCGAAAATACTATCCCATTACAAAGCAGAACATGATTGTGCTTCTCTGTTAAGATTCATCCTCCCTTAGTATACTCTTTCATTTCCTTTTTAAAAATCAATGAGCATTAAGTGTTCCAAGATCATTGGGACAACCATTTCAGTAATTTTTAATATGTTTTTCAGTACAGATATAGTGGTATTCACTATTGTTGGGTAGATAGACATAAAACATGAAAGAAATTTATGTGATCAGTTTTACCACTGAGGATGAAAAAATTAGAAGTATTTAATCTGATTATTTAAAATAAAATGTGTGTTTATATCATCTCTTAGATGATTTTTGTCTCATGTTGTAATTCTGTTTTTTACTCATTGCATTACAGGACCTCCCCCAGGGGCTGATTCCACAGATCACGTGTGGCCACTCAGGTTCACATAGTAATCCTGCCTGAGTGGAACTGGGAGGGAAGAAAGGAGCAGGGAATAGTGGTTGTGTTTGTCGTGGAATGCCACATCAGGTGGATGCTCCTGCCAAAACTTTTTTGAGGTGGCACCTGCCACATTGAGGTGATGACACAAAGAACAGGGGTGTTACTGTTTTTACATATCTGTATCTTCTATCTCATGAGACAGTACTCCAAGGAATGAAGATTTGCATTTGCTGCCAATCTCTTTGGGGCCAAATTATAATCTGTAACACCCAGTTGTATTTTCTTCTTTTTATTCCATTGATTACTGATTATAGACAAATATTTCTTGTGTTTTAATGCTGAGTTTTAGTTTTTATTTATAATGCATATATCTATGAAAATTAGTGTATCCTGCAGTGCACACTGTGAATTAGAAGAATAAAAGCCTTTGTATCCACAAAGTTGGTGAGGAAAATGTGCCATTTTGTCCAGTGTTGGGCCAAAAATGTCTGGACTTTTTCTGAAACTACAGAAAAAGTACTGGTACTCTGTCATATTTGGCTAATTATCCAAAGGTTTACATTATATTAAAGAACATGGCTACTGAAATGTGGACATCATCCTATATCTTGGTTCACACCACTATCAGTCTGAAAGATTGGAATGACCCTTTTAGGACTGCTTGGCTTGACAAATGCAGGGCATTATAAAAGAACAGACAAATAAATACCTATAATAATAGGTATGCCTAAAAGTTCAATAGGTTTTTCAAAACTGGCTATGCTGTTCATTAATTTTTATTTTTTTTTTGAGAATACCGTGGTTCTCTTATTGTAAGATTTATTTTCAGGTAGATAAATGGTAATCAAAAATCTTCCTACTTTTAAAGCTGTAAGCTTCTTGTGCAAACTAATCTTCCTTTAAAAAAAACCAAAACCAAACAACAATCCCCCCTCAGTACTGTAGCTGAAGATCTGAAGCTTCTGAAACAAACTGATAGACATAAGAAAGTCAACATGAAGGTTTACATTCCACTTCAGTCAGCTTTCTGACTTTTTAATATGACAGGATCCTATTATTAATAGTTCTTACTTGCCAGAAAATCCTACCAAGATCTTTTGCGATAAGTAAATGAAGTTGAAACGAAATGTCGTGGCAATGGCTTGAAGAACAACTGAAGAAAGATATCACTGAAATATAGAATAAAGAAAAAAGGAGCCAACAGCTCTCAGAATGATGAGGCTCTTCTTGTGTAATTGTGCAGGACTTGGAGAGAGCAGACTAAAGGGTAAATAGGGAAAGGACAAAAGATCTCTGCATATGCGCATCTAGGGAAAACCGATTTGCTCTGGCTGAGGCAGTTTTTTTCAGACGTTATCACTTCATTGGTGATTTAGCATAGGATTGGAAATATGGTGACACATACAAAAAACATTCCTTTTTTCCCAGCGGCTTGCAAAACACAATGTTAATGGGGTTTGCTTCATGAAACAGGTTGTCTGCAGTGTACAAAGACAACATCCGCTTGAAAGAGGATGACCAAATTTAAAAAAGGTGGTGACCTACATCTACTTTTTTATCTCATTATAAAGGAATGCCAATATATCCAACAAACATACAATTAAAGAGCTTGTTTCTGACATTGAGTTCCTTTCAAACTGAATACTTTCCCAGAGATCCAAACATTTCAAGTGTTAGAGGAAATATTAAAATGGATATTCTTTTAGCTTTTAGCTTTGAGACAAGATCAAGCAGCCTTATATCAAAGAAGAGCTTGTAATACAAGCTTATGAGGGAGTTAGAGTAGATATTCATAATTGAATTAACTCAACATCCAGCTGTGAGTACATACAGGATAGTTCCTTTATAGGTACATCTGTCCACTGAATTCCTTGGCCAATCAATTCTGTTAACCACCAGCCACAGTGGCATTTAAGGCAGCTATTTTCCTTTTCTTTTAAAAATCATGTTTAATGAGGTGTTTAGTAGCCATATGAAACTCTTGTGACACAAGCTACTGATTGCTGTTGCTTTTGGGCTGGTATGGGTCTTTATGTATTTATTGCATTTAATGTTATAACAGACGCCTTAATAACTTGGGTTTGTCTTCCAATACTCTACATAACCAAGGAATGGGTAAATAATTTGGGGTGCCCCAGATAGAAAAACATTCCTATAATCAACTGAAAATTGCTGTCTTCCTTTAAAATGGTATTAGTTTTTAAAGAGAAACCACCATGAATTACCTGCTGCTGACAGTCATATTTCCTATTTCCTTACATGTAGGAAATTTGCTTTAGCACTAGGAAGTAATTTCTAAACAGTTTATGAACATGTCTAATTTATGGTTAAATATATCTGATTTCTCTCAAAATCTTGATTAAAACCTCTGTCAGATAGGTTAAATATCTCATCATATGAGTTTTCAGGAATCTCCACTGCCTGTGGAGACAGAGCTTTTCTCTGACATGTCAATAGGCCTTCACAATTAATAATATGTTCATTTTGGTTCAGAGAAAAAAAAAATAGGTCTTCTTCAAACAGTTTTTGAGAAAGTATTTTTTGCCATTATCATTTCCAGCCATAGTAATATGGTTTTACGTATGGAAAGATTACTTTCTAGTGGAGAGCTTCAAGGAATTCAATGCAAATTGAAGCTTCCTTTACTCAGATGTTGCTTTTGAGATAAATCAAATTGTCTGCACCTTTTTAAGGCTGTACACCACTTCCAGAGCAAGGCACAGCTCTCACATGTGTTCACTGTATTATCAAGTACATTTTTGCCATACCAGGTCTGCACATGAGAGCTTTGGGAGTTTAGGAAGACTGCAAAAATCTCATCCCTTTTGAAACAGAGCCCCACAAACATCCCTCCTTTCTCCAGAGCCACTGTATTTTCTACACCCACTGCTGGCAGATTGCTCTGAGATGTGAGATTTGCAATTTGTGTTTGAAAGCATGTGTCCCCAGAGTACTGATGAAGGTTTTGTGTCCAAAATGTTGTTTCATGGAAAGACGCCCATATGACACAAATTCTATGTTGAGCTTTATAGCATAACTGCTACTAAACTTTAACAGGAATTCTCTATAATGTGTGCACAAGGATCAAAGACCTTGTTCTGGCCAAGAGCCTACAGTAGTTCACATGGAAGGACTACAGAGATGCTCTGTGTCATGATCAAAGTTGGGTGGCTGACACCCAGCTGAACATGCAAGTTGCTTACAGAAATGTTCTGTTTAGGTTACCCTAAAGGAAGAAATAAAGTCCTCCATTTCCAATTCTGCACTTCCAAAATGTACTTGCTGACATTAAGTGCAGGTAGAGGCTGCTTTTGTTAGTGCTGAATTTTATAGTTCATTTTGAGTGAAAACAGTGCAGCATTTCCTGTGCATTCGCAGTTTACATCAAGGGAACTCCCACTAGCCCAGTTAGATATTGCATTTATCACTGTGGCAAATAGCTTGTGTTCAAAAAGAAATTTAAAAATATGCAATTTCTTGGATAGAGAGCTGATCTGCCTTTATTTTTGCTTAACTCTGTTTAGTATGCAGGGTGGGCACAATGCCATGCTGACTTTTAACCCCTGTGGAAGGTTGACACAAAAGTTGACTGTGGGCCTCGAGGGAGCACAGAGCTCTAATGGCAATTTGAGTGTGAAATGTGGTCTCTGGAAGAAAGGTCACCACATCTGCACAACCCCTTAGAGTCAGGCTTGGAGCGCTGTCTGCCTTCAACTAAAGAGACATTTTGCTGTATTTTGAGGCTGCCTTAGTTGGAGGTATAGGAAGCGCATAACAGAATCAGGGGAACTGAATGATGTTTGTGCATGTTTGTCTGCACTCTGCATCCTAAGAGAAGACTTTTGAGAAGCCAAATCAATACTACAACCATGTCCTGTGCAGCTGCTGTGTTGTTTTGGTCTGTTACAATAATGAATTGAAGTCTCACAAGAGCAGGCATAATAAGTGCTGCTCAGCCCATGGTATTCTATCACCTTTAACCGGTTATATCTATCTAAACCCCACTGCCAACTAGAATTATACAGAAACCTACCACAGACCTTTTGTGGCCCTCAGCTCAAATATGCAGAAGCAAGATGCTTTTCAATGCCATAGGGTCTATGATGCCCTTCATCAGGCCAAACCATTGCCCCTTTTTTTATTAAAAACTTAGCATAAAGCATTCAGAAACTGAAAAACAGAGTATTTTTCAGCAGGAGGGTATTTTATTCTAATATCAGCCTCTTGTGTTTGGCCAGTGTCTTGTTTTCACACATTTTTTCATGCGCTTTGGATATCCTGCATTATGATTCTCTGTTCAGAGAGGGGAAAAGCAGTAGAACCTCATTTTGATGGTGGGTGTGGAGGATATAAGCTACCTCCTTAACTCTGACATTTTAAATTTGAATTCTAATGGACAGACTTTTAAGTTTGGAGCAGCTTCCATGCCAAAGCTGGTGACACTGTGAAAATGGATGTGAATGGGGGTGAGCTATCAATTCTGCAGCACAGCTTTCTCCTTGGCACTGATGCATTGAATGTTGCAGAAATGGCCCTCAAGCTAGGCAGCCATGGGCAGAAAAAATAAAAAGCATTGCCTGCAGAAAAAGCAGACAGCACAGAAGAAAGCAGGGGGGCTTGAGAAAATGGGCCACATCTAAAAATTTGGACATTGGAGGGGATACGAGGCTGTGGCTTGCCTCACCTCTATGGGAGAGCGATAGGAGGAAATCCTAATGGGCTTTTCCCACTTATTTGAGCCTAAACTTGACTGGAGAAAAATTCTAGATGAAAATTTTGGTCCTCTCAACACACAGTTGAATTTTGAGGCTTAGGCAGCTTTTTAACATCAGTCCCTAAAAGGGGTTTCTTCCTGTAGTGGTCATCTGGGTGTGCACAGTAGAAAGCTGAAAAGTATTGCAAAAAAACAGAAAGTTTTTCGGTTTTAGAGAGGGGAAAGTGATGCAGAAGTTTGTGCAGCCACTTGTAAAATGATGCAGTAATTAGCAAAGTAAAAGAAGGAGCAATACTGCATTAATTTTCTATCTTTGCCAAATCCACAAAATTTTTAACTTTTATTTTCTATTACTCAAATAATCAAAGTTTGCACTGGCCTCATTGACCTGCTAGAGGGTTGACACTTTGACACTGAGAACTTTAGAGCTTTAATTTCCTTTTAGAACCACAAGGTTAAGTATAAAAGATGGTGAAAAAAGAAAGATATCTTCCTGGCTAAAATATTCTGCTGTGTCAAGGGTGGCAAAACCAAACTTAGGTTTTATAATTAAAATAGAGTCATGTCCAATTTCCCTTCCTACCTCTGTCTAAATTCTGAAGTGTTTTGAAGTAGCAGAGAGCTGCAGTGCAGTAAAATAGCACTATTTTCAAACATGTGGTAATGTTTCTCCACACACATAAAAGTGACCCAACCCTAACAACAAACGAGACTGTTTCAAAAAAAAACATTAACTTTGACAACTCCTATAGCTATTTGGTTTTATATTAAACTCAGAAGTACTGACTCTTCCTGAGACTTGAAAAGAGCACTGTGCTTACCCTCATCCCAACTGATATGATTAAGTGGTTTATACTACAGCCAGCAACCAACAGGAAATATTTGGGTTTTGAGCCACACGCCAAAACCCCCTCTATTCCTGTGAATTAACACCTAGAAAATGCTTTTGATGGATACAAATCCTTTTTTTATGATACATCATTTAGAAGGCTTTACTCCTTTTACTGTGGCTTATTAAAGGCAGATATATGAGCTCTATTTCACCCTGATCAACATCACTGGCAAATTCCAATTGATTTTGCTCAGAAACAGGATTTGGCCTTTCATTGTCAAAGATTTCTTTTGAGAGCTGACATTTACATGGAATCCCTCTTCCTTGTAAAGTGATTTATTACAAATTACAGTGATTATCTCTAAACAGCATAGATGTCTTTTAAAAACTGACTTTTTTTTTTGCTTTGTTTTCTTTGGTGTTTTTTGGTTTTGTTGTTTTGTTTTGTTTTGTGTTTTTTTTTTTTTTGTTAATTTATTATACTTGAAAATTGATAGTATTCATGGAAGGTAAGTAGGACAAAACTGGAGAGTTGGAGAACTACTATCTGGTGTCAGTTCTCAAATTAGGCCTTTTTTTTGCCTGCTACTAACCAAAACCAAACTACATTCCATTTGATTAATTAATGATAGAAAGTGAAAGGAAACCATGCAAAAATTTAGCTGTGCTTTGAAATGACAAATATTTGTCCTTTGATATTCCTCACTACAAGTAAGAAATAGAATTTATTGAAGTTC